>OZ038398.1:7132437-7137723 GCA_964036045.1 Eutreptiella sp. 'Long Island Sound 2002' | reverse complement strand
GACGTAGGCCAGCCCCTTGTGCAGGGTCATGAGGTTCATGAACTTGTAGGGCAGGGGCAGGCTGGCGGCCTAAGCGAGGGGGCGGCGCAGGGGGGGGGGAGGGGGCGTCAGGTCTCACGCCCGGCCACGCACGGGCACCCCCAGCCCCCCCCCCCCTTCAAGGGAAGTATGAGAAGGGGGTAAAGCGCATGCCCGGGGGGTTATGCGAACCCCAACCCTCCTTGGGGGGGACAGGGGGGTCCTTAGGGAACTAGATTTTTTTTTCTGCGAAGGACCGCCCCAAGGGACCACCAACCGCCAACCGCCAACCGCCACCAACCGCCAACCCCCAACCGCCACCAACCGCCAACCGCCAAAGTGTGGGGGGAGGGGGGGGGGAGGTCTGGGACCCGAAAGTTTGTGTACCAAAAATGGCCCAATCAGATTTTCCCAACGGCAAATTTCCCACGATGCCACTACACAAGCCCATCAAGATCGCGGTGTGCTGCCGCATGCGTCAAGTGGTGGTGCTCGCACGTGGGGGGACCAACCCAACTGCAAACCCCGCGTCGATCTCCGTCGAGGCCGTCCTGCTTCCTCCCCCCGATACCATCCCCCGATGCGGCCCCCGGAAAGGCCATTCCTTGACGACCCGGTGGAGGGGGACATTCAGGCCCAAAATCAGCCGCCCCCCCCCCCCCCCCTCCCCCCGCAAATCAGAAACATTTTCCTCCGGAGAAAAGAGAAATTCATCGGAGGGGCCCGAAGTTGGAGGCCGGTTCGAGGCACACAACCTGTTTTTTGCCGCCAAGCAATGGCCTGCCCCCGCGCTCGCCCGCGCCCCCCACCGATGGGCCAGACGTCGGCTTGGGGCCACTTCGGAGCTCTTGTAGGCCACAGTTGTTCGCGGCCACAGGTCCGCTCTCGGGGTCCATCGATGTCGAGCCCCAAAGCCCACAAACTATCTGTCGAGGCGGGGGGGGCGGGGGGCTGTTCAAGGGGGGGCCGGGGGGGGGGGGCATCCCCCCCCCCAGGGGGGTCCTTAAGAGGGGGAAAAAAAAGTGTTCCTGAACGGCAGTTTTGCAAAAAGACCGCGTGTAGCTCATGTGTGTTCAACCATGGGTGGTGGTGATTGGCGGTTGGCGGTTGGTGGCGGTTGGCGGTTGGCGGTTGGTGGCGGTTGGCGGTTGGCGGTTGGTGGTCCCTTGGGGCGGTCCTTAAGGGCGGTCCTTAGCAGAAAAAAAAAATCTAGTTCCCTAAGGACCCCCCTGTCCCCCCCAAGGGGGGGGGGGTTCGCATAACCCCCCGGGCATGCGCTTTAATAGGGGGCGGGGGGGGTTGCCATCATGGCTCAGTAGGTGTGCCAGTCAGTACTGCCGCGTGTACGCACTGCTTTGGGGGTTTAGGAATGACTGTTCGGCCCCCGAAAAAGTGGGTTTCAGGCGTGGGGGGGTCTAGGGGGGTCCCAACCGGAAACTCATTGGGGGACACTTTCGGTGGGCGAAATCGGGATTTTGCGTCACAAAGCGGACCCCGTGGGGGATGGGACGTGACTGGGCCCGAAGGGGGCACCGTACAAATCCTAAAGATTCCCGGAATCCCAGTTTTTGTGTTGGGTGTTTTGAATTAATTGTACGCAAAATTTTTGCGACAGCATCCAAAACGGGCAAAAAATTTTTTTTTGCGGAACCCATTTTGGCGTAGGGCATGACGCCAAAATTAATCTACTTTTTGCGTTTTATTTTTCTTGCGGACACAACACCCTGTGCCCCTGTGCCGGGAATTCAATATTTTCGCAAATGTTCAGGATTTGTACGGCATGCGGCGGTTCCCCGTCTTCGTGGGCCTGCGTGGGTGTGATCTCACAACCTTCGCGAGGTGCTTCGAATCTGGAGTTCGTGTGCGCATCGCCTGTGCCAAACCACCGGGACAAAGCATCTCTACTGCGTGGCAGTGGGGCTGTGCTCCCTCTGCTCGCAGGGGCTGGGGGTGCCCCTCGGCGTCCCTCCCACGCCCAAACGCAGTCACTCCCACCGCCCTTAAGGACCACCCCAAGGGACCACCAACCGCCAACCGCCAACCGCCACCAACCGCCAACCGCCACCAAACGCCAACCTCCACCAACCGCCACCCGCCACCAACCATGGTTGAACAAGACCGCGCACTCTGAGCACATTCGGAGCACTCTGGGGCTCTTGTAGGCCGTTGGCAGCCACAGGTCCGTTCTCGGGCCCACTCGATGTCGAGCCCAAAACCCCCCTCAAGCCCTGCGCCAAGCCCTGCGCCTCCGCATCCCCCGCCCCGGCAGCGTGTCCGGGCGCGGGGCGGGGCACAGGGATCGGGACATGCACGGCGGGACGGGGGGGGGGGGGGCACAGACACACCTGCCCGGGGATGGGGAAGTTCTGTGTGTACTCGAGGGTGTGCTGGAACTGGCCCAGGTTCACGCTGCAGTCTTTGGTGATCTCTGGGGGGGCCATCATGGGCATGCCTGGGGGGAAGGAGGGACAGGGGCAGCGGCAGTGCCGTGGCGTGGGGGCGATGGCACACCACTACGGGCCGAGAGGCAGCACTGCACACGTGGGGGCCAGCCTCTGGGGCGGTGGGGGGGGGGGGGGGGGATGGAACCGCGAACCCGGTGCGACCGCCCACGAACTATCGGGGGAGGGGGATATTAGGAGCGTGCGACATTTGGAATGGCGAAGTTTGGCATGGAGAACACTTGGCACCGATTCCTAAAAATATCACTTCAGAATTTGGTACAAATTCCCGGACTGTGGCACAAGAACAAGCGTAGACTGTGAATGGTGGTTGTCATTTCCTATGGGCCTTTGGTTGGGTGCTGGTATTGCGTGGAGGATGTTGGGCACTGCGCATGCCATGAGGGCTAACAATGACGTGTGGAAAAATGGCTTCGGTCCTTCAAATACCGCGGCATAATTTGCCATACTTTTGTTGTGCCAAACTTTGCCATTCCTAATTCCGCATGTTCCTAATCACACCCCCCGGGTATCTGTCGAAACCACCCGAGGCAGGGGGGGGGGGGTGTTCAGGGGCTTTGTGGGGGGGGGGGGGGGATGCCATCATGGCTCAGTAATCGTGCCAGTCAGTCCTACACACTACTTTGGGTTTGTAGGAATGACCTGTGCACATCACCTGTGCCAAACCACCGGGACAGAGCATCTCTACTGCGTGGCGGTGGGGCTGTGCTCCCTCTGATCGCAGGGGCTGGGGCTGCCCCTCGGTGTCCCTCCCACGCCCACACGCAGTCATCCCCAAGACCGCGCAGTTCGGAGGGTGCTCCCCCACCACCTCCGACGTGGGGCATGTGACACAGGGCCCGGGGGTTCTGCATCACCGACTGCCAGCCGTCGGGGGGTGCGCGGCGTGCTCAGGCATTGGGCCGTTGGTGGGTTTTGTTTTCCCGTTTGTTTGCCACCGGCAACGGACTGTAGACAGGGGCACAGCCCCGTGACTTGTCAAGGGCGGACCGGATCCAGCGATGAAGGGTACCAGGGTCCTTTCCAGGGCGGACGGAATCAGCCATGTTTGAGCGCACAGGTTGCACTGCGTGGGGCTGGGGGGCAGGGATGCATTGGAGGGGGCGGGGTCCCCCCCCCCCCTCCTGGGCGCCCAGCCTACGCCCAGCCACTGTCCCCCCGACGCCTAGTGCCAGCCTCAATGGCATTTGTAACCACCCCCAACCGCTTTGGCAACCCCCTCCAACCGCCGATCTAACCGCTCCTGGGGCCGCCTTTGAGGTCCCTTCCGTGCCAATGCATCCCCGCCCTCAGCCCCGTTGGTTTCTCCCAGATCTCCGCTTCGGTGCAGCACTCTGGACCTTCTGGGGCCTGGGGATTGCTGGTCCTGGCTGCCACTGGTGGTGGTTGGGGGTGGGGGGCTGGGGGGCAAAACCTAAGTCAGGGGAGCCAAGCGCCTTTGGTGGCACCTCTGGTAGACTTACCCCGTTGCACACCGCCCCCCCCCCCCCCCCAGATCTACGGGATTGCACCTGCTCAAAAGGCACATGACTTCCAAAGAGGATGGGGAAGGAGGGGCGATGCAAATGGGTGTGCGAGAACCGCACCGCCAGAGCGAGACCCTCCTGCATAGCCGCGTCTCGGCGTGTTGCCCGCATGCAGTCTGTGGTCTGCAGGCGGGGGCGGGGGAAAGGGGGGGACTGGCACGAGGCCGTGGTGCTGGTTTGTTTGGTGTGTGGGAAATCGGGGGTTTACCTTCCCCTCCACAGTCTCTGTCAGCTCCGCCCCAAACCGTCCGGCTCCCACTCCAGCGGCGGCTGCGACCGTTGTGTACCGGCCGCCTCCTGCTCCCCAACCGCCTTCCACCCGTGGCCGACCGGTCATGCCTGCGTTTGTCGCCCTCCCCCCATGCACCCCGGTTCCTTCAGCGGGGGCCCGCAGTGATGCCCAGAGGCAGTGCATGCGGTGTCGGAGGCACGCCAGGCATCGCATGGCATTGCCGGGCCGCGCCCCCCGGACGGCACGGGACTGCTTGAAGGCGCGGAGGGGCGCACGGGCGCTGAATTCACGACCTGGGGGCTTTGCACACGCGGATTCTGCGGGTAGAACAGTGTGCGCCGATCCTAAAAAGCAGCCCTATTCCATTTGGGAATCATCGCCGGGGACCCAGCGATACTGCAGAGATTATTCAGATAGGGCTGGCCAGTTATGGTCAGTGACCCTAACCCCACACCTCTGATAATAGGGGCAAATCCTACATCCCTAGGCAGTGACGCCGGGGCAGTTTTAAGGGAGTAGGGCTTCCCTCTGCGATGTCGTCATCCCCAGCACACACACACACACCCTCCCGCCACAACGCCCTCCCACAACACAAATCTGCGCCCCCCACTACCAACCGCCGCGTTGCAGTCTGCAGACAGACTGGCACACGTCGCGGTGCGGTCCCACCTGCACCGCAGCCGTGTGTCGGGCTGCCGCTGTCTGCCCCCCGACAGTGGGCCCCGGGGCCAATCCCACGCCAAGACAATGGACGGCGAGGCAGAGGAGTGGGAGTAGTCTGCCGTGCGAATCGGTTGGTGGGCGCGCTGCTTGAGAGCAATCAAGTGTGGGCGAGCGGGGGGAGGAGACATACGGGGACCCTGGGTTTTGTGTGGGCAATTTCACGGCCAATTTGAAACACAAAATTTCCCACGGGAAATTGACTGCCCCTGAAATCCCCCCCCCCTCTGTAGTCGATCCTGTCCCTCAGCATCGCCGTATACTCAGGGAGGAAAAGGGGGGGGGGGGGGTTGGCACAAGGCCGCGGTATTGCCTTTGGCAGTGCCTA
>OZ038398.1:7019937-7127437 GCA_964036045.1 Eutreptiella sp. 'Long Island Sound 2002' | reverse complement strand
GTGGTACATTTCCCATGAGCACCCTCCAAATTTCACTTTCTTGGGACACACTTTTTCTGGAGCATGCCAACGCCGGCATGGGAGGGGTGCCAAGGGGTGCTGTGTGCATTGGGTGTTTCTCCTAGCAAGGCCCTGTTGTCGGGCCAAAAGTGTGTTGCCAAGGCCTGTTGTGGGGCCCAAGGCAGTTTTTGCGATGCATGCTGCACAAATCGGTAAGACCAGTCATGTAGGTAAGATAATTCTTTTGTTGGTAGAAATGCACAAACTGCATGATGCAAAAGGAACTACGCAAATTAGCAAATCAACCTTGCCCATCTAGACACATTGCCACATTATCCACCAAGGGGGCATAAACATCACAAAAGGTCTATTGTGTATTGCAATGGGATGCGCAATAAAACACAATGAGCAGGGGCCATGTCGTGCCACGCAACTAGTTCAGCAATGCACGCAGGCACCAACTCCATTTCCCGTGCACCATTTCCCGTAGTTGCCACATGTTGGGTGCGCACCAACTCACAGTAGAGAAGAGGGTCTCCCATGATACCAGTGCCAAAAGACCATCTGCAGCATCAATGGGGCCATTCTCGCCGCCGGATTTGTCCTCCTCCGGTTGACTCAACCCTTTTCTTCTCTTGTTTTCCTGATCCCTTCCACTCGGATTGGTCTCCACCTCACCACCTCAGTGACACCATCATTGTCTATCTCTTGTTCCTCTTCCCCATCATCATCTCTGCATGTATTCCTTGGTTTGTGTTAGTGTGGCCAAGACATTTTCCATCTTCAAAACGTGTGTCGCAACACAACCTTGTGGATAGATATGCCGTTGATATGCATCTTCAGGGTCCCAAGGTGGGGAAGAAACTGGCCTGTGTTGCATATGTCACTTAAGGTCTACCGGGTCTTGGATGCCAACTTAGAGGTGTGCACAATTGTGGACAATTGGCTCTGCCCCAACGGAAGGACAAACATTGGGTTCCCTCCCACCAATGCTTTCACCTTGTGTTACAGGTGCCACCAATGCATTCACTTTGTGCGACATGTTGGAGCCTACCCTTCCCAAGGAATGTGGAACCACAAAAACTGAATTGCAGTGTCTGGTCTTGTGAATCCATTTGATGTCGTGCAAGACTAATCAACGAATTGAAAGGTGGTGTATCGTTGGTCAACACAAAGTTACACCAAACAATTTTGCTATGACCTCCACTTGTGATGGACACCATTGCCATTGCATCAGCAAGTGTGGTGTGCATGAGTGCGAGCATGATGGCCACCCCATTTCCAATTCATAAACAAGTGTTCACAAACAAGGGCGCAGGTGTGTATGATGTGAGGTGTGCAAAGTGAGTGCTTCATGTGGTGAATGAAGCAACACAAACTAAGTGGAGAAAATGAAGCATGGAGCAGGAGCGTGGAAGATGGGCACGATACTGGGTAGTGGCGCCCGGGGGGAAAAAGTCGAGAGAAAGCCAGGGTCGGGATTGAAAATCTCGCCCCAGGAAGCAGGAGAAAGAAGGTGCAAGTTGGAAGTGGGGCATGAAAGTGGGTAGTGGCGCCCCTGCAAGGAGTAGGAGCGTGGAAGATGGGCATGAAAGTGGGTAGTGGCGCGCGGGGGAAAAAAGTCGAGAGAAAGCCAGGGTCGGGATCTATCGGATCCCGCCCCACCAAGCAGGAAGATGGGCATGATACTGGGTGGTGGGGCCCGGCGGGAAGATGGGCATGATACTGGGTAGTGTTGGGCGGGGGAAGGGAGTGAGGGGTATATGGGGAAGTAGGCATTAAAGAAGGAAGAAGAAGTGGATGAAGAGCCCATATTCGAAGTAGGTGTGGATATGGAAGAGTGAGAGTAGAGAGGGTAAAAGGGAGAGATGAGAGAAGAGTTTATCAAAGGCCAATCTATTGAGGACGAAGGAGCCAAGAAGAGAGAGAGCAGGGAATAGGGGAGCAGAGGAGGAGATGAGGAAGGCAAAAGTAAAGAGAGGGAAGGAGAAGAAAGAGAGGGGGTCGAAGAGGAGGAGTCGTTCGGGTAGATCGAGGGCAGAATAAAGAAAGAGGGGAGAAAGGTTGAGTGGTAGGAGGGTGACTTGTAGGAGTAGAGAAGCGATACAGAACACAGATAGGGGAGAGGGGGAAGAGGATTGGAACTGTACGTCAAAGAAGAAGCTGAGAGCTAAGGCAAGGGTATAACCTTGGCCAAAAGAGAGGATAAGGGCAACTAGATGCAAGAAAGCAAGCCCAGTAAAAGAGAAAATGGGGAATTCAATGAGTAGATCCTTGCTCTGGGTAATAAAAGGTCCAGGTAGGCCGAGAAGAGCATTGAGGGAAAGATCAGCGAAAGAGAGGAGAGTAGGGGAAGAGGAGAAAGGGGAACCGATAAGTCGGAGGTCCTGTCTGTGAAAGAGATGAAGAAGAAGTCCAGCAAGAAGGAAGGTTAAAGATTTGTCCCATCCATGGTTAAAGAGATGGAAGATAGAGGGAAGACCATTATCAGAGAAGGGAGAGAGGAAGGAGGTCCCAAAGCCTAAGAACATGAGGGCAATGTGAGAGCAGGTAGAGAAAGCAATAAGTTGCTTAGAATCGAAAAAGAGAATAGCGCTAAGAGCAGAGAAGAAGAAAGAGAAAGCACCCAATAGAAAAGAAAGGAGAAGCATAGAGGAATTAAGGGCAAGAATGGGCAAGGCTTTCCAAATCAAGATGACACCAGCAGAGACTAGGGTAGCTGAATGGAGCAAAGCACTGACTGGAGTAGGCCCTTCCATGGCATCTAATAGCCAAGGGTGAAGTCCGGCTTGGGCACTTTTGGCCCAACAAGCTAGGAATAGAGGGAAAGAGATCCAAAAGGACAAGGAATGGTGAAAATGGGCTAGGAAAAGAGACCAAGTAGAAATATGAGAGTCAGAGAAGATAGCCAGACCAAGAACTAGAGCGAATAAGAAGCCAAAGTCCCCGAGACGATTATAGGTAATGGCTTTCATCCCAGCTCGCAAGGTTTCAACTCTAGCCTGATAATAGGCAATGAGTTTAAGAGAAGATATTGTAAGGTTTGTAGACGCGTGGATTCTACATTGTACCCAAAAATCATAATGCCGTCGAAGATCCTTGAGAATGATTCATGGGTGCTTAGGTGCGCACATTTCTACAACCCCAAGGGTGTTTTCCGCTTAACTTGCCTATGTCCACATGCATGTTTGCATGCTTGCGCCACAGTTTGATCCACCATTGACGACCCTATTTCGAATCCCTTTGACCATTGCCATGTGCCTTTTCAACCTACTTCAAATGGATCATTAGTTCATCAATCAAGCAAATTGAAATTCAACGTGCTTGGCAAGCATGCGGTGGTGTGGTGTGGAAACATGGCAACCACCTTCCAAAAAAAAACGGGGGGAATATATCACAACCAATTGCGAAAAATGGGGTGGCTCTGCTCCTTTTGCCATGGAGGGGATGGAGTATGCGCACACAAAGAGCAAAAAATCTATGCTATTGCCTTGTCTACGCAAAAATATCGTGCCCAAACACTTGCCGTTTGCTTTGGTGATCATAATGTTGCCCACCTTGTTGCCTTCACGCATGCAAATTAGAAAAACACACCGCCCATCGCACGTTTGCATGTTTCGCCAAATTGCAATATCCTTGCCGCACCTTAGTGAATGGTGATCACAAATTATCACGGGAGTTGGGTTTCCACCTTGTGCATGGAACGTTCGGGGGAATTTGGTGGGCAATATTAGTGCCCATATTAGGATATGTGCAATAGGAATGTTGTGATAAGCGGTATGTAGTTGGGTGATATTCTATTCAGCACACCAAACGACCAGTCTCTCGGCAAAGGATGCGGAAATACCTACTTGCATGCTTCTAGCAATCCCCTTGAAACTAGTGCACACTGCCTGGCCGTGCTTTGTTTTGATCGTTTGGCACTGTGGCAATAGACCCATTTAAGATGAAGATCTAAGAAGGTGGCTTCAATTGGGCAAAGTGGGGATATCCTTAAATGCCAAGGATTCTCATGATTTTTCGACATGGCGAGTATGGTCCTATTTCTTGTCCGTGGTGGTTCCTTCTTCTACCAATCAGGTCAATTTCCTTCGACATACGATTGTTAAGAACGACAACAAGGAACAAACTGCTCGTATTAAGTCCCCTTCCCCCCTTGGCCAAAGTGGGTACGAAACACCGACCACAAGGCCGGCCATCCGTTCGGCTTTCGGCGATGACGCCGTCGTCTTTGAAGAACTTTTTCTACTTTCCTCATTCTCCTTGGCTACCGCTCCGACGCAAGCTCATTCGGAGACAAGCACTTAAACGGAGACTAGGCTTTGGCCTTGGTTTGGGTCTTTGCTCGCTTCCCAAAGCCCTATTGGCCTCGAAAAGATGTTGAGAGATATGTACGTGGATAATGGAAACAATAACATCACACAGGGCCGTTCCAAAGCCACAATCCGGTTTTTGCAGGCAACGCTTGGGTGCACACCAGCACAATTGATGGGCAAAATATCCTTTCTTGTGACTGCAAAGGGCCAAGAGACGAGACTTTACTTGACTAGAGGTCTCCACAAAAGCCTCGTTCGGCACAACACTCTCTAGAAACCCCCAGGACCTTAGAGCGAGGGGGAAGAGACGCATCACACAAATCACACACTTGTGGGCCAACAATTGAAAATTCGTCCACCATTGCTTCCCACTCCGGGGGGATTCGCAGTGAGACCCCATAGTCTGCAAAATTCTTGATATCAGGCTTGACCACTATGCAACAACAGGGAAGGCAACGCACCATTACAAGAATGTTGTCATTAATGAGCACTACACATCATGGCGGGGCTGCGGATCACAACTATTGGTCATTCCATTTGACGAGCCGAGGATACGCAACAAGACAAGAAGTCTTCGCATGCAAAGCACGGACCGTATTCTGCGGGCTTCACCTCGGCAATCCCTTTCTCAAGGTCCTCTCGTTGATCGGATTCGACATCAAAGACGAGTTCTTCCTCGTCTTCCCGTTGTGTGTATTTCACGTAAGCTAACCCACCGGCTACGGCGATGGCACCGGCAATAATCGTAGCTACGATGATCTTCTTGTTAGCAGGTGCCATGGACCTTCGCCTTCCGGAGGCTAGACATGAAGCGAAAAGGAAACCCACGAATGCTCTCGCGTCGGGGACCATGACTTGGACACTCGACGTTGACGTCTGGATGTTGTTTACCGCGTACAACGCCGCCCACGAAGCAATAAGCAGTGGATGGTGTATTCCACAAGCGAAGAACAATAGACACTCAATCATATGGGATATTTCCCGACACTTGTGAAACTATGCGGCCACAATTGTGCAGAAATCGAATTTCTTGGCGGTACACACAATGGAAACTCTAGACTCATAGCACCAAACAACTGAAAAATTAGGTGATGAGAGTGGGAATCACATTGTGAGAGTGGCATTGTTTTGGCCCAACCAAAATTGGTCCAAAATTTGGCACGAACGGCGAATCGGAATTGACTCGGGAGATCATTCCGTGGAGTACCTCTAGTGTGGTCTTGTGCTTCGTGCTTCGCCCGCTCTTCCTCCCTTTGCATGTACACTAGAGGGTACATCGAAGATTTTAAATGTCATTACCGCAAAGGCAGTCGGAGGTTCCTTGATTCCTGTGGGGAAGGGGGCTTTGGGCTTCGGGCTCGTGTAGTCCGAAGAGCAGTGTCAAACCGCGCAAGACTCGTTGGTGGCAAGGGCGAGTCCGGCAGACGGAAGTCAAGCAAAATGGCAATTTTAGACCCTGGATCAATCTTTGAGCCCATTCCACGGGGCTGGGTTCTACGGTGGCTATGCGGTGCATTTGTGGGGGTACGAGGATTCCCATACACTTTCCGCATGATTTTATAAGTCATCACTTGAACAGTTCCCTTCTGGTGTTACCATTTACATAAGGTTTAACTTACCCTGGTGTTTGTCGCCACTGGCCTTTCGCCGGCGCTAATAGGGAGGAGTGAAAAGTGGCGATGGTGGTGAGAAAAGATATAGAGAAAAGGATATAAAGATGTGGAGCTCCATTGAACAAAATCTTCGAAAACTTCGAATGAAAGTGCCACAGAAACCCGGTGTTCATTCAGTTTGTCGCATCCTCGTCGGCCTATGCGGACTCAAAAACCCACGCGAAGGAAATGAGCTTGACCTACAAACCACGATACAGAAGGGAGTGGAAGGAATGCCTTCACAAACCACTGCACTGCATAATGCATAAAGACATGTTGATTGCGCTGCGGCGAATATAATAAGGCCAGTTGCAAGCTGCAGCTCGACGATACTCAACTCTTCCGGATGCCGCTGCACCTGGTTGTCAGTATTGCATGGCTGGCGACCCGCTAAACAAGCCGCGACCCGCCAGGAGGCCTGTTCGTTCGAAGCCTGTTCGCTCGCTGCCTTTTTTGTCCTCGCTCAACTCACGTTGCCAACCTCTTTTCTCTGTCGTCGGTTTCGTCTTCACGCAACACACTTCTTCTTGGCAGTCATGTCTCGTCACCCTGAGGTCAAGTGGGCTGAGCGCAACGACGTGTTGCTGGTAACAATCGTGTGTCCCGATGCTGAGAACCCTGTCATCACCCTGGAAGTAAGCAAGCTCGGGTTTAGTGGAACATCGGGAGGTGTGAAGTACGAGTTCGATTTGGAGCTGAATGGTGAGATCGACGTTGAGGGCAGCACTAAATCAGTTACCCCACGCCAATGTGAACTGAAAATCAAGAAGAAGGAAGAGGGCTACTGGAACAAGATGTGGAAAACCAAGACTAGACCAAACTACCTGGCCGTAGACTGGTCGAAGTGGGTCGACGAAGACGAAGTTGACGAAAACGAGGATTTGGGCGGCTTCGGTGGAATGGAGGGTATGGGTGGTATGGGTGGTATGGGTGGTATGGGTGGTATGGGTGGTATGGGTGGTATGGGTGGTATGGATATGTCTGCTCTGGCTGGTATGGGCGGTATGGGCGGTATGGGCGGCATGGGCGGAATGAACCTCGAAGAGATGATGAAGAACATGCCCCAAGACCCCGGAGCAGATGACGGAGATGATGGAGAGGAGGACGACGACGCGCCTCCACCACTGGAGCCCGCAGAAAAGTAGACACCCGAGCGCAGCCCGCGGAACACGGGGGACCTGGCGCACGGCATCATGTTGCCGCAAGTGAAAGTACAAGAACACCGACTGCAGCACTCGTGCTAGGACGTCGGCGTCCGAGTTAACGGAGGCTCTGAGCGTCTGCAGCTAGCGGTCGTGCAGGCCACCAGAAGCCCAGGTCGGACTAAGTTGAGTGCGTTCACTCACTCAGTGACACTCCTTGAGGTCACAGGCCTGAGTGCTTGGTTTGCAGAGACAACTGTGTTGAGGTGGCAGGAGACCAACCTTTCGTCGTCGGTCGCATCGAAAAAATACCGCCATCGCAACAACAATACGTGTTCCTCAGCCTACTCTGGGCAAGGTTCAGTTGATCAAGGATATCCGTGCAAGACAAAAGAAGGGGGCAATCTGAACAAGCCTAAGCATGGAATCTTTGATGCGATACTCAAGGAGATTCTTTCTGGGGCTACTTACACGCGAACCATTTCAGATTCAGAATTTTTATGTCCAGGCACCTTCGGTTATAAAGCGTTCTTGCCTGTTCTAGTGCCAGGAGCGAACTGCAAGCTTGGCAGCCTCAGCTGTCTCGCAGAGCCTAACAAGACCAGCATGGATAACGAGCTATGGCATGAGTGCTGCGCGTGTCGTGCAAAGCGTTGTAAAGCAGGGTGTTCCTGAAGATGCACATGAGAGCAGGTGTCACTGTGCTCCTGCGCACCTCAGCAGCAGAAATCTTGAAGTGAAGGTACGTAACCCCTGCCTTTGGCGAACTGGTTGCGCTAAAAAAAAAAAAGGAAAAAGAAATCTTGAAGTGAACGAGTACAGAGCGGTGCAAGATTGCCACTGTCCCTGTTGAGTGATGGATATCTGCTGCAAATTCATTTCTAGTATTACTAGTTTTTCCACACACAAATAGGTAAAGAGGGCACAGCATAGCAAGCCATGCACAGGTTGTGCAACACATCTTGTGCCCTTTTTCGTTTCGCCAACAATAAAAAAAACATTTCACACATCCAGAAAGTTGGTGCAAATATGTTTGGGGAGGTGCATTTCGTTTACTGAGGACCAAAAATACGTGGTGCAAAATGCCTCTTAGTGCAGGATTCAGGACTCCACTGATTGCATGGGCATGTTTGTTTTGCTAACGCTCAATTGACATAATAGTGCTAGATGGTCGTTCCTTCATGCCTCCATGCACACTTTTCTCCACCAGCCCTGTTTCAGCCGTTTAAAACACGTCCAACATACTGATACCAGAACTTTTTTTTTGTTGGTGCTCTTGCTAGCGGCTCAAAGCAAAGAATATTTGTGAACCACAGGGGCATATCAGAGGAAGAATGCTTCCACAAAATTGTTCCACAATGGGTTGAGGTAGTGGCAATATTGCTTTCTGTTGGGCGTTGGTGTGCCCTTGAGTTGACGACGTAATGCAGCCATTGGGCCAAAAAGTGTGCATGAGCCAGTCATAGTGCACATCTCCTTGCTGAGGATTGTATACTGACATACAATTGTGGCATGGGCTTCATTGTGGCAATTGCGAATGCAGATGTTCCCAGCTTGAAAAAGCTGCACATGCACAGTTTGGAAAGTGGTATTGAGGAGAGCAATAGAAAGCAAGGAATTTCGGCAGCTTGTCAAACAATTTGGGGATGACCGGATAATTGAGAAAAGTGGATTGACCTTGGTGGTCAAAAGTTGACGGCATCAAGGGTGTTTGGTTTGTACTACACATCCATGGTTCCCAAGATAGATATGAGGCAAGTGATTGTGTTTTTATGCGATAACACCACCATACTAGGCCGACCAAAAAATACCAAGGCGCGACGCCAAGCCAGATGTAGTGAACATATGCGAGTATGCCAAAAGTGAGAAAGCACCGTTTTAACGCATGTGGGTTGACAATTGGGCCGCAAGTACACATTCGTGGGTCGCAATTAGCATCAAAGCCATTCCAAGTTTTTCAATAAAGGCGTAGTTTTGTACAGTTTCGAATACTTTGGAACCAAAAGATTTCCCATTTCCAAATTTGACAATGTCCAACTCGTTCACCTCCCCCCCCATGGGGGGCTTTTAATTGGGGGGCCGGGGAACGGGGCCCCGCCCCCCTCTAAAAGCAGTCCTTATGCCATTATATACGATCCGCGCGCCGAAACGAAACATACCTCAAAAGTGTACGATGTAGCCCCTCTAAATGACCGCCTCGGAGAGCTGATTCACGCCGTCATATTTGTTTCGATCAATAATGGCTATTTTGCAAAGTTAGGACATTTACAAGGTTTTCACTTCTTTACCAGCATCCACTAATTCCATATAAGCTAGGGATGCGATTTAAAGGTGCAGTAGCAAAGTTGAGGTGCCGAACAACACTATATATAAGCCTCAGGCCCCAAATATCAAGAAATCTATTTGACATGTTATTTATTTGCTGTGCACGCATGCATTTTGAAGTCGCCGGCATTTGCGATCTTTCATTTTGACTGTCCAAAGTGAAATCGGGCTACAATGCACGAAATTTCGATCTAACACCAGTTTTATAAATGATTCTAAAAGCCTCGTCCTGCTGATTAATTGATAAACCGCCATCTTTTTTTTTTAGCACCGCTTTTCGATTCGACGGTTTTCAGCGCACTCAGCCGCCTTTTGAAGCTCAAAAATGAAAAGAACACCCCCATATTGACCAAAATTTCCCTTAATTTCGTCAAAATCCGATACAATAGGCCCGAGTTATGAATATGTCAATTGTGTGCTATTTGCACCTTGTGTCGCTAATCTTGCCCAATGCACCCTCCCTGTCCTTGCGCTGCTAGCTTAAACATAAGGCAAAGGAGTGTTTTTGCGTTTGTTTGTCACCACCCGGCTCCATTTCCGACATAGAAAGGTCACCCGAAAATGGCTAAAAACGTAAAAGGCTTTTCTTTTGATGGTGCTTCGCACCAGCAAAGGAAAAGCCAGACGAAGCACAAAAGACGAAGGATTCATTTAACCTTACTTTTCCACACCCTCCACAACATATGATGTATCGTTGCTTCATTGAAATTTCTTCAACATGCTCATCGTTCTTTGTTATAAATACCTGATCATGCACGTGTATATCGTGCAATCTGAATTCGTCGTCCGACAGATACCCTTCAGAGGCGATCGTAGCCCGCACACTGCCCTTCCCCATCTCGTAGAGCCCCCCTCCGCTTGTTGCCCTTTTTGCCATTGGCTATGTACCATTGCTGGAAATTTGATTCTATTGAATTGAATCTGAAGTGAGGGACTCTTTCGGGTACACGAATGTTGGTGCATTGTGGGCATCTTTCGTGGTATTGGGTACCACGTGCGCGGGTGCCATTGGTTTGGGCCCAACCCACATTGCTTTTAGGTCACCTCTGCCCACAAGGGACCAGTTGTCCCTGTATGAGCTAGAGCAGGAGGAGGAGCTGCAGCATTTTGGTCCCACAGATTCTGCCCCATTTGCTTTCGTTTTGTCTTTGCACCGTTTCTTGGACCCTTTGAGCTTTTCCAAACGGTGTTGCAACCTGTGGTTGGCGCCCACCATGCATCCTAGCATGATCTGCTCCACAGCGCACCCATCGTGGCGTCATCTTCATCAACACCATCCATGCATTCTTCGCCTGACTACCTATCGTTTCCTCCACCCCTTTCCACCCCCATTCGGCGCTGTCCACCCCCGTTCGGCGCTCGACGCTGATAGTGACCACAAACGGACCACTAAGGTTTATAAACCATGGTGCCTCAACCCAGAACACCCTTTTCTGGGCCCAATGGGCACCCCTAGGGGAGGTCAATAGGTGCCAGAATACGCTTGTCGTGTCCCTCTGTGGGTATGTGTGGGGCGTTGAAAAAATGTTTCATTTTTAGTGAAACCGTTTTAGGTGAATGATGTCCGTTTGGTTTTAAACCAAATGGATGGGAGGAGTATTGCAAGTCGGGCGCGTGCTGGGCACAAAATGTGTACAGGAGCATACCCAAGCAGGATAATGCTGCCCAGTACCCTTTTTACCATGACCGTTGTGCTACATTTTTTCTTAGTTGCATGTGAGTTTCTTTCTCATTTCTAGTACATTTTGTGTGTGCTGTTGTCCATGCCATTAGCAAACCGTACCCTGTTTTGGTAATTATGATTCTCGGGCACTCAATGAGCAAACTGGATCTGATGCACACCCTATATCTTGGAGTGCACTATGCATACGCTTACAGCCGTAAACCTCCAAATCCAGGACATTGTAAAAAATGCACATTTTTCAAAAACATGCGCATAACAGGGCTCAAACCAGTGTGACTAGTGAAAATTGAAGAATCTCGGTCAGATTTTACACTTTGTTTATACTAAGTTGTAAGACTTATCCAAAAAAAAAAGACAATTCCAGCGCCATTTTAACTCATAGTGGAGGATCTAGACCTTGTTCAGAAATGCTGCGACGGGTCATTGGCAACCCCAGGGAAATGTGTAAAACAGTTCTGCAACAGGGCACACAGTTGTAAGTTGCATTTTTCTGGACAAGCTAGAATGTGTTGCCCTAATTGGACAACTCCAGCGAGCGGAGGGGGGGGGGGGGCGGGTATTCATCAAATGTGCCTCAAACAATCGTTCAATGCTCCCATTTCCTTTTAATTTTCGGTATGATTAACCGTCCCTGGCATGTCTCTGTGAAAAATATTTACAGTACCAGCGCCGTAAAAGCGTTGTCTTCCTAGTGGTTGGCGCCCCATACAATTATCGAAACATATGTTCTCCGTGTGACAAACACAGAAGGGCGGGGATGGACAAAAGGTGGGCAAGGAGGGAGGTGTCTGCACAGCCCATTGTTGCTCATATGTGCTCAATGTGATCCCCTTCATAACCTATGGCAGCTGCAGTGAAGACCCCCAATGGGCAGGGGGCGGGGGGTCAGTTTGTAGTTGGTAAACATTTATGGTGCCACTGCTATAAATGTTTACAGCACTTGCACCGAAAAATGAGAAAAGGTAATTCAAATATGGGTGCACACGTGGTAAGCAATATCTCCCTGAAAAAAATTCATTGTTCCATGTTTGCATCCGTTTTGCAGGATGGGGGGTGTACATTTCCTCCACACGGAGTTTCCCCCACACGGCCCCTCCTCCGCCTACTTGTTTTCCTTGTCAGCCCCTATGAAAAAGGATGTAGATTTTTAATTCTGGTGTAGAAAGAGATGAAAGATAGCCCCCACCCCTCGGTTCTCATGGCAGCATTTTCTCCTACCTATGGTCAATTGTATGCACACTGCAAACATCGTAAATAGTGAATGTGCAAGCGCCATAAAAAAGAACTGAGACAGTTGTCACATGCCCAGAGCATAGAAAGCATAAAAGCCAGAAAACTGTCGTTGGCTTGTCTCACAAAATTGACACAAACCTGTAAAAAAATCAAATTGCTTCTTTCTTGGGTGGTCCCTATTCTTGGTTGCACATTTTTCCTCTACATCCTATTTTGCCGGTGTGTCACCATAATGTGGTTTTATCGCGCCGGCTTGTGTGGGCACCAATAGAAGCCAAGCCCTCCGTGCATATTCCTTGCACTCTCGAATGGGGAAATTGAGTGCATTAGGAGGACCAAATAATGGGCCTTTGAACCGGTCACTTTTTGCCTATGGACTGGAAACCAAACTATTTCCTGTCCCAAAACAGGACTTTCCATGCAAATATGGAATTTTTGTTAGAAAAAGGGCATTTTGGGATAGCGCCACACCATGTGCAAATGTGGTGGGGGCACAAAATAGTGTGTAAAAGGCTTGGACGCCAATGCCCATCAGCTCTGTGTGCAAATCGTGCAACAAAAACACAGTCTGCACCAAGCTAGTGCGGTCCCTCGGAAAAATTTCTTGTGCTGCGGCATGCTGTGGCATGCTTCTGCCTGCACATGTGGGTACCTACACTTCAGAGCAGGAGCAGACAGACAAGGCAGACAGGCTGATGTGGTCCCCAATACCTTCCCAATACACCAAAAAAGCGAAGATCTGTGCAACAATAGAGAGGAACTGACAGGCAGGAGATTGCCCTTTGCAGGAATGGAACCTAGGACCCTCCAAACTGAGACCTGGTACATAGACCACTGAGCTACCATCCAGTTCTGAGACATCTGTGCAACAAAGGGTTCACAGCTCGACATGTTATGAAAAAAAAAGTCTGCCATGTGAAAATTTTGGCTCAACCATTGGCCCCCCTGAAAAGCCCCGTGCGGACTATGCAGATTTCCCATCCCCCATCCCACGAGTCCTTCTCTGCCCTGCACCTGACCCCGCCTGCCTGAGGCAGGCTGTTAGAGTCCAAATCATATTGTGACCATTTTGTGGTCTGGGTTGAACCTGTGAAGAAAAACATGCACGGGAAAGGGTTGTATTCTCTGTCCCCTCTGGGGGTTTCAATTCTCCCGGCCAACCAACTGGTTTATCTCCCACACCCCTTCCAGCTTACGGTGCCAGCACCGTAAATGGTTTCGTTACAAGTGTACCAATCCACCTACCACCCCCCCTTTGAATTCCCTACACTTAATGGAAATCTCCGTAGTGTTTACAGCACTTTTCGCACCGGTGCGCCCACATTTACAGCTCTATGCGAGCGCCCTGTGCACCCCAAATATACTCTCGAGAATTTCAGGTCCCATATTCAAAGAAAACAGCGTGGATACGCAGCAGCATGCAAAAAGGCCATGAAATTTTGAATCAGAGAAGTGTTGATAGCCAGAAATTTCAGGCTGCTGCTCAGCCTAATACACACCTCATGTAATCTAACACTGTCCATGGGTCACAACCACCATAAACAACAAAGGGACACACCCAAGGATGTCCAAAATATCCTGTGGATAGTATGCACAAACCACCCAACGCATGCCCCCTCACTACCAACTAATGCATACAAAAATGCACATTCCCGCACACTAAGCATGTGACATCAGCAGATGGGGGATTGAAGTGGCCGGGATTATGAAAAAAACTGGAAAGTAAAGAGACCAAGGGCCTCTGGAAATGAGGGTCGAACCCCCGAACAAATGGGTTTGATACTGGACCAAAACACATGGTCTGTGGACCAAACACCGTAGCACTATAATGAGAGAGTACTGCAGCTCTATATGCTATATGCCTGCGCGCCTGCCCGCCTGCCTGCCTGTGCCTTATCTGCGTGACTGCGTGCTTGCTTGCCTGCTGACCCACTGTTCGCCGGACGGGGTGGGGGGCCTAATTTAAATGATTGATGAGAGAATGAGATGACAAACTGAACACCGGGGGCCATAATCTCCTTCAAATGCTGCTCCAACTGTGAGGTTCGTAAAATGGGGGGGGGGGGGATCAGCTCTGCCCCTTGCAAGATTGGGGGTGTGCAGGTGTGTAGACAGGAGCATGCTGTGCTGTATTCGGATGCATGGGTCAGCAACCTATCGGTGACAAACGCTGCATGGCTCAGGGATGACCTGGTGCTACAACTTGAAAACCCTAAACGCGATGCCTCACGCACACTGTGAACACGTGAACAATGTGGAACACAATGTGAGCAACCGACAACGTCTGACCGGACGGGTGGCCAAGACCGTCCTTGGCGGGCATCCTCCCACCGGTGTGCACAGTCAGGATGGTGCCATAAGCAATGCACAAACCGATGGGAAGAGCAAATACTCTCCTCCTCTCGCTCTCCCTCCCCTCTCTGCATTTCTAGGTGTATGTGGATAGAATAGACACAATTCTGCCGAGCTTCTGCCCACAACCTCCCACAAAGGTATCAGACCCATCTCCATTTCCCGTATGTCTTGCCATCACCTGACGAATGGACTCTGAAAACGTTTGGGGCACTGTGATTTTCTCCTTGTCGAATGATTGCTGGTGGGCATGTGACGAACCCCATAATAGTTTGCTGAGCACAGTACCACTGTCCCATGGAGACGGGTCCTTTTGTGGACTTGTGATTCGGAGCATATGAACAAATGCCAATGCACAAGAAGCCCAAACTAAACTCCACCTAACCTGACTGCCCCATGAGCTCTGACTGTGCAACTCGCTACCGCACTGCATGTACATGGTACATAGTACATGTACACCGTGAATTGTGGGTTTGTGAATTTGCAGGCACAGGGATGCATTGTGTGAGTCAAAGAATTGCCCCCCGAGAAAGAGAGCTGCCAACCGCAGTGACAAAGCAGGTACACAACCAGAGAACCCCAGACCGGGGGGGGGGGGGGGAACAGCAGCAGCAGCAGGTACTCAGAATCTGAAATTTTTTGGAACAACTTTTTCTGTCGGGTCATCGTTGTCTACCCTCAAAATAGGTCTCTACTGTCCCCCCAGATCCAATAATGCATGTGAAATGGCTCCGGAGCAGCGTCTGTACGGTGAACGCCGGAGTCACAGAGATATGGGCCCAAACACTGCCCCAAATCAAAAACTTCCATTCGAATTCCCATTCAAATGGCAATGCACCAACGCCCGCAGGACATCAAACGCAGATGAAGCCAAAAAAACAAAACCAACACCAGCAACCCAACCCAAAACGGAATCAGAGCAGTGATGCCGTTGACCCCGGTTCACTCCGTCCAAAAACCGCTGACATCGAAGAAACGGGGTCCCGGAGCTGTGTCAAGAAAGTGGAGCCGGTGCCCGGAGGGTGCCACGGGGCGTAGCAGCCGGCGACGTTTGTGGGACGTCAAAAAGCAGCGGGTGAACAATCTCGGCCGATTGCCTTCCTCTTCTCCTGTCGCCTGGCGGCGATGCGCGCAGCACGCAGCCGGTGGGGGGGAAGGTCCCCTTGAGACTGGAATGGGGCAGGTGGTCTGGAGGCCCTCAGAGGCCCACGGTTTATAGCCCCCGGCACTAAACTTGGGGAGAGCACTGGCCAACAACGGACGCCAACATGTTACAAAGGGCTCAGCATAGGGGTAACGGTGGCAGTGCCCCAAGACAAATGGGGGAGGGGGGGGGGGGGGGGAGAAAAAGAACCCTTCCGGATTCGCGTAACTGTGGACCCGAGATAGCGCCCGCATAGAGCCCCCGGGGACGGGGGCTACGGCCCTGTGCAGAAACCCGCGACCGGTTTCGAAACTGTGAAGTGCCCCCCTCCCCCCAGCCGCATCCTGAGCCATGCCAAACCCTGAGGGGGTGCGGGCCTCGCTCGGGACGGGCCCGTGGGCGTGCGGATGGCGCGTGTGCCACAAGTGTGTGCGCGGAGGGGGGGATGGGTGCCGGCGTGGCAGGGGGGCCCACTCCCTGGGCCCCCGCAGACGGCCTATGCCACACACCCGACGCTGCTGCCCTCGTGGGCACACACGACAGCGCCCCCCCCCTCTCCCCCCCCTCAAGCCTCCACAGTGGGCTGGGCCGCCCCTGTCACGGTGACAGTGTCAGCCCTTGCACTTGGGGGGGGGAGGGGTAAGACCTACTTAAAGAGTGCGGATTGGGATATCTGTGAAATGGGGGTCGCACTTGGCGGGGGGGCCTCAGCACCGCCCCCCGCCAGTGCATGGGCACATCCGTCGGGGGTCCGGCACACGGGCCGTAGGGGCAACGGCGCGCGGGGGTCTTCTGCACGTGGGGCCTGCACAGAGAAGAGGGGCCTGGGGCGGGGGGGGGGGGGGGGGCACACGCAGGCCGATGAACGGGGGCGGTGTGGGGCCTGCTCTTGGGTCTGGGGCAAGGCCTGCCCCCCCCCACCCCAGGGCCTCCATGACCATGACCATCAGGTCCAGAACGGCCTCACCACCGGTGCATCCAACCCCTGCACCCCCTGTGTCGGTGGTGCACACCCCTCGGAGGAGGGTGCGGGGGGGGGGGGGGGGGCGGGGTCTGGGACCCAAAAGTTTGTGTACCAAAAATGGCCTGACCGGATTTTCCCAACGGCAAATTTCATTGTTTCCCCCGATGGTCACTTTGGTCTGGGGGGGGGGGGGGGAGGGGGTGTCGGCCCTTCTCCGGTTAGCCTGGCTGGGCATGTGGGGGACTGCCCGTTGGTCCAGAGGATGTGTTCCTCCAGCGGCCGTCTCCACCGGAGACACAGGCCACGCTCTACGGCCGCACACACTCCCGGGGGGGGTTTGGCACAAGGCCTTGGTGGTTGGCTCTCCCGGGGGGGGGGGGGGGGGGGCGCTAATGAAGGGGGGCTGAGCAAAGGCGGGAGTGGGGCCTTTGGTGGACCCGCTTCAACACCACCCACACCCCCAAGAGCTACGGGACTGCACCCACTCACAGGCACATGACTTCCAAGAGGAGGGGGAAGACGATGCAAATGGGTGTGAGAACCATGTCAACGGAGGGGGGGTTTTGGCATGACGCCTTTGGTGTGACGATCTCGTCTGCAGCTGGCGGCGCCTACTGGCCGATCGCCATTCGCTGCCTTCCCTTGGACCCTTTAACTCCGTCGGCGGTGGTGCCCATCGGCTTCTCACCGCCCTGTGACCTTCCTCTTCCTCCCTGCCCTAACTGTCCCTCTCCCCTGCCCTTTCCTCCCCAACGGAGGGGGGGGGGAGGTGGACCCCAGTGGTGTTGAGTTATTAGAGGTGCCAAAGGCGCCAGGGAAATTTTTTGGGTCTGTACTGATTGGCACCAAAGGCCCTGAAGCCAATTTTTTATTGGCCAAAAGCCCGGAAGAAAGTTTGGCCCAATCTTTAAGGGGGGGGAAATGGGTGGGAGGTGTGGGACCCCCCCTTACCTTACCCTACCCCCCCCCAAGTGGCTCTGAGCAGGGGGGGGGGGGGGGGGACTGCTGCACCCCCACCCAAAAGAGTGCTGATGGGGTGGGGGGGGGGGGGGCTACATCGCAGAGACGCGGTGGTGCGCAACCGACAAACACACTGGACCATCAGAGCAACCGCCGCATCGTGTCTCAGACCCCATCGCCGCACTGACCACCTTCGTTTGAGGGACGGTTGGACGGTTGGAAGACGAAGGACATTCCTGTACACCACAACATCCCCCTCCCCGAATCTCCCCGACAAAACTGCTCCGGCGCTTTCCGCGCCCGCATCTTGTGGGCCCGCGCGGTTGCCAGGGAAGGACGGCGTCAGAAACGCCGAGGGGTGCCCCTGAAAGGCGGAGTGGGTCTCCCAGTTCACACCTCCGGTGTGCCTTTGGGTGTGTCTTGAGGCGTGCCTCTGGGCTATGTGCAGTTGTGGGGGAGTGTGTGTGTGAGGGGGGGGGGGGGGGGGGCTAATTGCTCGGATTGGAAGAGTCAAATGAAATGAGAGGCCGGAATGGCACAGCAAACCAAGCGGAAATGAGGCAGTGCACTCCACTGTCTGGGGGGGGGGGGGGGAAAGAGGGGGGGGCTCAGTAAATGGACCAGTTGTGCAGGCAGGGGGGGGGGGGGAGGGGGGGACGAGGGCTGAGGTACTTGCCCTGGTTTGCACCGGTTTCGGGGTTTGGGAACGCGTTGCGGTTCCTGCGTCTTCAGCCGCCAGGGGAATGCATGTTCAATGGGTGAGACGGCCCAGGCGCTGGTTTTGGGTCCCCCCGCCCCCTCCCCAAGAGCTGCAGGATTGCACCCGCTCAACGGCACGTGACTTCAAAGAGGAGCGGGAGCAGGGGATGATGCGAATCGTGTGAGAACCGCACCGGCGAAACGCACTGGCAGAGCAAGAGCCTACCACAGGGGGGGGGGGGGGGGCGAATGAAGGGGGGCTGAGCGAAAGGTGCAGGTGGGGCCTTTGGTGGACGTACCCTGTGCAACACCGCCCCCTCCCCAAGAGCTGCAGGATTGCACCCGCTCAACGGCACGTGACTTCAAAGAGGGGGGGGAAGGGGGGGATGGTGCGAAGTGGTGTGCGAGGACCGCACCGGCGGAGCGAGGCCCCACTGCCCATCGCTGCGGCTTCGCGGCCTCGCATCCGCGGGCACGAGGGGCCCTGTTCACGGGGTCCGGCCCGGACACACCGACTGGGGGGGCCCCTCCACTTTTTGACAGGTAGACCCAAAGTGAACCAACACGGGGCCCTGAGGTGGCGTTCGTTGAGAGGCGGCGGCGGAGTGGGTGCAGTGGGATGTCCACCGGTTGAGACGCGGGAGACGCACACGCGTTCCCGGGGCCACGCCCGGAAGGGGCCCGAAGAAGGGGCGCGGGCATCAAAATCGGAGGGGGTCGTTGTTCCGAGGGTCGTTTGTGGGGATGCCTCAGCCCCATCTCTTTGGAAGCGGCCGTTGGGAGTAGGGGGGGCGCAGCCCTCCCCCAAACCGCAATGCGCCCCAACCCCCACACCCCTGGGGCCACGGTGCCGCACACTTGGGGCCCAGAGCAGATTGATTCGGCTCGAAATTGAAGAGACACAACAAACATTTATTTACCCCTCGCCCCCGTCCCCCACCCACCCCCCCTCCCCCCCCTGCGACCTCCAGCAGCCCCCCCCCCCCCCCCCCTGTGTGACACACAGTCCATTGACGGTTTCTTTACGGGGCCTTGTACAGTCTCCCGTTTACTCTTCACCGCACGATGCAGTGCGGATCTTCTCCCAAAGGGCCAAGCCGCTGTCTTGACCCCCCCTTTCTGTTTCTCCATCGGCGGCGGGTTGTGGTGGTCAAGGCATTGAGGACGCATGCGGCATTAACCCCCGCCCCCCCTCCCCCCCCGGGATGGCGCCCCGTCGTCACACCCGCCCTCCCACGCCCAGCGGCGGCGCATCAGCCATACCCATGGATTACATATTGTCAGGCTTCTGCCCTCGGCGATTGCCCTTCAAGTTCTTCTGTCCGCCCGGCCGCTGATTGGGGTTGCCGCCATCTGCCACGTACACAACAAACAGAGGCAGAGCAGGCGGGGGGGGGGGGGGGGGGGGCACAGGCCCCTGGTCCAGTGCCAGGCATGTCTACCACCACGACGCACCTTCGCACACACACACGATACTCGCAACAAACGGGCACCAGCAGACCTTGACCGTGAAGTTCGGAGGACGCGCACCACCACATCCGATGTGGGCACCGTCACACACGTATGTCCCAGTCGACCAACGGGGGCCGGATCAACGAGTGCTACCCATCGGTGGTGCGCTGCGTGTTCCGGCATTGTGCCGTGCCCCCCCCCCCCCCCCCCCGTGTGACAGTCCGTCGGGTTGTTGTGTTGCTGGTCCAAAGCCCGTGGGGGACGCGGTGATGGCGGGTGAGAGAGGGCTCCGGGGCTCACGAGTGCTGCTCCTGCCCGTCGCATTCCCAAGACCGTGAAGTTCGGAGGACGCGCACCACCACATCCGATGTGGGCACCGTCACACACGTATGTCCCAGTCGACCAACGGGGGTTCCGCATCAACGAGTGCTACCCATCGGTGGTGCGCTGCGTGTTCCGGCATTGTGCCGTGCCCAGACCCGTGGGTAGAAGCGTGCGTGTCCGCTTGCGCACGCTTACTTTCCATGGAAATGCACGCTTACACACGCTTACACCCCAACCCTCCGCACGCTTGTGTACGCTTGGCCTCGGGGACACGGAGGTGGACCTCTTGTATAGTCATGCGCAGGTTCTCTGCGGGAAAACATTGGTGCTGGTGGAATTGTTATTTAAGAGCACTGTGTGCTGACAAAGTACGTAAGGGACTTTCCGGTCCACAAAAACAATGTGCACGCTTGCGTGTTCTGTGGCGTGTGTGTGCAGTGCATTTCCGGTTTGCTGCTTGGCCGTCACCAATATAACCGCTTTCCCAACCGCCCGCTCCCGTTTCCTGGTTTACCTCCCCGGGGTTCGAACTGTCCGTTGGGATGGCGCACACTTACGCACACTTACCACCCAACACTGCGCACCCTTGCGCACACTTAACCCTGGTCTGTGCGCACGCTTCTAACCACGGGTCTGGGCACCAGCTTTTCCTTTGGCGGTGGTGCCCCCCCCCCCCCCCGCACACACCACCCGTGTCACTATACTCCGGCACAGGTTTTTCATCAACAAGACCATTCCCAACACCGGCGTGGGTATCAGGGCACACCGCATGGCCATACCACAAACTGTACTCTAAATGCGAAGCAGCCAAAGGGCTGGGGGTTACTTCAGGGGTGGAGGGGCCTAAGCCTTGGAATGGTGAGAGCCATCCTAACAAAAGGAGAGCCTAAGCCTTGAAGTGGGGGATGGCCATTCATACCCGGTGCCCAGGACACTGTTGCTTTGTGCAGCAGACATATGGGTCATTGAAGCCCGGAATGTTGGGGGCCAGGCCAGCGGGGGATCGTCACTGGTTTGGGGTTTGAGGAATGCATTGCACATGTGCCACTTCTGCTCCTCGGCGTCCTTCCCATGCAGGTGCCCACATGGGAGGGGGGGGGGGCTCAATATGGTCAGGGTGCAGTGTCCGCATTAGGCTCTGGCCGCGCCTGCCCCGCGACTGTCATCGCCTTCTGTCCATCTTGCCAACTCGTGGCGCGTCCGTTGAGTGTCCGGCGAACTGGCGTTCATCCCTCGACCCTACCTCCGCTGGCCACTTTAGCTGTCCGGGCTCTACTGGGGTTGGGGGGGGGGGGCATCAAGGCTGAAGGAGTGCGCCGGTTGGTGCTTCCAATTTTGGTACTTGGTCTCCAAAGGTCGGGTGTGGACCCGCCACTGTACAGGGGGGGGGGGGGGATTGCGGTCAGGGAGGGTCCAATCCAATTGCGAAAAATTGCAGAAAAATTGCGGTGTTGTAACCAAACCAAATTGAACCCCCCAAAGCCTCATGGAGCACCAATTCTGCACAGGAGCCTCAGAATGTTGAAACAGATTGAATCGTCCACAGCAGGCATCAAAATTACGATGACAAGCGGCCCTCAATATTGTCATGAAACTGAAGCATAAACTGAAGGCGGCAGACATTGTCATCGACATTGCAGAAAATTGCGGGAAATTGCGGCCCTCCATCCCCCCCCCCCCCCTGCACTGCACTCCAGCCGCGCCTGCCTTCCCGGGGCCCTCATTGCCGTCCCAGTTCGTTGCGTGTGCGACTGCCAGTAATTGTTCCATTGGCTCGGAGTGCTGCTCCCTTTCCCCCCTGACTTGGGCAAGGGTACTTGGGGGGGGGGGGGGGGCAGAGCAACGCTTGAACAGGAGCCGCCGCATACCTCCGGGGCCGCCTCCAAGGGATCCGCGGTGCTGCTGCTGCATGGGGTTGGCGGGCATGGGGTTGTGGGGCTGCTGCTGGTGGGTGGGCATGGACCCCAGCATGCCCGGATGTGGATTGGGGGCCACCGGGACTTGAGCTCTTCCGTGCTGAGGGCAACGGCAGTGACCGGCGCAGTGAAGAGAAGGATGGCCCACAGCACAGGGCCCGGAGGGGGCAGGGGCACACACTGTGCTGGCGGTTATGAGGGGGCCCTTTGGGCTGCCATACCCTCCACATGGTCTGGCTCAGAGGGGGCACAACAGTGCACCGTGGGGCATACTCTGACCCAACAGCGGCAGGATCGAATGGCATGTACCACACCATCCGATCCTCAGAACATGTCTTGTCATCTGCCCAACCAGCGGTCATGGCGCCCCCCTCCGGCCCCATCATCCGTTGCATGGGCACACCAAGTCTCATACAACTTTGGTATGGTTCACACCCTATGCCCCACTCTTCCTCTGCTGCTACCGGGACCGATCTGTGAAGGGATTGCTGAGGCATCCGAAGGGAATCATGCTGCTACCACCTGGGGAATAATTTGAGGGGGTTTTTTTTGGGAGGGCTAAAATTAGGGGGGGGGGGGGATTTGGAACTGGTCCTTAGAAATGAAGGAAAATTTTGGTATAAGGTCCCTTGCTTTTGCTTCCTAGTGGATGGCTGCTGTTATTTCCTGGTGGTCGCATCCTTAAAATTGAAGGAAATATTTGGTACGAGGTAGGGCTTCCAAATTTGTCCACATCAAATTTGTCCCTTTCTAAAAATTTCCCCTCTCGGTACGCCATCGTCTTCAAAATTGTTGTCTGGGTGATCGGCATTTGTTTTTTTGCAATTTTTCGGGTGTTGCTTTGCTGTTTGCCCGTGTTGGTGGTGTTCTGGGTGCATGGGGGGTGGGCTCGGGTGCTTGTGTTTGCGTTCCGGTGTTGTTCTCGGGTAGTGCACCTGGACGCTTGGGTGCTGGTGGGTCCTTTTGGGTGTGTGGCCGTGGAAATGCCAGCCCGACAACCCCCCCCCCTCTGTGACAGTCTGGCAATCCAACGCGACACCGCCCGGGGTCACACGCCCGCCTCTCGTGAACCGTCTGCGGTATGACTTCACATTCAGTACGGCCCCAGTGCCAGGAACTGCTGTGGATTGGCATCCGAGCCTGCCACTCCAGGCTGGTGTCGGGGGGGGGCGGGGGTTCCATAAAAGGTTCAGTCAGTGCATCCCCCCCCCTTGCGCACCAACCAGAACCCACACTTGCACAGGGGCTCCAAAGAGCCTGCACTTGATCTAACAACCCTCTTCGAGGTGATGTTTATTTGGCCGAAAAGCCCAGAAAAAAATTACCCAATCACTTAGGGGAGGGGGGAAGGGGGTCTAAGAGGGGTCTGGGACCCCCTGCCCCCCCCCTCCCTCCGCACCGGCGCTGAGTCGCCCAGCGAAGGTCTTGGGGGGAAGGGGTTCCCACTCGCGCTGGCTGACACGGCAGCCCGCCTCCGTCAGGGGGTGCCGTTATGAAAAAAAGGGAAAAAAACTCGGAGTGTCCAATACGCCCTACGATGGCGGTTGGTGGATAACCGATGGCGGTTGGTGGGTAACCGATGGCGGTTGGAGGATAACCGATGGCGGTTGGTGGGTAACCGATGGCAGTTGGAGGGCAACCGCTGGGGGTAACATGCGGACATAAAACAGACCAAAAAAAAGAAGCCAAACACAGTCCTGGGGGTAACATGCAGACATAAAAAGGACCAAAAAAGCGAAGCCAAAAAATTGCACACACTGGGAATTCAACCAGGGACCCTTGATATTAGAGTTCGATGAACTACTAACTAAGGTACCTCAGGATATGGTATTTCCCCACCATCAGAGAGTGGATGCCATAGTATAAAAAAAAAAAGGTGAGTGTCCTTATGGCACCCCCTGCCCTCTGATGCCTGTGCCCTGGACCCGCGCGGCGGCACATGCACGGCCCCACACCACGTCTTCCGAGAGGTGCATTCGTCGTGACTGCGTGGGGGACCTCTGAGCGTTGGAGCCCTTGGGCCCTGAGCCGGGGCCCTTCATGGGCTGGGGCCCGGGCATCTGGTGGGCGGACGCGTTGGCGGTGGGGGAGGGGGCGGGCACCGGCTGCCCGTCCGCGGGGCGGCCCCCGTGGCCCGTGGGCTGCCCGGTGGGGGGGGCGTAGCGCGCCTGCGCCGTGCGCTGTGCAATGCGGATGGCATCGGCCCCCGTGCCTCCGGCCGGCGCTCCTCTCACTCCTCCGAGCTGCTGTGGCCAAATGGGGGTATGGGCAGGGGCATGGGCACGGGCACTGGCAGCGGGCATCCGCACTGCCGGGGGCACTGGGGGGGGGGGGGTCAGAGCAAGCAGACGGTCTGCCCCAGGCTTACATTCGAAGAGAGGGGGGGGGGGGGGATGGGATCCAATGTGTACCAACAATGGCCCCGCCAGATTTTCCCAATTTTGAATTTCGGTTTGTCCCGCGATGGTCACTTTGGTCTGGGGTAAGGGGGGGGCGCCTCGCATGGTTGTCGGCCATTCTACTGTAAGCCTGTCTCAACATTGCCAACACCATCCCTAAAACTGTCCGCCAGTGTCAACCTGCACCCAACCAAGTGTCGACCGTGGGATTCGAGCAGCACAGACCCGAGTGGCAGAGGAGCGGGAACTTTGGGAACGAGGGTCAACCGGAGGACAGAGGGTCTGCGGGGGGGTCCTGTGGTGCAACAATCCCCTTTGTACCGCCCTGAGACGGCCCGTTGGCAATGTTTGGTTTGGTTGGTTTGGTGTTGGAGGCCGATTTGAGGCACACCCACTTGTCGATGGCCTCTCCCCCACTCGCCCGCCGCGGGGGGGGGGGGAGGGGGGTCAGAGGCCCCTGGGCAATGGGTGGTGCGGCGGGCACTTAGGGCTCCGGTACCAAACATGGGCCGTTGGGGGGAGTTATGAACGCCGGCACTGGCCAATGGGTTGTGACTGGGGAGGTGCTCGTCGATGGTATGCGGCCCTCATGTCCCCCTGTAGTGTGTTGGCCCCGGGTGACCTGCCTGCGCTGGTGGGTGGGCTGGTGGGTGGGCGGGGTCCGTGATGTGGTGCGCTGTGGTGGTCTGTGAGCGGTTTGGGGGGGGGGGGCATACTGATCGGTAGGGGACGGCCCCTGTGGCAGTGCGGGTGTGTGGCACGCCGTGCCCTCAGGACGTCCGCAAGTGTTCTGTTCTCCCGTTGGGGGGCAAGAAATGGAGCAGTAGTCTGGGAGTGGCTGGGCACGAAGATGGGCCCGCCAGGCTGACATTAGAAGAGATGTGGGAGGGGGTCTGGGACCCAAAAATTTGTGTACCAAAAATGGCCCAACCAGATTTTCCCAATTTGTAAACTTCGCTTTTTCCCGAAGGTGGTCCCTTTGGTCTAGAGGATGGGGGGAGGACCCTCCTCCGATGGTGGTCAGCCGTTCTAATGTAAGCCTGGGGCCCGCTGGGGTTGTGGCGGTTGGCAAAGGCTGGGGCACCACGTGCTGCTGGCACAAGAGACAGGGTTTCCAGGCACATCCCCGCGTCCCGGCACGGGGCCCACTGGCTCCTGCACCAACACAGTGCACGTCTCGGTCCGACCGTCAACGAACACGTGACATCCTGCGGTGGACCACCGCCCTTTTCGGTCGGCCCCGCCCATTCCTACCCCGCGCCCCCTGTGTTCGATTTCAGCACTCGACCCGTGCAGCGACCTCCCAGCGCTGAGGCCGGTGGTCGCTGTCAGGGGCCTGGCGAGGGGTGCTTGTGGGGACCCTGACACTAGGGGCTCTCCCACCGCCCGGGGGGGGGGGGGGGGAGCAAAAGCCGCCCCCCCTGTTCTCTAGTCCCCAACCCGGGGGGGGGGGGGGGCACGGCCTGCACCCTCGCTTTGTGGTGACCAAAACTTGGGCCGACACGTGTTGAAGAGGAGGTGAGTGCGGGGGTACCGTCCTCAACGCTTTGTCAGAATCCTGGCAAACCCGGCCCACCGCCCAACCACGATGGGTCTCAGGCCGGGGAATACGTGGGCTTTGGCATGGGCTCTCTTCACATCCGGGTACTGGGTTTGGGGGGGCCATGAGCAACGGATACTGAGCTCGCACACACCCCCGTGTCACAGGCATATGGTCATCGCCATTCTCAGTTCATTGTTTTGCCTTGCTGCACTGCAGCACAAACCAGACCAGTCCTGGGTTTGGGGGCGCGGGGGGCTAAACACCTGCTCCAAAGGCGTACACCCGGGATCACCCAGCGGCGCACTCGCGGCCTTGATGGCACATTGCCCCGCGCCGTTGCCGCACCCTCCGCCGTTGGTCCCCCTCCTCTTCCCCAGCCCCAAGGGCATTCAGCGGTACCCACAGCACGTGGGAGGCCCTCCTGCCGCCGGGGGCGGTGTGCCCCTCACTGACACGGCGCACCAGCGGGACCACACCTTCCCCCCATGGGGGACTGAGAGGAGGTGGAAGGGGGGGAGGGTAGGGGGAGAGGGGGTCTGGGACCCAAAAGTTTGTGTATCAAAAATGGCCCAACCGGATCTTCCCGACGGGAAATTTTGTTTTTTCCGACGATGGTCACTTTGGTCTGGGGGGGGGGGGGGGTCCAGGGGGTGTGTGACCTAATTAACAAACAGACAAATGCAAACCAGAGCCAATGCACTCCACCGCAAGGCATAAGTGCATCTGTATTCTCTATGCCAAACCCGGTTAAACCTCAAGACACACGCTGTGTCTGAAACAGAAAACAGAACATCATGTCTGACTACATTAGTCAGACAATCACAGTCAGCAGCTGTCAGTCAGTCCAGTGGGGGGGGGGGGGCTGACCCTCCTCCTTGCAGAAGACAATTACGCACAGGCCTGGGGCGGGTTCGAAAAAGCTGCGGGAGGGGGCTCGTTTCCCCTACCAGCCCCAGGGGGGTAGGGGGGGGTGGCAGAGGGCAGGCGGCGGGGCAGACCTTCAGCGGATCATCAATCTGGACGGTAGGCAGGTACCCCTGGGTGATGGAGACCACGCTGTTGTCATGTGGGGACTGGGGCGGGTTAGGGCCCGCCTGCTGCTGCAGCGGGGCCAGCGCCCCCTGCTGCATCCCCGCCGGGCTGGGGGGCACGCCTGCAGAGAGAGAGAGAGAGAGAGAGAGAGAGAGAGAGAGAGAGAGGACAGGGACCCGGGGGCACGCGATGGGGGGCCGGCGCCCGGCGCGCCCCGAGGGATCAGAGAGGGAAAGGGTCCTGCGGAGGGGCACATGGGACGCAGCGTGTTTGAGCGAGCGGCAAATGGGACGGGGCTGACCCCCCCCAACAAACTCCCACCCCCCTGCCAGACAAGGGGGGCATGTCTGCATGTGTGTCGGTCATGCCTCACTTCCTCCCTCCGTCACACTGAGAAAATGGTGCGCCCACAGTTACCCTCCAACCGCCGTCGGTTACCCTCCAACCGCCGTCGGTTACCCTCCAACCGCCGCCGGTTACCTGCCAACCGCCGTCGGTTACCCTCCAACCGCCGTCGGTTACCCTCCAACCGCCGTCGGTTACCCTCCAACCGCCGTCGGGCACCCTCCAACCGCCGCCGGTTACCTGCCAACCGCCGTCGGTTACCCTCCAGCCACCAATCGGTTACCCCCGAAACGGGGCACCCGAAGAACAAATATCTGGATCCTTACGGAAGGCCCCGGTGCATGAGGCCGGCATTGGAACAGGCTGTGCACGGCACTGGGCGTCGCCACAGACCTCTGTCTTTCACTGGGTCATGGCGTGTCAAGGCGGTGGTGGATGCCACTGTGACGCGGCATCCGACAAGAGCAGACCCGACCCCACGACCCCATCCGCCATCGCGGAGGCTCCACTGGCAACGCCAGGCCCCGCCGGAGTTGGGGGCGCGGCGCGGGGACAGGCCCCGGTCGCGGGCGCACCCTGCGTCTGGTCCCGCAGTCCCAAACCGGCCGGGCCTTGGCAGCGCAGCAGCACGCCCGAGGGCAGGCCCCACCAGACGTGGCCTCAGCGCCCCCCGCCTCAGACATGACCACACAGAGCCGCGCCCGACTGAGTTCTGCGCTGAATGCGGCTGAAACAGGGGCAGGTATCCCCAGGGCTATCCTCAAGGCAAAAACAAAAAAGAAAGGGCTTCGTAACGCCAACAGAAACGAACGTTCAGGGGGACGCTCTCTGTGTCATGGCCGTGGGACCTCCTCTACTTCAAAGGTTGGCAGTTGGCGGTTGGCGGCTGGTGTGTGTTGGCCGGTGGCGGTTGGTGGCGGTTGGCAGTTGGTGTGTGTTGGCCGGTGGCGGTTGGTGGCGGTTGGCAGTTGGTGTGTGTTGGCCGGTGGCGGTTGGTGGCGGTTGGCAGTTGGTGTGTGTTGGCCGGTGGCGGTTGGTGGCGGTTGGCAGTTGGTGTGTGTTGGCCGGTGGTGGTTGGCAGCGGTTGGCGGTCGGTGTGTGTTGGCCGGTGGCGGTTGGTGGCGGTTGGCGGTTGGTGTGTGTTGGCCGGTGGTGGTTGGCAGCGGTTGGCGGTTGGCTGCCCCTGAGGGCTGTCCTTAACAGAAAAGGAAGGATCTGGGTTCTCAAGGACAGCCCCGGGTGGCCATGCCCTCAGTGGCCCATGGCACAGGGCTGTTTCCTGGCAGAAAACCACTGGCCCTGCCGGACGCTGGTGGCAGGACAGCGCAGGGGCGGGCACAGGGCCGCAGACCTGGGGCCCCACTGGTGGGCACGTTGGAGGACGCGGCGTACTGGTTGACGGGGGTGTGCTCCCCATGGGGGCCTTGCATGGACATGCCACCTGCGAGACGCGGGGGACGGGGTACAGCACAGCCCTCCCCCCCGCTGTGGGATACGGATGCGTGTGCACGACCGGTACCGTCAGGCACAAGGCAGAGGTGCAAAGCAAAAGTCAAAGAGAAAAGCTCTTCAGTGACATGTCATAGGCGCCCCTCGCTGCAGTAGGAAAGCAGGTGCAGAGTATGCAAAGCGAGTCCACTGCATCTAAGTCCTATGAACTAAATCCTGGCAGAATGACGTATCATCAGGCACAGAGGACCCCCCCCCCGATGACTGGGCCATGGGGCCCGGCGGCGGCAGGATCCGGATCAGCACACAACACAACACAAAGGGCCCCGCACTCGAGGGGAATGCAGGGGCGAGGCCCGACGGGCGCCGCCTCCTGCGGAGGGAGAGGGCCCAGGCAAGGACATGGGGAAGTGGTAAGAGGCCAACGGCACCTCCCCTTCCCCCGCTCTCCAGAGAAACAAAGTGAGCCCCGTCCACCAGCAGGTCACACGAAGGACATGGGCACTGCATACGGATTGGACTGGCTGACCTTGACCTCCACCCCCCGCCATCCCCCCACGGCCCAACCCCCACCGCTTGAAGGGGGGGGGGGGGGCCGCCGGGATGGGGGTGTGCGCCCGGCCGCCTCTGGCCACTGGCGAGGGCTGCTGCCGCCCGCTTCAGACAGCCATGCACTGCAGGCGTCATGCCATACCCCCCCTCCCCACCCCCTCTTCCGCAGCCCGTCATGTGTCTGCTTCACTCTGCGGGGCGCGGTCCATCAACAAAGCACAGCCTCCCGTCTTCAGGTGCCGTGTCGGACCCGCGCCCCTTTTCAGACTCCGTTTCCCTCAGCCCCGAGGCCACCCCTCCACCGACACCTTCAGTCACGGAAGTGGGCCATTGTTGCTCCGGAGCTGCGGCGCGCGGGTCACCCCCTTGTGCCCTTGATCTCCCGGTCCCGCCCACCCTGATCCCCCCCTAACACCCCCTTCCCTTCCCTTCGGTCGGTAGGGCCAACGCAGCCCCCGGACTGTCCCTGTTCCACTGCCCCGTGTCGGGTCCACACGGCGGAGGGCACCAGCCCTCGCCGGTGGCCAGGGGCGGCCGGGCGCACACCCCCATCCCGGCGGTGCCCCCCCCACCCCCCAAGTGGTGGTGGGTGGGCCCGGGGGGGGGGGGGATGGGGGTGGAGGTCAACGGGGGAATCCTCGCACTGCGCGCTACTTTTAGACAAGGTCCTCCCTAAAGAACCCCCAGGCACACCCCTTCCAAATGCCCCTGAATTTAGGTCACCCAAACTACCCTAGCTAAAGACAAGACATCATGCAAAATGCGGAAAGCCACACACATATCCTCTTTTCTGTTCAATTGTGAACTAAGTACAAAATCAGAATGCTCCGGAGTGGCCTTATTTGAAAGCTCACTCACCCTACCAGCGAGTGCCAAAGCCTCGTATGTGTCCACCTCATCCTCAACTGGACTGGGGGGCAAAGTGGCTTGCAGGAGGGAATCCACGTCAACCTCCGGTTTCCATTTGTGGTACAACCACGCATCCTCATCAGCAGCGATGCGGCCTCGCATAGGGCATTCGACTATGGTCAGGCAAAAACCGGGGAGTCCGTCACCCCAACTCAAGGCCCACACCAAACTGTGGGAGTCCATGGTGGAGATGAGCAAAAAAGTGTAAAAAGGGGTGGAAATGGGTGAAAGTGGGTGAACATCCAAAAATGCCATATCCCCCATGTGGAAGAAGCATCAAAACCTAGGCTAGGGGCAACAACGATGCCCCTAGTATCACAAAGTATGGGTCTCCAGTGCGGCTAGACGCCTAAATAGTTGCACTGCGCCTGCACTGTGTGCGCACTGTGCTTAAGGCGCCCCCAAGGTCAACCAGTCCAATCCGTATCCAGTGCCCATATCCTTCGTGTGACCCGCTGGTGGACAGGGCTCATTTTGTTTCTCTGGAGGGCGGGGGAAGGGTGGGTGCGGTGCTGTAGTGGAGGGGCGGAGGGGTGCCCCCGCCCCTCACCCCCGCAGCACCACGTCCCCCTATGGCCCCCCAGACCCCTGCCAGCGCGACTTCACCGGCCCTCATCTGCGGAGTTGCCCGACCACCCACCACCCGGCGGAGGTGCAATGGGGCTTTGGGGGGGGGGGGGGGGTGCTCCCCTGTGCCATCGGTAGAGGATGGGGGGGGGGGGGGGTTGGCACAACGCCTCGGTATCTGATTGTTTGCCTTTGGCGGGGGCGGGGCACCCTCCACAACAAGAGGGTGATGCAAGCACAGTGCCAGGGGGCTGCGAGGCACCCCATCGCTCCCGGGGAGACCTGAGATCACACAAAGGCATGTGCGTGCCCTCCCCCCCCTGGAGACGTGGCGAGAGCCCGATGGGCGCCGCCGCCTGTGGAGGGAAAGGGTTCAAGGGAACGGCAGCGGTCAGCGGCAAGAGGCTGACGGGGCCGCCTGCTGCAGACGGCAACCAGGCGTCATGCCCCCCCTGGAGAGCACCCTCCTGCAGCCACACACACACACACACGCAGACCTCCTTTCTGGCCTTTGGATGGCGGGACCAAGATCTTCTGAGAACTGGGGGGTGCTTGAGGTTGGCCGACGTGCTGCTGTGGGGAAGGAGGGGGCGGAGAGACGACGCAGGACACGGGCACACAGCGCACTGACCAGACCCCTTACCCCCCAGCCCCTCGCGCCGGATGGGCACCAACACATGGGGGCGCGGCGGTGCAGGGACCTCGCCCTTACGAAGGGCAGGGCTTGCAGGGACACTGGGGGGCGGGGGGGGGGGGGGGGCTGCAGGCAAGGCAGGCAAAGCGGATACACACGCGCTGAGCACATCATGTGACGGTGTAGTATGCGCCGAGAGTACACGTGATCCGATGCACCCAGACATGCATCCAGAGTGGAGGGGGGGCTCTGGGGGTCTGGGCCTCGTTCCCCCTAGAGGCACCAATCCCAGCCAAGAAGTGGATCATGGCACTATGCCCGTACCCGACCCATCCTGGAGTACATTGGGTCACATGCAACCCGGGGATTAATGGGGGGGGGGGAGGGGCCAAATCCAAACTGCCCTGCAAATTACGTAAATTTTGGTAAATTGTTCAAAAAGTGGGGTAAATTTATGTAAATTTCCGTAAAATGTCGGACAGAGGGAGCTGCTGCCGGCGCTGAGCAAGTGTGCCGGGTGGGACTCCGGCATGTCCGCACTGCTGTGAGTGTTTAGGAAATGGTGTGCATTGCCTGGCACACGGGGGAAGGTATGTTTGGTGGTGGGTAAGAGTGGGACAGTCGCCGTGCCACTCACAACTGCCGGCGATGCCTCACATTCCTTCCAATTTTTCGATTCAAGCGCCATTTTGGGGTGGCTGTGGTGCCAAATCAAATTGCCGGGGGGGGGGGGGGACTCGGCGTTGGGCCCCAGGCACAGCGTTGCAACGGCCGTGGCAGAGCTGGCAGAAGGCCCCGAAGCCTCCCACAGGCCTCGGGTGCCCCTCTCTACATCGTCCCTGGACAGGCTCACATGACCCACCCCTCCCTCATGGAGGGTGTTGGTGTCGTCCCCAGGACCGTGAAGTTTGGAGGGAGGTCGCCACCACATCTGACGTGGGAAATGTACCGCAGGTGAGGTCCACCATCGGCGCCTCATGGCCACGAACAGTGCCACACCGAGAGGCGGTGTGTGCGTGTGTGTGTGTGCGCGGACGCAGCGCTTGGGGGGTTGGTTTGGTGGCGGGGAGTTTGGGGCTTTGACTGGAATCTGCTGGCCCAGGCCCATGAGGGGGGGGGGGGGTGTCGCTGGGTGGGACCGACGAGGGTATCACAAGTGGACAGAGAGACATGCACATCAAGGGGGGGCGGCCTGTTCAAATCTTGACACCCAACTTGGGTGCAAAAACTGTTGGGGGCCTGGAGCAGGGGGTTGTTGGGGGTGTGGGGGTGGGGGGGGGGGCTACAGGAGGGTTGTTGGGGGTGTGGGGTGTGGGGGAGCTACAGGAGGGCCGGGGGGGGGGGGGTTCCCACGGGGGTATGAATTGGGGGGGGGGGGGGGGTCAGGCACCTCCGAACAGTTGGGTATGCGGCCATCACCCCCTTCCTTCTCGGGGGTCCCCATAGTGGGGATAGATCAAAGTGGTTCCAACTAAGCATACTATGCACTACTCTTGAAATCCCCAAAGTGAGCTGAGCATTTTGCGTATACACATATACACACATAGGACAATGCCATACCTACCAAGTGCCCGGAAAAAATTCGTACGTGCCTGCGGCACCACTGGATTTCCCAAAAATCTCAAGTTGGACCAAGACAAATTCGAAAACTTTGAGGGGTCTGGAGGGGTCAAGATTCGAAGCGGCCGCCCCCCTTGATCCACATGAAAGTGGAGCCAGGACTTAGAGGTCCTCTACCAATTGCCTTCAACAGACAGGCCGGGGGACTGCCCGAGGCCCAATCTCCAAAGGCTGTCCTCAATGCCCCCCCAAAAACAAACCCCGCCTCCGGTTCCCTTGGACCTCCGCAGAGCACCAGACCATGAGTGAGTGCAGTCGCCGGCCAACCGCCGTCGGTTGGCCACCAACCGCCGTCATCCAAGCACCAACCGCCGTCGGTTGGTCAGTTGAGTGCCAACCGCGGGCGGTCCAGTGTCACCCGCCCGCCGCCGGTTCACCAGATCCGGCCACTGACGCCCTCCAGCCGTACCAGATCCTACAGGACAGCCCTGCCCTCTCCTCTCCGACCGCGGGCCCCTCCAGCCGCACGCACGGGGCGCGGGGCACCTGGTGCTGCATCTGGTGGCTGTGCATCTGGTGGGTGTGCATGTGGGAGTGCTGGTGGGGCGGCTGGACGGAGTGGCTCATGCTGTGGTGGTGGTGCTGCTGGTGGGTGGGGTGGGGGTGGCTGTGCTGGTGCACCACCCCCTGGCTGGTGGGGGCCTGCGTCGTCTGGGGCACGTGGGGCGCGTGGGAGTGCGGGTCCTGGTACGGGTACATCGGCATCTGTGCAGAGGCAGCGCGGGAGGGGCCAGGCAGGGCTCAGGCACCCACTGGGGCACAGGGGCTTCAGGCCGCACGCACCATGCGGAGGCTGCCCCTGCCTTCTCGGGGGCCCCCAATGGGGACAAATTGCTACATAACCCCTGCATTCTCGGGGATCCCAAACACCGGGGACGTAAACAGAAGTGGCTACCTCACCCTTGACTTCTCGGGGCCCACAAGAGGGCGGATCCCGTTGGCAGGCTAACATAAGAACAAAGGGGGGGGGGGGGGGTCGGGGACCCAAAAGTTTGCGTACCAAGAACAGCCCAGTCAGAGTTTCCCAACTCGTTTTTCCCACAACGTTTGGGTGATCATTTGGTGACAATATGGGCACCCAGAGAGACTCACATAGTGGCCGCTAGGCCCATGTGGCCCGAGCCATGCGCCCCCCAAACGCCCCAAAATGGCTGTTGTTTGGGTTGTTTCGCGGAACCTGTAAATTTTTCAAAATTCCATTTTTTCTGAAACCCTTCTGTCGCCCCTGGGATGGGGTTCGGTGGTCATTTGGTGACAATACGGGTACTTCAGCACCCATGGGGACCCACGTAGTGGCCACTAGGCCCATGTCGCCCGAGCCATGGGCCCCCTGAAAGCCCCAAAATTGCTGTTATGTAATAGTCCCGACCCGCTCATCCCTCTTGGCCGCAGCACTCCATAGGCGGGGGGCCTTCATGGGGGGGGAGGGCGCCAGAACTCTAATCAGCCCTCTCACCTCGCTCCTCGTCTTCTGTGCATAGCCCTATGGACATTAATCGGAGACATACTCAAAATTGCTTTAGTGACACCTGCAAATTTTCAAAAATTCATTTTTTTTTCCGAAACCCTTTTGTCACCTCTGGGATGAGTTTGGGTGATCATGTGGTGTTGATACGGGTGCTTGAGCTTGAGCACCCATGGGGACCCACATAGTGGCTGGTAAGCCCATGGCAAGCCCTTCATTTCCCCGCTTGGTGCACATACACACACCAACATGTGATGCACCCACAAGCCACAACAAAGCCCCGCATTTCCCTGCTTGGTGCACATCCACACAACAACAATTGATGCAGCCCCCCAAAAGCCCCAAAATTGCCCTTGTTTGTGTTGTTTAGCGGAACATGAAAATTTTTCAAAATTCAACTCCTTCCGAATTCTTCTGTCACCGCCGGAATGTGGTTGGGTGATCATTTGGTAACAGTACGGGTACTTGAGCGCCTATGGGGACCTACGCAGTAGAAGCTAGGCCATGGGCCCCCCAAAAGCCCCAAAATTGCTGGTTCTTAGGTTAATAAGTGGCACCAGGAAAATTATTGAGAGTTCGATTTTTTTTTCTCTTCGAGGTGCCTTGCAGAAAGCAATAGAATTTTGCATAGATAAAATTCAAAACACCCCATGCAAAAATTGGGATTCCACAAATCTTTAATATTGGCATGGTACATAATTTTGCATGATCCTGCAACCACAAACCTGACGTTGGTTCCGTGGTTGGAATTTTGTTGGCTGTTGTGTGTGTTCACTTGTGTCGCGGCCGTTTGCCCTTTTCACTCCCGGACAATCACTTTGTGAAGCCGCAGGTCACCCCCCTCCCCCCATTCGATGACCTTGATGATAACGACCGTGCTCAGTTTGATGATGGGGACAGTGATGAGGACCCGCATGCAACAGATGATAAGTGGCCGGTTGTGGAGAACCACAAACAAAAACATCACAGAAGCAAAGCAAGAAAGCGGTTGGAGATGCCTCTTCAGGAACTGCCGAGCAGTCCTAGACGTCGTTCGGTCTGCCGAAGAGCGCGCAATCCGTGAGCACACGAATTTGCGAGCTGTTCGAAATACACCCTTCCTAGACCTCAAATCCTCCTCAGAGGATTGCTGTGCTTCCTGATTGCCTCGGCCATTAACAGAACCTGTGTTGCACACACACACACACACACACACACACACACACACACACACACACACACACACACACACACACACACACACACACATGCACACCTGGGGCTGTGGGGGCGGCGTCTGCTGCTGCCAGTTCTGGGTCTGGACGGGGGTGGTGGTCACGGTGTGGGGCGCGGCCGACATGGAGGTGGAGGGGTAGTACCCGGTGTTGGGGGCCTGGCGGTGCATGCCCGACTGGTGCACGTCTGAGGAGAGGGCAGGGACGGCGGAGGGGGCAGAGGGCAGGGAGGGCCTAGGGCACAGAGGGCAGAGGGGGAGGGGACAGGGGGCAGAGAGGGGCAGGGGGACGGCAGAGGGGACCCCCCCCCCGGCTGTGGGATGTGGATGTTGTAAGCTAACCTCTACCACACAGGCACAACGGTGCTGAGCAATTACGTCAGAACAAACAGGTCTTCAGTGACAAGGCCATGGGCACCTTTGGCTGTGACAGAGAAGAGGTACCCTGTCCAAAGTGTCATTGAGGGCTCAGATGTCGCAAAGCAGACTATCTTACCGCATGTCAGCCACATCGCTTGAGACTCATTCTTCAGCCCCCCCTCCCCCCCGGCTGTGGGATGCACACGGGGGGGGGGGGGGGGCGTCTCCTCGCTTCTGTACGCGACTCCCCAACCCCCGTAGAAGTGGGCCAAAGGCCCCCAGGGGAGGGGGGGGGAGGCAAGCTGCCGAGGAGGGCTTCTCTGGGGAAATGGCTAGTCGCTAAGGGGGGGGAGGGGGGGCGGGTGAGAGGGTTAGCAGAGGTCTTGTCCAAGAGGGCGGAAATGCTTCCTAACCCCTGCATTCTCGGGGGTCCCTAGCAAAGGGGACAAAATTTTCGGGCGCCTTTGGCGCCACCCTGTGTATGGCCCGTAGCCATTGACCAGACCTCCTAAGTCTCCGGCACCGAAGTCACCGGCCCATTCCATGGCCTTGTAAAAAACTGTAAAAAGAAAACTGTAAAAGACTTGCAAACAACTGCACAAGGGGTTGTGGGATGCATCCCGTCATTGCCTGATCATTGCTAAATGGTTTGTGATATTTCCTCCCGGCTTTTGTCAACTTTTTTTTGGGCCTTTTCAATGGTTTGATACACCCAGTACATAACAAACCACACGTCAGCACAGCAGTAACGAGTAACACAGCCCCTGCATGCCCCTTGTTGTTTCACTTTTCTTATTGTAAATTGCCAGTCACCGCAGTCACCGAGTGTAAAAAACTCCCCAACCACCAATCACCGAAGGTCACCAAAATCCCGGCTACTTAGGAGCCCTGATTGACCCTTGGTAACTAAGTGGGCCCGGAGGGCAGGGAGGGGGGGGGGTCGCGTACCCGAATTAAGGAGACGCCCCCCACCCCCCGTGGGGATGCAGATGTTGAATGTTGAATGTTCAAAGCACAGCACGCCCCCCCCCCCCCGCACAGCACTGCGGCCTGGCGCATGCATGGCACAGGCATGCGTCGCAGGGCGGGGCCAAGGGGCTGTACCAACGACCAACGGACGGACGGAAAGACGGGGGCCTTCCCACATCCCTCGAGCCCCCCAGTCCCGGGGCTGCTCTGCGGTGGTGGTGTGCCCCTGGAGGTCGCATGCCCCACCGCCGCGGCCTGGGGCCCGGAGGACATGGGACGGTATGCACTGCGGGAGGGGGACCCCCCCAAACACACACGCACACCTGTCTCAGTGGTATCCCTGACCACCTTGTTGCCCACCCCACCCCATCCCCCCAGCCCAGCCTCACCGCAAAACGGGGGGTTGCCTGGAGGCCAGTGCACATGAGCCAGGGAGGGGGCACAAAAGAAAAAGAAAAAGCCTCGTAACGCCAACAGAAACGAACGTTCACGCTCTCTGCTTCATGGCCATGGGACCTCCTCTACTTCAAAGGTTGGCGGTTGGTGGCGGTTGGCGGTTGGCAGTTGGCGGTTGGTGGCGGTTGGCAGTTGGTGGCGGTTGGCAGTTGGCGGCGGTTGGCGGTTGGCGGTCCCTGGGGGCTGTCCTTAAAAAAAAAAGATCTGGGTTCTTGAGGACAGCCCTGACAAAAGCGTGTGGGACTGCCCCTCGTGTCTTGGCAGGAGCAGCACAACATGGCCCGGCTATGGTCTCCCCAGCCTTGTGCACAGGGTCAGGTCAGGCATGGAAGGAAGGGCAGGGAAGCACACTTTGGTCCATGTTCACCATCACGTGCTGCCCGAATGGAGGTTGAGGAGGAGGAGGGTTCATGCCCGGCACGTTGCGAGGCATCCCCATGCTTTGAGCGTTCGGGGCCTGGCTGGTGGCCGGCATCTGAGGGCCTGGCCCATAGTTGTTGCCGCCCTGGCGAAGGGGAGAGGATTGCAGGACGGCAGTGCGCAGACCTCGTGCAGGGCCAGGGATGGCAATGGACGTAGATGGCTGGGCAAGTGCACCCTCTACTTCTTCAGAGTCCTCCCTCCATCTCTGATGCCACCACCGGGGGCGGCTGTGACCGATCCCAATGCAAACCACCCCCAGCTATCTTTCAAAAACTGGGGGGGGGGGGGATATTGGCGGTATGGCAGGGAATCGAGGGGTCCAGGGGAGGGGGGGGGGGGTATACAGTTATACCCATCACACCACCGGGGCAACTATCTTTCAAAACCTCAGGGGGAGGGGGGGTCGCGTACCAGGGACTGGGACCCCCCCCCCCCTGTGACACAACCAAAACCTCGTTCGGGCCCGCAGAGGGTCAGAATGAGCAGTGGCGAGAGGCCAATAGGCACCACCAAAGGCAACCAATCAGATACCGATGCCTTGTGCCACCCCGCCCCCCTGTGAATGCTACAAGAGCCGTTGCACTGGCACTGGTCTTCAGATGAATGTGGGATGGTGGTGTCTGCATGGGGCAGTTCCAGGATAATCAGCACAGCGCAGCGTGGGGGGGGGGGATACTGGGGAGGGAGGGGGGCGCCTTGGAGGGTAAATGAGCTTGACACTGCCTCAAACTGAAGGCCAGCAGTGGAGTGGACGCCAAGAGCAGAGACAATGCGCACAAAACTGTCCCACTCTCACGTACCAACACGTATTTGGCCACCGTCTGGGGACCATTTTCTGTAGCCCATCTCCTCCTCTCCAACACTTGAGCACAATGGTGCACCCTCTGTGGGTGCGGGGGTGGAAAGGGGGGGTATCCAGGGTTTTGGGCAAGTTGGATTCCCGAGGAGAGTCTGAGCATGTTGATTGCACTAGCTGGTGGGGAAAATGCCTGGCAGCCTAGCCTTTCTATTGATTTAGGTTGTTGTTGTTGGGCGGGGGGGGGGGGGGGCTGGTGTGCTGAGTTTTTAGAGGTGCCGAAGAAAATTTTAGGCCTGAACTAATTGGTGCCGAAGGTGCCAGGGAAAATTTTTGGTTTCAACTAATTGGCCTGGAAGGAAATTGGGCCAAATCTTGCAGGGGGGGAAGTTGTTAGAAGGAGCCCTGGGGGGGGGGGGGGTTCAGGTTGTCATGTCTGAAGTGAGCAGCCTAGAGCAATCGTAAGTGGAGAGAGGATAGTAGGTGCCGTCAGCTTCAGGCAGCAATCTACTGCACACCTCCCCCCCCCTGGCCCTGCATCAACGGCGGTGGTTACATGGCAGAATGCCTGGAAATGCTGCGCGCCACTGATGGGCAACAGTTGGTGACCCAGAACCCCCCGTTGGTGCATTTCCCACCCCCACTGGAACACTTTGACCGGGCATCCTCGGGAGTAAATGCACAGTCCCCCACCCTGTCATAGCTGGGGTTGAATGCCCCCCACCCCCTGAGTCGGCAAACCTGGCGGCCAACGAGTCGGCGAGCGAGTCGGCAGCGCGGTTTACCCGGCGTGGAGGGCGGGATCAAAATTGTGGAGGCACAAAATAAGGCCTATTCTGCGGTGGTAGCGGTGCAGTTATCATTCCATTTTGCATGGCACTCCTCAAGCAGTGCTGCACCCAAAATTGTGGTTTTTGTCAACTTCGCCGAAATTTCACTGACTCGGGCGCCTCACCGACTCGGGGGGGGGGGGCTATGAATGCAGACCAGGGCATCAGGACAGCAGTGGCCCCGCCGCACACTCTCCTGGGCGACCCCTTTGCGGGCACCTGCGTGTTTGGTCTCCTGGTGACATCGTTGGATTGTTGCACGTGCTCTGTGTCCTTCTGTTTCTCTGCGGCAGTGAGGCTGCGGTGGTCTGGCCATCCCTTTCAAAGCAGTCAAACAAATAGCCTCAGGCGGTTTGCCCACTGCAGGTCACTGCAGCCGCTGGTGGGCCCACAAAAGGCATGACTCTCAGCAGAGAGCCCCCTCTCGAGGGAAGAAAATGCAACTGGGGACCCATCAAAACGCCTCAAAACGCACGTTGCAAACGCCGCAAAACGGCGCTGATGGTGTTGTTTTGTGCCAGATCGGGTTTGCACAAGAAAATTGGTGGAAAGAGGTCGTCTCAAGAATGTGCCCCTGTTTTGGATTGAATTCCTTCGACTGGATTGTAGCGAATGAAATGAAATCAAATCAAATCAAATGAAAATCGATTGACTTGGGTCAAATCAAATTCACTTCCGTCGCCGGCGGCACAGTTCCTTGAAGCGCAGAGGGGTCTGCTACTCATCGCCGCGCACCGATCCAAAAGCTCAACGATGGAAATTTCCACAACACAGCCACTCACAGTCATCAGATCTCCTTCAAACACGCCGCCCACTGGCGCTCCATGACCCAATACTTCCCACGCACCCTTCTGTCATTTGTATTCTTTCGGAGGCCTTCTGGAGGCGCCCATTCCCTCCTGCCTCCCTCCGACACCCGCGTTCACGCCGGCACATATCGCCGCAGTGCGCCTTGCCTCTGGTCCACAACCTCCCGGTCCAGTGCACACGGGGAGGACTGCTACTGTCATCCAGCAACACATTCCTCTGGGGTGGGTCTGGCAAGCCGGGCATCCTTCCGCAGGGAAGGGCCATCCGGTGCCCTGTATCCGCGCTGTGCCCCCCCCGTCCCCCTGCGCCGGGATCCCGCAGGGCCCATGCCCACAGGCATGGGGCAGGCCCATGCCCTGACCTCCACATAAGAGGAGGTCAGACCTCACGTCCAGAGATGTGTTGGAAGAGAGGAGGGGGGGGGGGGGGTCTGGGACCCGTTGTTTGTGGACCAAAAAAGTCGCCTGACCAGATTTTCCCAACGGTAAATTTCGTTTTTTCCCCCAATGGTCACGGGGGGGGGGGGGGGCTCCTCCTGCGGTGTACAGCCATTCTAATACTTCCCTTGCTCACACCCCTCACAACACCACGGAGCACGACTGTCCGGGCTGAGGGGAGGGAAACGACTGGCTTTGCCTGGAGCAGCGCCCGCCCCTGCCCTGACGCTCCATCAGCAGCATCCGCACGCAACAGCCCCTCCCCTGCAGCCCCTGCCCCAGTGCATACCATGCCAGGTTGGTTGTATCCGCCGCGGGCTTGGAATTGGGTCCCGTACCCAGAGCTGGGGTACGATCCTCCTCCTTGACCGCCGCCGCCCTGGCCGCCCTGGCCGCCGCCGCCGCTGCCACCGCCAGCGGCCGGCAGATTGTTATTTGGATTGGGGTTTCTCACGTATGGCGGCGCTGCACGAGAGGAGAAGGCGTGCAGTGCATCAGGCCTGTCCGGCATGCGTTCCAAACCCATGGGAGGGAAGAGCACACCCATGCAGGCCCTTCAGAACCCGGAGAGGCTGTGTTGCAGGCCGACAGGATTCTGCGCAGCATCGAGGACGCCATCCCCTACAGCATCCCGCACCACAACTGGTGGGCCCGCCACATATGCGTGAAGAGGTCCCGCACATCCCCCGAAGCGTCGACCCCGGCCCCTGCCCCCAACACTGCCCTCCCACTGCTTTGGGATGTGAGGGTCTGGTCGGCCATGCTGAGGTCTCGGCGGAATGACTGCAGCGACCTCCCAGCACACCCAGAGCCATGCGGTGCACCGCTGGAGGCACCACCGTGTCTCACCCCAAGACACGGGTGTGCGGTGGTCTGATGGACCACCGCTTGGGCGTGATGATGCACTGCCCCGCACCCCCCCCCCCCACTTTGTGGGACTGGGGGCAAGCCACACCCGGACCAGGGGCCCCGTTGGAGGCTCCCAGGAACCAAACCGACGAGGGGTAGCGGAGCTGGTGGCCCGCCTGGGCCTTGTCCTTGGCCCTTGGCCACGAGACACGAAAGCACTTGAGATGGAGCGTGAGGGCCGCAGGCATGTCAGGAGACGCCCTCGTCCTGGGCCTGTATGGCCTCCGGAGCCCAGCGGCAGCACAATCCACACGTGGGTCACCAGCGGGGTCCTTAAGAGAGAAAAAAAAAGTTCCTGAACCGCAGTTTTGCAAAAAGACCACGCGTAGCTGAAATGTTCAACCATGGGTGGCGGCGATTGGCGGTTGGCAGTTGGCGACTGGCGGTTGGCGGCGGTTGGTGGTGGTTGTCGGCGGTTGGTGGTTGGGAATGGTGGTTGATGGAGGTTGGCGGTTGGTGGTTGGTGGCGGTTGGCAGTTGGTGGTCCCCAAGGGCGGTCCTAAAAGAAAAATCTAGTTCCCTAAAGACCCCCCTGCGGGTCACTGCCACCTCCTGGTGACCAGGTCAACTGCTCGCCACTGGCTAGAGCAGCTGCTACCCGGTGGCCAGGTGACCAGTGCTCTCGGCGTGGACACTGCTCCCCCCACCCCCTGTTAGAGAAAGACACATGCAGCGCACATGCGCTTTCACCGGCCAATCTCTGGAATTTTTGTGTATTGTTTAGGTGGCAGGGACGTGGTGGCCTAAGGGGTTGGCACACAACAACGCAGGCCTCCACTCCACCTCCTCCCCAATGATGGTTGTAGCCGCCACACCCCCCCTGTCAGGGGAGGGCTGTAGGAAGAGGAAGAAGAAGAATGTGGTCCGCACAGGTCGACACCGCACGCACTGCGTGGACGTCTTTCTCATGGTCTGGGAGTACGACAGCACGCACTGCAGGCAGTCCAGCAAGGAAGTGTTTTTAACTGGGAAAAAAAACTCAGGGCGCCCAGTAGCCGGCCCATTATTTCGGCGCACAATTATTGCCGAGCAACCGGCAGTTGGAGGGTAAGCAACGGCGTCTGGAAGGAAATCAACGGCGGTTGGTGGGCAACCGACGGGGGTTGGAGGGTAATGGACGGTGGAGGGAGGGTAACAGACATTGATGGGGGACCACGCTTCTTGACGTAAAAAAAAATTCCTGTCCAGTAAAACATTTCCTGAGTCCAGATGGGGTGTGCATCAAAATGGCCGGCACATCCAACAGAATGCAGTGGTCCATGTGCTGCAAGCGTTTGCCCCGGAAACACATGGCCTGTGCCGGACACCGCCGTGGTCGGGCGTCCGGTTGCCAAGGAATGCCCATGCAATGCACATGCGGGCGGATGTGCCCGCGGGAGGCAGAGCACTGCACAGCGCGTTGAACACCATGCCGGCCTTGGAAATCTCCATCTCCGGAGGTCTCCCAGTCTCCGGCAGGCCACGGAAAAATGGGGTAAATGGGGTGAAGTGGGGGAAAGTGGGGGGGGGGGGAATGGGGGAAAAACGGGAGGAAATGGGGCATTGCTACAAAAACATCACGGAAAATGTATGAAAATGTTCCAAGAAGAAAGAAAAATGGAGGAAAATGGGGGGGAATTGGTGATAAATGGGATGTTCCCAACTTCCCTATTCTTCCAGGTCCCATTTTTTCAATGGCAGACAAGAGTTTTCTAGGGGCCCTTTACAAAAATTTAGTCTCCAAGTCTCCAGTGGAAAAATGGGAAAAATTCAAGGTCTCGGGAAAACCGGAGACTTCAAAGGGTTGACGATGGAGCGGCGCTGCCCTGGACCCCCATACCCATCGGGAGCCTTGGTTGCTGGTCATGGGGCATGGGCTGTGGGGGTTGATCATGAGCGTACGGCTGGTGGATGGCGTCCATCTCGTCCTGGATACTCTCCAGGTCCACGTAGTACACAAAATCCTTTGGATCGGAGGGCGGCTTGATCCAGAGATGAGCTGCAAAACCAACATGTACCAGCAGCAAGGGGCTGCGGAGGGCAGGGCAAGCACCAGGCACCACTCCCTCACTGGGCATTGAATGGCCCAGGGCTGTAGTGACTCCCACTCGCTGTCATGCAGTGCATCAGCCGTGCATTTCACTTGCTGTCTGTCAGAGTTTGCACCATGAACTGGGGGGACAAATGGTGTGGTCGTGGCGCCAACGCCCCCAGACAACACCCATCCCCCTTGCAACACACATGTCCTTGCCATCGTTTTCACTTCTTTTCCTTCGATGCGCGTGACATAACACAAAATGTACGCAGCATACCGCAGAACACCACAAGAGTCGTGCATTACACCAGACTCGAGGAACCATGATCCCTGCCTGCATTGCTTGGGTGGCGCTTCCACTTTCACACGGGCGGTTGTGTTTTGTGGCAGCGTGCCACCGAGCGGGGGACAGGCCATTCTCAGCAGCACCGGTCCCGCTGCTCGCTGTGAATGGAGCCTCCCTTTGCTTTGGGATCTCACAATCTTGGCTGCCACTAGGGGCCTATCTGCCACAAAAATCTTTGTACCCACCACATGTAACCAAATCCCCCCCCCCCCCAAACACACCCTCCGCCCAGCCTCTGCATGCCCCACAACAAATACAACCCCCTCCCTCCCCAGACACACCCTCCACCCAGCCTCTGCATGCCCCACAACACATACAATGCCCCCCCCCCCCCCCTGGCCTACCCTCCACCTGACCTTTGAGAATGCTTTCTGTGGACGCACATGCACTGCAGAGTTGAGAGAGACCAACCTTGTAACCGATTAACAGTGCACATTGATCTTTTGACACCGTTGCTGCCAAGGCTTTTCTTAGCAACGGGGGGCCCTAACTAGGGGGGAAAGGGGCAGGGGGGATGAAAAGAGGAGGCACCCACTTTTGGCGGCCCCCCATAGCACTTGGCCTACGCCCACCGAGGGCTCAGCTCAAGAGGCACCCACCCACTCACCAACTGACTAACACAAAGGGAAAAAAGGGGGGAAATTCCGACGCCTTCGGCACCAGGAATATAGCCCTTCCCCTCACCAACCCACTCTTGGTCCCACTAGAAAGAGGCACCCACCATTTTGAAAAAGGCAGCCCCCCCGCCCAGGGTAGGGGAGGCGAGGCACTAGGAAAAGGTCTGGTCGCTCCATCAATGTGAAGACCACGGCCCCAGCTCAACGTGCAGAAGCATGAATGGCCTCCGATCTCCAATCAAACCTCCGGATTGTGTCAATGTGTCATGCACTTGATGCCAAGGGAGTTCCGAAAACCTTGCACCATTCCTCTTCCATTGCTTTTTTTTTTGGGTTCAGACTAAGATGAGCTGGCGTAGCCTGCTCAGTTCACAGTACTCGAGATAACCTCTCGGTCTACTGTGGTTACGGGGGGGTGGCGTTCCTCCCTCAATCAAGACTGTGGCGACTGAATTTGGTGATGTTTTGGTTTGGGCACAAGCGGGCTTGGGTTTGGACACTGTGTTGGCAATGGAATATTTTGTCACCAAGACGAACCACCCCTCGCACTGCTTGTCCGAAAAACCCAAATAAGGAACAACGACCTCAATACCAGTCAAATGGGCTTCCGTGTTTAGGTCAACAATGCATAAACTGCAATATGCCACAATCCCGTAGGTTTCCCAAACTGTGCGCTGTAGGAAGAGCGTTCTCTCCGCATGCCCCACAACGCATACAATGCCCCCCTTGGCCCACCCTCCACGTGGCCTCTGCATTCCCCATAACACATGCAATGCCCCCTTGGCATATCACAGAAGAAGTGGGTCACATGTATGATACCTTCATCGACGCCTTCATGATAAAGGCTCAATCATAGGCGCATGGAAAAGAAACACATAAAACGAGAGTTGGGGGGCCGTTCATGACGCCACCGCAATGAAGCCCCAACTGCTAACTTCATTACAGTGGGGGTGGCATGCAGGGCCATTTTGCCCCAATGCACATGCACATATCTCAGTTTGCCCTCTGACTAGCCCTCCCATGGTCACCAGTCTTGGAGCGAAGCCACAATAATGGTAAAGACCAAGATGGTGGCCGGTTCAAATATTGACACCCAACCGTGCGGAAGAACTTTTGGGGGTCTGGAGGGGGGGTTTCCCCGGGGCAATCAGGCACCATCGAACAGTTGGGCATGCAGCGCAGGCGGCCTGACTGCCCCTAACCAAAAGGCGCTATTGACAGTGCGAAGTGCAGTGCCACACTGACAAGTAAGGAATGAGAAAGAGTGTATATTTGAAACGTGAGCAAGTGGAATGCAAAAAAAATCAGGGGCGGACGAACAAGTGAGGACATGTGTTAGTTGACATCATAGCACAGGGAATTATTGAAACTGGGCAAGTTCTGCAATGCACCTGAAAGCCCCCATGAATCCTGAGCATTTTGAGTGTGCACACATCACTTAGGGTGAAAAAACAGTGTTACCCCATTCCGTATTCAGCGGAAAAATTTCTTCGGTGCCTACAGCGCGAGCAGTTAGCCCCAAAAACTCACCTCGGGTAAAGAAGAGTGCATCAAAACAATGCACTATGCGTGATGAGCAACCATAACACTACGGAGCAGCGGGGTCATCACTGTTGCGCTCACGTTTGGACTGAGTGCATGGTTCCCTCACCGTGCTTGCCCCGCTGTTCTTGGTCATCCTTCTGTGACCCACCACAACTGATGGAAACAATAATATCCAATCCAAAAGCAACATAAATACTGAAACAATCAAAAAGTATTAGAGAACCACAACTTACCCAAAATCAAAACATAACTCACAAACACCTCAAAATAAACATATACTTTGGGAGCCCCCCCTCCCCCGACCTACACTCCGCCTGGCCTCTGCATGCCCGTCAACACATACAATGCCCCCCCCCCCCCCCCACCCCCAGCCTCCCCCCCCAAACACACCCTCCGCCCAGCCTCTGCATGCGACACAACAAACATACAATAATTGCGATCTCCGCCGATGGTATTGGCAAAACCCTCATTGGTGGACAGCCGCTGCAACAACTGGGCAGACATGATGGCGGCCACGGGCTTGTCTCGGGGGATCTTGAGCGATGGCCGCCACTCGGAGCTGTGCATCCTCTGAGCACAGGGCAGGGGTGGGTGCTGGCGGGGCAACACGAACACGACCCTCCAGCCCTCAGCAACCCCCGCTCCACAAACCAGAGTCTAACTCTCCCACTCTCTTCACTCCTCAGCTCTGAAACAAGATGTTTTTTCGAATGAAAAGAGAAAACGGCTCGGGCCGTCCAGTAGACGGCTCATGGTTTGGGCACATGATTGGAGGGCACTTGAAAGAAAGGCAACCAACGGCGGTTGGAGGGTAACCGACGGCGGTTGACGTTGACATCTTGGGGCAAAAAAAGAAGCAGAAACACTTGTCCACTAACCGACGCCCTGCTTCGAAACGCTCTCCGAAAAACAGCGGCAACTCGAAGCTATCAACAGCCAAACTGGCTGCAGTCACATATGACGATTTTATCAGTGCCCTTGAGCCCACATATGGCTCGAGAGCCTGGGACAGCAGGACTTCACACCTCATTGAGGACCTGTCCAATAGATCCCGACCGTTCGCCCGGAGCACCCCCATGCACCTTCTTGTTGTTCCCGGCGCCCTGCTGGAAAGAGAAGTTGGAGCCCGGCTTCCACTCCTTGGCGTTGGGGTTGAGCTGCGAGGCGCTTCTGTGGAGACCGGATGGGGCATTGCAGAACAGCGGTGCGGTGCGGCAATGCGGCGGGGGGGCCACGGCAATGCACCCGCAGCAACTCTGCCCAGACAAAACGCGTCCCCAAACAGTCAGTACATTTGAAAGAATGGGATCACTGGCAGCAGAACGCAACACTGCCACGGTGACGAAAACTAGACGCGCCGCTTGCTGTCAACACCATTCCCCCCAGCCCTTGCACGTCATGCACCCCCTTTGCATTCAGCTGGTTCGCCCTGTCTTAATCCTCCAGCTCCCTGGAACCGCTGGATAGTTTCGAGATCGGATCTGGGCCTCAGGATTCACAACCCAAGCGGTGTAGACCCGGGCAGCAGCACAGCAGACACATCATGTGCCCCCAAGTCGCACAGCGAGCTTGATATGCAGATGCATTTGCAAAGCACAGGCCACATACCCTTTTCCAGATTGATTGGAGGCTGCCGATGGGGAGTCTGCTCCACCTGCGAGATTGCAGGCACACGGGGAACAGCGCGCCGGCGCGGTGCCACCAACAGAGCCCTCAAACACATTTTGGGCTGCTCTTGACCACACGGCCTTCCCTTTCACTGCTGCGAACACGCATCCGTCCGTGTGCGGCACTGCGCTGTTGGTGGAGGAGGGTTGGTTGCGAATGGGGACGCCGGGTTTTCGTTTCTGGGGGGTGGGGGGGAGTCGATAGAGCCCTCCAGCCGGACCCCCCTCTCCCCCAAAAAAGGCTCAATTGACAGGACCCCCAAAATCCCACCGAGTCTGACCCCCGGGCCTCGGAGGTGACCCAGACCCAAAAATCGGGAAAAAAAGAAAATGGGATTTTTGGAATCAGCGCGTCGAGGGGGTTCAGAAAAGTCATCATTTGCCATACATTTGGTGAAAAAAAAATCGACCAATTTTAGTGCTCGAAAAAATTTTTCGGCGCCTTTGGCGCCAGACTTCATAATGACTGATTAATGGTGCCTGTCAATTGAGCCCTTTTCCCGAACCCCCCCTCCCCAGTTTTGGGGTGCTCTATTGACCCCCCCCCCCCCGGGAAGGGAAAACCCGACATGCCATGCGTCCTGGGTGTGTCCTCGGTCCACCTTTCTAACTGCCCAGTCAGCGTTATTCGCCAAGCGGGTGGAACCAGTAAGCGTTCATCTCCTTCTTGGGGTGTGGGGCGGGGCCCCTTCCCGTTCAACCAACCAAGCAGCTCGCAGCAAGTGGGGCCCAACTCATAAATGGACCGTAGCGGCGAACGTTCGGCCCAAACGTTGGTCAAAGATACACAAACTTTGAGAAAAAAAGATACCCACCAATGGCGGCTGGCTATGGACGCCGCCGGCTTCCATTTCACCAGCAACTCTCGTGCATTTTGTAGCACTTCTGTGCAGTGTGCAGGATCCCCCACCAGCTCGGTCCCAAAGCTCAGCCTTGGGTAAGGTCAGTGGGCTCTCATGACGATTTCTCTGTGACATCGCCGCCCCCACAGACCCACCTGAAGCCCCTGAACAGGACCAAAGCCCAGCACTTGTAAAGGGGCTCGCCGGGGAGTAGGTGTCGGCCCCCGGGTTGCCTCCCAGTGAATAACTGTCATCCACATCATCATCATCCTCATCCTCATTCTCTGGAAGACAACCGATGCGAGCATCGGCCACGATGCAAGAGGATGGCGGGGATGAGGTGGATGCTGCTGCATTGCGCTGGCAGCACGCCAGCACGGTTTGCGGTGAATGTATTGGTGTGGGGACACAGCTCTTTATTAAACATGACACATGTGTTGAGCAAATGAAATCCTCATCCTCATCCTCATTCTCATCAGAATCAAAATCCTCCACAGGGTCTGACGGAGATTGGTGGCATGTTGTGTGAGATGGCAGGTGATATATGTGACCATCTCTTGTGGCTTCCCTGCCCTTGGCTGAGAAGCAACAATGACCTGCAGCATGAAGAAGCAACTCATATCGGGCATCCTGCTGACCAACGAGGGCCCAAATACATGCCGGCGAAACTATGTTTTTTTTTTGGGGGGGGGGAAGGATGCAACTTTTCTTAAAAATGGGGGAAGGATTACGCAGGATCCAGAAGGTCCCGTGAAGGGATAATTCAAGGGCAAACTCTCCCCCCCCCTTGGGATATGCGTCCCACATGGCCCTGTGGATGGCACATGGGTTGCGCGTGGGCACATGGGGAAACAGAGACTCAGGAATCCTCAAGAGTGAGGGGGGGGGGGGGGCGGTTACACAACAAATCTTCGCACATGAAGATTATTATTGAAGATTATCCACAAAAATTTGGCCCCCATTGGTAGTAATCTTTGTGCGTGGCAGTTATGTTTAATGACGCGACGTTGCACAGGGGCATGAGCAAATATGGCAATCAACTACAATGACATACCTAGGTCGTCCATTTGCTGTCCACTCAAATTTGAGAGCATACCAGGGGCCTGGTTGTGGAAATTCATGGAGCTGTGGGGCCCTTGCATGATGCCTTGCTGTACAATCTGGTGCTGATGGTGCTGATGCTGATGCTGATGCTGATGCTGATGCTGATGTTGGTGCTGGTGCTGGTGCTGGTGCTGGTGCTGGTGCTGGTGCTGATGGTGGTGTTGGTGTTGGTGTTGGTGCTGGTGCTGGTGCTGCTGCATCTGTGGGGTGAAGTGAGGAATATGGTCACCGCCAGGGGCGCCATGCTGCGGGAAATTGCCTGCGGGGTCCATCATGGGCGGCTCATGGTTAGGCTCACTCATACCACCTCCTGCTCCTAAATTGGCATCCAGGATGGAAGAAATGGTGACCACTGTCTGCGGACCCTTTCTTGGCATGTTGAGCCCCTGCAGTGAGCGCAAAGGGGGCGTGAGGGTGAAGAGGGTGACTGAGGGTGTGGCACAGAACAGCAGGACCAACACCAAACGGAGGAACAAAGGGGGGGCAATGCAGGGAGGGGGGGGAGGGGGGGTTGGCTGGGACGCCCCTCCTCCTCCGGTCCCCCTATGGTCCCCGTCGAAGGCAGGCCGAAAATTGTGAAGCGTAAATCCTCTTGGCACCGAAGGCGCTGAAGCAAAAATTTGGCTGTCAGCCTCAAACATTGGAAGGGGAGGAGGGGGGGGGGAAGGGGGGGGGCCAGGGGGGGGGGGGGTACCCCCCGTCCTCCTGCGGTGTACGGCCGTTCTAATACATCCCTGGGACAATGGGTCGGGTCCATCCAGTCGTGCAACGACCACAGCCTAGATCGCCAGCCTGGTGCCATGTGGCAGATGGAACAATGCACGTTTGTGAGGCCCCTGTGGGCCCCGGACCTCAGGTGAACTGGTGTTGTCTGGGTCTTGGGCTGTGGGTCCAGCAGACAAGCCAGTTTGATGCCAATGGAGGTGTGCTTCGTGGTGGGACAACCGAGGTCAAAAGAGGGTTTGGAGTTTGCCTGGAGTGGCGGAGGCGGGGGGGACATCGATTGCCAAATCAATTGCTGGGGTGCTCAGAATCAGTCCCCCCCCCCCCCACCCCGTGCCATCTTCTTGGAGGCCCCATCCCATGATCGAGGCTACAAATCAACCCACATTGTGGGGCATTCATTCACACAGAACCAGGGCCGTCCCCAAGCGGGGGAAACTCCCTCCGTCACAATGACAAAATAGAATGCTCACGGTTAACCCCCCACCGTCGTCGGTTATCCATCAACTGCGATGGTAACCCCCTCCCCCCCAACTGCCCATCAGTTACCCCCCAACCGCCGTTAGTTACTCGCCAACGGGGCCGGCCATAATCCCTGTTCCTAAGGAGAAAAAAAGAAGGAGAAACAAGAAAGAAACCTAAACCCCACATAGGGCCCTGCACAGAATAATTAGCATCCTGACAGATGTCACGGAACGCCATGCAACCCCAGCATTGTTGGTTCCATGCTAGCCCACTTGAGCTGCCCTGCAGCTCTCCTGGGGTAACACTGGATGGTGCGACCCCAAAAGCTGTGGTAATCTGTACGTTTGTTCTTTCAGTGCTCTTGGCTTTCCCAAGCCATGGCACTGTGCCAGATCCAATGGTGACCCGTGGCTTCCGTTGGTTGGGGGTATGGGGGGGTTGCAACTGCTGAGGGGCTTCGATACCACACGGTAGCAGCCCAGTCCAACCGCACCATCAGCCACCAAACGCCCAGTCGCATGCAGCGGAGGCTGCACATGTGTGGGCCCACACATCCCTCAACTTGCCTTGGAGCTCAGGCCACCAAGTTCAATCAAGAACATGTAACCTTTCATTCCACAGAAAACTTGCACTGCTTTTCGGTTTCAACAAATCCACTATACCAATCCCCGACTCCTTCCTGGGCACTTGAACAGCACAAGTATTTGCGGAACTTGGTTGGAACGCCGGAGTAGAACTATGCACACCCACACCCCCCGCACCCTCCCACGTGCACACATGGGGGCACACCCAACTCGAGGGGTGTATCAGGGCAATCCCCCGGGCTGACCAGCCATCCATTCACGTCCACCAGCAAACCCCTCACCCCCGCACTCTCGCAGGACCTCCAGCACGGGACCTGGCCCCAAACCTGGCCCTCGAGGACGGGCGACATACCGACCCACTGCTGAAGGTTTGCAGCGACATCTCCCCTCCGCCAAAGCCCTGGTGCTGATGCTGATGGTGGGGCTGCTGGTGCTGGTGTTGGTGCTGGTGTTGGTGCTGGTGCTGGTGCTGGTGCTGGTGCTGGTGCTGGTGGGGCTGGTGTTGATGTTGCTGGTGCTGATGAGACTGCTGATGCTGACCCTGTTGCGACGACTGTTGCTGCTGCTGCTGCTGCTGCTGCTGCTGCTGCTGGTGCTGGTGCTGGTGCTGCTCGCGGTGCTGCTGCTGCAGCTGATCCCGCTGCTGCTGCTGCTGGTCCCGCTGCTGGTCCCGCTGATCCCGCTGCTGGTCCCGCTGGTCCCGCTGCTGCTGCTGCTGCTGCTGCTGCTGCTGGTGCTGCTCCCGCTGCTGCTGCTGCGGGTCCCGCTGCTGTTGTTGCTGCGGGTCCCGCTGCTGTTGTTGCTGCGGGGGGAGCTGGGCCTGCTGCTGTTGGGTGGGCGAAAGCTGATGGGGTGGCTGCTGCTGCGGTTGCTGCAGCTGCTGGGGTGGGGGCGGGGGGGCCTGGGGCGGCTGCTGCTGCGGCGGCGGCGGCTGACTGGACTGCTGCGGCTGCAGCGGCAAAGGCAAACCTTGCATGGGGGACAGATGGGCCTGATGGGGCGGCTGCGGGGGCGGCTGCGGGGGCTGCTGGCCTTGCTTGGTGTTCACGAGGACCTTTGGTTGTTGACCTTGTGCTGCCTGTCCCGCTGGCGGCGCATCGTCTCCCTGCGCCAAAGCAAACAGCACCTGCACGCACGGCCCCTTCACCAGCCTGAACATCGATGGCACCCTCAATCCGGGACCGATGCACGGGCCAGTGCAACGCCAAGGAAGGGGGCCCTTGGAGCCGGTATCCCAGAGCCCCCCCCCCCTCCCCTTCATTAGGCCCGTCAGTGGCCAGGCCCAACGACAGCAACACCGGGGCTGGGCCGCAAACCCCCGACGTGCCCCCTGTCATACCTTCACCAACTTCTTGTCCATGGATTTGGACCAATCCTGGAGAGACTTGATCTCCTCCTGCCGGTTGCCGGGGCGCTTCGGCTCGTCCTTTCCCTTCCACTTGAGGAACTCCGGCGGGTGAACCAGCCGAGGGTGTGCCTGGCCGCCGCTGTTGGGCTCTCCTGAGGCGGCAAAGTGAAGGTTTTGCGGGCCAAACCCAACCTGACCTCTCCTGCCACAACCCCGGCAGCGCGGCACCAAACATGAGAACCGGAGGAACAGTAGCCCCAGGGAAGGGACCCTGGAGGTGGACATCCCCTGGCCCAGATGCCAGCATTGGAGAAGGTCAATCCGCCGCTGGGAAGGGATGTCTGTCTGGAAGTACCTGGCCAGTGGCTCTGTGATGACCGATCACGCACTTGTGAAACAGGGACAGTCCTGGGGTTCCATTGGCACGGCCCAACACCACGCCACACCACCATGCGCCACGGCACGGCACGGCAGTGCAGGGCCAGTCGTGGGACCCGTGGTCCGTGAACAACGGTCAGTGGCCGTCGCAACACCGGCCATGCGGGCGGCGCCAGATTTCCCGCTAGCGTCTGCCAACTCAGACGTGATCAGGTGTAGCAGGGTCCTACTGAGCCACACGCTGGACGCAGCACGTTCCTACTGAGTTCTGGTGGTGCGGGGGGGGCGGGTATTACTGAGTGGCCTGTGGTGCGGGGCCGATCGCGACTGAGAACCAGTTTCCCTGCCGGACGCGAGTGGCATGTCTGGGCGGCGCAGATGGGGCTGGCAGGGCCGCACGACATCGGGACGGAGACCCGGCAAGTGCTGTCGGAGTCGCAGAGGGTCTGGCTGGCCCATGCTAGAGCTCGAGACGGCGCGTCGTACATCTGAGGTGAGACCCACTAGTCCCCAGTACGCCGGGGCCTGCCGGCGGGGCTAGTGTCTTGGAGCATCCGCTCAGAAGTCTATGAAGGGCCGTGCACTAGCACCCCCTCACCTCAGGCCCCATTCCTCGGGCTGTGCGCGTGTGTAACGGCTCCACGTTCTGCCGATGGACGCTCTGGGTGGACCAGTGGACGATGGAAGGCCCGCGCGGGGCCAAGAGGCACGAGGGCGTGGGCGCTGCAAGCACTCCTACTGCACCAACAGGCGGAACGGCAGGGCGTCCCCCAGGCAGCCCCCAACAAGGGGACCTGGCCTCTCCGTCACGGGTGCGCAACACACTACACACGGCACGCGCTCAGCCACGCGGCCCTCCCGGCTGGCGTTTTCCCGCGCGCAAGACCATCCCGGCCATTGCCTTGTGGAAACAGCGCCTTCGGCACAGCACAGCACAGCACATTGAGGCTGGCACTTGGCGTCAGGGAGACAGTGGCTGGGCATAGGCTGTGCGCCCTGGAGGGGGGGGGAGGGGGGCTCACCCCCTTCCAATGCATCCCTGCCCCTTGGTTTTGTCACGGGCTTGCTGACAACTGCTGCAGCAGTTTGTGCACCGGCACGTGCAGATCTGACCCTGTTCCAACGACGCAAGCACCAAAAAAGCCGCGTGACCGGGCGCCTTTCTTTGGCAGCACAGCACACCACACCACACCACACCACTAATTTGTGTAATGAACTGCAGATGGCACTCTCATCAACATAAATGCAACACAATTCAAACCCTAGCCACATCTGAGCCTGCATCTCACCCCATATACCTTTGGTGAAATCCACAATCTGATTGATCTTGAAGGGTCTGGCTGGTGGCGGTGGCAGCGGCAAATTCTGCAGAACATATTCGACAACAGGACTGGAAATCCACACCACAGGGAGTGTCCCTCCGACATCCTCATCAGAACTTTTGGATGTGGCTGCCATGATGTTGCACAGGTGCCCAGGCGTGTGCCATACATGGAGGCCCTCAGGAGAATGCACGATGGCCGAATGAGATTTGGCTCAGCAACCCAGACCGCTTTTGACCTTTGCGCCGTGCACATCACCACCTTGCTTAGACCCCACCCCGAAGCACCTTCTGGCCACATGGGGCGAACAGGCGTAAAGAGGGTGTAAAAACTGCCTCACAATTTGTTGTGATCGCTGCGGGGCGGGGCGGGGGGGGGGGTCAACTATCAAGAACGAAGGGACCTTGGAGGCGGTCCCACAGGCGGTTGGAGGAGGTTGCCAAAGCGGTTGGGGGCGGTTACTGTCGGTTACAAATGCCATTGAGGCTGGCACTTGGCGTCAGGGAGACAGTGGCTGGGCATAGGCTGGGCGCCCTGGAGGGGGGGGGGAGGGGGGCTCACCCCCTTCCAATGCATCCCTGCCCATTGGTTTTGTCAGGGGCTTGCTGACAACTGCTGCAGCAGTTTGTGCACCGGCACGTGCAGATCTGACCCTGTCCCCATGACGCAAGCACCAAAAAAGCCGCGTGACCGGGCGCCTTTCTTTGGCAGACTTGCCGACTGGAGCACCTCTCTATTGCCCCCCCTCCCTTCGGTTGTGTCCGCACCCCCCCCCCCCCTCCCAAGGGACCCCCCACTTCATTTGACGGCCGCTTGTCACCCAACTCATCACGGGGGCAGACTCAAGAAATACGACCACTCCGTCTAATGGACCAGAGTCACACCCACACTCCTATAGTCACGGCCTAAAGCCGGGGCATGGCAGTGTTGTTTGAAGTCTCAAGCAGTCTGTTGCCCCCCGGTGCCGGCAGTGCCAGGGGGGGGTGTGACCTAATTAAAAAACAGACAAATGCAAACCAGAGGTAATGCACTCCACAGTCAGGCATAAGTGCATCTTTATTCTCTATGCCAAACCTGGTTGAACCTCAAGACACACACTGTGTCTGAAACAGAAAACAGAACATCATGTCTGACTACAGTTAGTCAGACAATCACAGTCAGTAGCTGTCAGTCAGACATCAGCAGTGCCAGGGGGGGGGGGGGGTGCTCTGATGCACACACACACACACACGACTGTCACGACCCAAACAGAAGTGTCAAAGACATCAAGTCGATGCTTTGAAATACAGGGGACGCAGTCGGCAGCGGCCATACCACAAACAACAGGGTGAAGCGCAGCCCTGACGCATTTCCTTACTTACACTCAGCTGTCGGCTAGAAAACCGGCAATACACTGCTCAGAACCAGCGATTGGTGCTCTAGGCCCACTGCAACTTGGGTTCACCCAAGTCATCCCTCTACATCAACGTGCACTTTGGTGTGACGTCTCACTGGCATCGCCAACTTCCTGGAGGGGCGCGCAGGCGCGCGCGCGCACGCACACACGCGCGCGCGCGCGCGCGCACGCACGCACGCACGCACACACATGCGGATGACGCAAAGCGACCAAAGCCCGCACACACACACACACACACACACACAGATGAACACCAATGAGGGAGGAGAGGGATGTCTGAAGGGTTCATGCCAGCAGGTCCCAATAGAGGGGGGCGGAGGGGCATACGGGCTGGGGCTGTACAGGCTGCTGTTTGGGGGCCTTCTCCTTCACTGCAGTGGGCTTCTTTGCTGGATCCTCCATCTTCTGCACCCTGAAACACGACGAATCGCAGACGTGGTGCGCACTGTCGAGAAAACCATGAGCTTTTGGGGTGAAGAGGAACATCGAAACACGGAAAGCGGATGCGAGCAGGTGCCTGCGACCCAACATGGCCAAGCAACACATGCCCTGTGTTTTGGACTCATGGCACAAACATAGTTCCATGATGCAATGCTTTGCCCTGCAACTTGGTGTTGAGCTGCAAATGAGTGCAGGTGTTGGAGGCACCCGACACATGAGCACAGTACTTCTTGCAGGAACCCCAGTTGGAGCATTGAGGCAACTTTGCAGTGCATTTGGGGAGTGCACGAGCACACCCCCCTCTCATTTTTCTAGGCCTTATGTTGCATCCTCCGACAGCACTTGGAATGCCTTCGCCCTCCGTGGTGTGGGGTGTGCGCACCACTTCGGTGACGTCTGCGACTTGGCAACCTGCATTCCTCCGCTTCTCGGCGCGCACCGCCGGGGCGCTTCACACCACCGGTGCTGGCTCAGACACACCGGGGCCTGGGCACTGGCCGGCCCTTTCATGCGCCGGGGTCTCCTCTTTCTGGGTTTGGGAATGCACCAAAACAGGACCCCGGACATGGGCCGGCGCGCGGAATACCCGACGGCCCGAATCCCCCGAGTTCGGGACATGGCAGTGCCTTTCCGGCCGTGGGGCTTCCCGGGGGCAGTGGCACGGCAGAAAAGAGGGTCGGGTCCGGACGTCCCAGTGGTTGACCCCCCCCCCCCCTGGGGCTCCAGGAGCCCACCGCTGTACAATTGGCCCCTTGGCATTGAAGGGGGCGCGTACCCCCTCATGTTCGGGGGCGGCGCACCAACCGCGGATGCTTTGCGGCCCTCCGGCCACGTCCTGTGGTACGGGTGGTCCCCGTCTGCATGTGCCCCCCTCTCCGCCCGCCGTTGCGGTTTTGCAGGGGGGGGGGGGGGAGGGGGGGGTGCTCGCCCCATTGCTCAGCCTGCTGCATCCGCGGCGGCCTCTCCCGCCTCCGAGGGGTTGGTATGGCGCAAAATTTGACCCCCCGAAAAACGCCGCGCGGGGGAAACTGGGCCCCAAACCTCGCAAACCGTGGGGCCCTTACGCCCCCATTTCCCAGGCCTTGCCTACCACCGCTGCGGTTTCCAGTGCCAGAGAGGGGCGTGCCCTGCACCGTCAGAGCGGTGCTGCTCAAAGTCGCGTGCAGCCCTGACAAACCCGAGGGGGCCCAGGTCTGGGGTACCGAGCGGTGCATGGGCCCATCAAACTTGTGCATCTCGCTGCAAAAAGCCAAAGGCAGAGCAGTTTGAAGTAGGAGGCCCAAGCCGCATGGTCCCTGGCACCAGACGTTCTCGTAGCCTATGGGATGCACCAATCTGCTCTGCCCTACGGCTCTAGTATGGAGGCCACTCTGGGGGGGGGGGGGGCAGGCAACCCATGCAACCCCCCTGTGTGACATTCCGTCGGGTTGTTGTTCCTTTACGGGGCCCTGGACAGTCACCCGTTCTTCCCTTCGCATGTTGCGTCGGGTCGCCGCGTTCTGTCGGCCGCTGCGGCCGGTGCTCCCGCTGGTGTCGTTTCCGCGTTCGCGGAGCCCAGTAGTTGGTGTGTTGGGGCTGTGCTGGATGTGGCGGGATGTGCCGTTTGCGCGTCAGTGGCGCCCAGAAGTCCGGCACAAGCAGAAGTGCAAAGCAAAAGTCAAAGAGGAAAGCTCTTCGGTGACATGTCATAGGCGCCTTTCGCTGTAGCAAACGACATGGCAGGGAGTCCACAGAAGTCCCCCCCACCCCACGCCCCACAGGCCACGGGCTCTACAGAGTGGGGCCGTTGCGAGGGGGGGCATCGGCCATCGGTCGAGGGCCCAGGCATCCCATACCTCTTCTGCGGGAGGTCCACCGGGGGCAGGGGCGGCGTGAGGGTCGGGTCCCCGCCCGCCTTCTCGTCCTCCTCCACGGCGTCGGCCCAGCTTGTGTTGCTCTCCACCACAAACCCCGGGTGCATCGGGGCCCCGTTGCCCTCCCCCGCACCCTCCAACAGCTGCTGCTCCACGTCCGCCGCAGACACTGCACTTCCGGGAATGGGTTGCCCACACTCCCCAACTTGACTCACAAAATCCTGCCGCAGGACGCGCGGAGGACGTCGTCAGGGAATGGGGTCCACCCCGTTGTCCCTAGACCCACCACATCGATTTGGATGCAGCATGCCCCGCATCCAAATGCATGAGGCTGCGGAATGGTGTTGGAATGGGGGGACCATTCAATCACGGGGCCATTGGCAAAAGGGGGGGGACGTACTGTGTCTCTGTGTATGGCCAGGGCCCCCCACTAAGCGCCGCGACGATGTAACGAGCGGTCAGCGCGTCACGAGGGGGTGCCCTACTTCCGCGGCCAGTGCACACGCCCCGTGTCCCCCACGCAACATCAGTGTTTAGCATTGGGGAGCACTGCCGCTCGATGGGGATGCCTTGGATCCGATTGGCGGTGTGGTATCTGAATTGCATGACCATTGGGTAGAGCGTGAATACACCTTTTCTGCTTTGCTTTTTGTGTTGATGGGTTCTGCATCCACCTGCGCTTTTGGTTCGGTACCCAGCGCCATCAAGGCTCAGTCAGTGTGCCGGACGGCAGTTCCCGGGCTGTGCCCCTGTTCAGGGCTGCAGCGGGCAATGGTCTGCATTGGGTGCCTTGGGCCGGTGGGCAACCGGATGGTGGTGTGGGGGCTTGGGACAGCTCTACCTCCACCAACACCTGCTTCTGCTTCTTTATCTTAAGGGGAGGGGGGCAGGCCAACGTTAGAAGAGAGGAGGGGTCTGGGGGGAGGGGTCTGGGACCCAAAGGTTTGTGTCCCAAAAATGGCCCGCTCAGATTTTCCCAGCGGTAAATTCTATTGCCTTCGGCAAGGAACCTCAAAGAGAGGCCGAAAATCAGCCAATTGCTCCGTCAGCCAGGCAAGCAGTCAGTCAGGCAGTCAGTCAGCCAGGCAGGCAGGCAGACAGGCAGACAGGCAGGCAGGCAGGCAGGCAGGCAGGCAGTCAGGCAGGCAGGCAGACAGGCAGACAGGCAGGCAGGCAGGCAGGCAGGCAGACAGGCAGGCAGGCAGGCAGGCAGACAGGCAGACAGGCAGGCAGGCAGAAACACACAGTTTGGCTTTTTTTCAGTTGCGAATACGACTACAAACATTGGGGAACCCAGGGTGTGCAGGAACACTCAGTGGTCGAGTGGTGGAACACTAGGCAAACAAACCGCCTGGCGACGGTTTGAATCCCGGGGAGCGGGATCGGCCAATTGCCGACTCAGCCGATCAGCCCCTGAGCCCTTTTTTTATACTCGACCGTGGTTCAAATCCTTCTAGTATCCAGTTTCAGGGGGATAGAGGCCTCAAAATCAAAAACTCCATTGGGGGATTGTTTTGTTGGGCAAAATGATGATTTTAAGGGGTGGGACATGCAATATCATGCCTTGGGGTATGCTACGCGAAAGACCCCCCAAAAGGGGGCGCGTATGGCGTCGTCGCCTACGCTTGATCTAACAACCTCTCTTCGAGTTGATTTGGTGGGGGGGGGTTGGACCATGGAGACCTTCATCAAAGGGAACCACACACCACATCCGATGGGCCGCTCACCACATTGGTGTGGAGGTCACTGGCCAGGCTGTTTTTTTTATCAGAGGTGGGGGGGGGGGATAGTCTTGTGGCCCTGAGCCCCCCCCCCCCAAAAGGACCCTCTTTTTGGCTCGAGGACAATCAGATTTGACCAGGCGGCGGGGGGTGCTCCCCACCACACCCGATGTGGTAAAATGTGGGACATGTGACACACGGGGGGTTCCGGATCACCCAGTGCTGCCCGTCGGTGGTGCGTGGCATGTCCGGTGGTCCGGGCGTTTTGCAGTTGGTGGGTTTTGATGTTGACCCGTTGGTGCGGTGCGCCACCGGCCAGCGCATCTACACAGGTGTCACGGGGGCGGGGGGGGGGGGGGGGGTTGGCACAAGGCCTCGGTATCTGACAGGGGCTTCTAACAACCACAATGGGGGGGGGGAGGGGGTTTTAAGTATGGCTCCTCGGATCCCGCAATTTGTTGGGAGGACGGAAGGCCACGGCACAGCACAACATACTACTCCAGACGTGTAGTGGTGCGGATCCTGAACACACAGGGACAGGCAGAGTGGGGCATGGCCCCCCCAACGATGGCATGCCCCCCACGCACTCCACCCACAACAACACCCCCTCACAACCCACGTGTGTCCCATGGCCTCGGCAATGCCCCCGACAAGAGCAATCGCTTTAATCGGGGCCCCTCGGTACCGAAAATAAAGATCGTGCTGCCCAATCCCCCTTCGCTCTTGAGACGGACCGCCACCACACGCCCTGCAACGAATGATGGCTCACCCTCTGAAGAGCAGCAGGCAGCTGGGCCACAAAGGCCGGGGAGCGGGGGGGGGGGGGGGGCATGGGGTACGACGGGGGCACGTCCTTTGCGTGACCTGCTTCTGCTGATTGAGGCCATTTGCCAGCAAGCCTACCAGGGGCTGAGAGCGGAGTGTCCGTCCGCTCCCCATGGCACAGGGTGGTCCTTAAAGAGAGAGAAAAAAAAAGTTCCAAAACTGCAGTTTTGCAAAAAGACTGCGAGTAGCTCATATGTTCAAAAATGGGCGGTGGGGATTGGCGGTTGGCGGTTGGCGACTGGCGGTTGGTGGTTGGCGGTTGATGGTCCCTGGGGTCCTTAAGGGCGGTCCTTAGCACAGAAAACAGGTTCCTTAAGGACCGCCCGCTGACATGGACGGCCGGGGAGTGAGGCTGCAGGCACTTCCAAGATCCGGGGGGAGGGAAGAGGAGCGCCCTTGGGGCGATGGCAGCGGGTGTTGTGGGGGCTATCGTCTCGGAGACGCGTCCAGTCCCAAGCCCCATCGTTGACCATGGTACTCATTGCTCGCCAGAAGTCCCCCCCCACTCGCATAGAAATAATAAAAGGCTGGGGAGGGAGCAGGAAGGGGGGGGGGGCGTTAGGAGCAAGAAAGGGGCGGCATCATCACGCATTGCTGCCCCCCCCCCCCGGGGGGTGTGTGATGCACCACTGCATCGACACGCCCCCCCCCGGGGGGTGTGATGCACCACTGCATCGACACGCCCCCCACCCCGGGGGGGTGTGATGCACCACTGCATCGACACGCCCCCCCCCCCCCCCCGACGCAATCCCCGCCGAAGAGGGGGTCCCCTACCCGGCCCAGCCCACGCCCAACATGCTCCCCACCCACCCCCATGTGGCCGGATGGCCATGCACATGCAAGAGACATGGCAGTCCTCGACCATCGTGTTGCCCGCATGCTCCCGTTGACTGAAGCGTCCTAAATCAGACCTCAGACATCAACAGGGAGCACCTACGTGCAACGCCCCCACATTGGGCAGCAGACCGGTGCTTGAGGGGGGGGGTCTGGGCCGACCCCCCCCCCCCTTTGTGGAGGGCAGGGGTGGCGACGCGACGGGCACACCCCGCGCGCTGCTGTTTGTGGGGGACAAGAGGGCGCGCTTCAGACGGAGGGGGGGGGGGCACAAGGCCTCGGTATCTGATTGTTTGCCTTTGGCGGTACCTATTGGCCTCTCACCACCGCTCATTCTGACCCTCTGTGGGTCCGAACGTGTTTTGGTTGTGTCAACGGAGCCCCCGGATGACTTGTCCTGTTTGACTACTCCGGGGGTCGGCCGTCCCGGAGACGGGGCTGTTGCCCATGCCGTTGAGAGGGGGGGGGGGGGGGCTCTGTGTTGTTGTTGCGGCGGTGGTGCGGCGCTGCGTTCCCGGGCAGCCCCCCCCCGGCCCGCGGCGGTGCAGGGCCTTCAAGTGCCGTCTGGCTTGGCTGGGCCAGCCCGTGGGACCCCCCCCCCCCCCCGATCGGTGATGTCATGGGGATCCCCAAGTCGGGCTGGGCCGTGCCCTGGTCACGTGCCTCATCGCCGTACGCATGCCAGAGCACAGGCGCTGGGGTGCGGGCTCTGCTTCAGAAAAGACTGAAGGCACTCGGAGGTCACCCGGAAAACAGTTGCATGTTTTGCTTCAAAGAGACGGACGTCCCGGCGATTCCATTGGGCGCTGTGCAGGGGACAGTCTAACGGGTGGTGTGGGCTATGATGGACTCATCCTTCTCTTTGCTGGTGATCTGGGCCAATGGGAGGGTAGACGCTGCAGTGAAAAATGAATGAAATATTTATTAAAAAAAATGCACGAAAAGACTGCTCTGCAGCCACGTGGCCAGCGAGGGGCCACCGCCTTGCCATCGGGCCGAGGTCCCTGCGGCGTGGGCGTGCCGCGTGCCCCCCCCCCCCCCCGTGTGACATTCCGTCGGGTTGTTGCTTCTTTATGGGGCCCTGGACGGTCACCCGTTCTTCCCTTCGCATGTTGCGTCGGGTCGCTGCGTTCTGTCGGCCGCTGCGGCCGGTGCTCTTGCTGGTGTCGTTTCCGCGTTCGCGGAGCCCAGTGGTTGGCGTGTTGGGACTGTGCTGAATGTGGCGGGATGTGCCGTGTGCGCGTCAGCGGCGCCCAATAATTGGCGTACCGGGGGTTGTGCTGGTTGTTGCGGGGGTCGTTTGACTGTTTTTGCTGTCCACACACCTCCGTCCACAGGCCGTCCATAGCCTGCCTCGCTGTGTTTCTGCCCCCCCCCCCCCCCCCGGCTGCCCCCCCATCCCGTTCGTGGTGCACGCCTGACCAGCACGTGACCACACCTTATCGATCTTATCGGCCACTCGGGGCGCAGGCGGCGGCAGCTCCCCACGCTTGTGCGGCGGCACATACCTGCAGGACCGGGAGGGGGGTGGGGGGCACAGCAAAAGCAACGCAGGGGACTGCTGCACTGCGCATGGTGCACTGTGCCGGCAGGCGGGGGGGGGGGGGGGGCACGGGGGCTGGCCGGCGGGATGGGGGTGTGACTCACCCCCATCCCCCCCAATGCACACCAACAAGGGCCGCAGCAGCAGCAAAACCAGCACCTGCAATGTCAACATCAACAGCAAACACGGACGTGTGGCGAGGATCGCCGCAGCCGGGGATGTATTGGAGGAGAGGAGGCTGAGTGCGATTGAGGGGATTAGGGGGTTGGTGGGTGAGAGCACATCTATATACAGTTGTATACAGATATATAAGGCCCTTACCCCCCCCAGCCCCCCCCCCCCCCAAGCGGTATTGGAGGAGGGGGGGGGGGGTGGCACAAGGCCTCGGTAGTAGGTTGTTTGCCTTTGGCGGGGGGGGGGGGGGGGCTGGGACAGCCCCCAGTTGTTGATTCCCAAAGGGTCCTTCGCAAATCTGGCCTTAAGACAATCAATTTGCAGTGTGTAATTTCAAATTTACAATTTCCCACTTTGGGGGCCTTCAAAACGCCGATTTTCGATTATTCTTGGCGTTTTTAAGCCAAAATGACGGATTTTTGGCCTTCGTTTGGAACAAAACGTGGTAATGCACAGCCCCCAGTCGTTGCACCAAAAATGGCCCACATCAACGTTTCCGTGGGTGAATTTCATTTTTTCCAACAATGAAATCCGGGTCCAAGGGGGAGGGTAGCCGTTGTAACACATCCCTGGCCGCGGCCGCAGCAGCACCGGGTTGCATCGACCAGACCCCCCCCCCCCCTTTCGCCGGGCGATCCCCTCTTCCGGATCTCTGCTGCGGGGGCGGTCCCCCCCCATGGCCCGGCCGGGACACCGGCACCCCCACCCGGGGGCCCGGCATCTTTGGTGGCCACATTCCATGACAGGGCCCTGCACTCAACCAGGCGGTTGCTTAAGGACCCCCCGGGCGGGAAGGAGGGGGGGGTTGGCACAAGGCCTCGGTATCTGATTGTTTGCCTTTGGCGGCGCCTATCGGCCTCTCGCCATTGCTCATTCTGACCCTCTGTGGGCCCGAACGTGTTTTGGTTGTGTCACCGGAGCCCCCGGATGACTTGTCCTGTTGTTTGACTACTCGGGGTACGGCTGTCCCGGAGACGGGCTGTCGCCCGTGCCGTTGACCAGGGGCATCTAGAGGCACACTCCGAGTCCATGCGGGGGTTTGCCGACTCCAGCACTGACTTGAGCGCGCTGGGGTGTGCTGGTTGTGGCGGGATGTGCCGTTTGTGCGTTGGCGCCCCCCCCCCTGTGTGACATTCCGTCTGGTTGTTGCTCCTTTACGGGGCCCTGGACGGTCACCCGTTCTTCCCTTCGCATGTTGCGTCGGGTCGCTACTTTCTGTCGGCCGCTGCGGCCGGTGCTCTTGCTGGTGTCGTTTCCGCGTTCGCGGAGCCCAGTAGTTGGCGTGTTGGGACTGTGCTGAATGTGGCATGGTGTGCCGTTTGCGTGTCAGCGGCGCCCAATAGGTGGCGTATTGAGGATGTGCTGGTTGTTGCCGGGGTCGTTTGACTGTTTTTGCTGTCCACACACCTCTGTCCACAGGCCGTCCATCGCCTGCCTCGCTGTGTTTCTGTGCGGCCCAGGTGCCCTGTTCCTCCACGGGATGTGCCGTTTGTGCGTTGGCGCCCCCCCCCCCCCCCCAGCGGGTGCCCTCCCGGCGGTCCATTCCTCTTCACACGATGGGCGGCGGGGCGAGGGTCAGGGCACACATACTTTCCGGAGGAGGGGACCGACTCGCCGCCGGTTACGCGCCCGGCCATACGCGGTACGGGATCGGGCCGGATGACGGAGCTGTGCCTGTGCGAAGGGGAAACGGGGCGGGGGAGGGGGGGGGTCTACAACGGCGGGGGGCTGGCGGTTGGAGGGCGTGGACGTGGGGTACGGCGAGGGGGCGTTGCGGATGGAGAGCACTACGGTGCCCCCCCCTCCTACGCTGTAAGGCTGGGGGGGGGGGGTGTAGGAGTACCAGAGGCCCTCCGCAGTGCAGGGGGGGGGGCGGGCTGGCACAAGGGGGCAGGGGGCTGGCAGGCTGGTGGGGCATAGGGGGTGGGGTCCAGCGATGCATTCGACGGGAAGGGTCCTCAGAGGCGGCCCCAGAAGCGGTTAGGCAGGCGGTTGGAGGAGGTTGCCAAAGCGGTTGGGGGCGGTTACTGTCGGTTACAAATGCCGTTGGAGCCGGCACTTGGCGTCAGGGGGACAGTGGCTGGGCGCCCTGGAGGGGGGCGGGGGCTTCCAATGCATCCCTGGGGGGTCTGCATGCCAACAGCCAGGGATGTATTAGAAGGAGGGGAGGGGGAGGGGGGGTTTGGCTGGGACCCCCCTCCTCCCAGGGTCTCCCTATAGTCCCCGCCGAAGGGGGGCCAAAGATTTTGAAGCTTAAATCCCCTTGGCACCGAAGGTGCTGAACTCAAAATTTGGCTGTCAGCCTCAAACATTGGAACGGGAGGAGGGGAGGGGGGAGGGGGGGTCCAGGGGGGGGGTTACCCCCCCTCCTCCTGCGGTGTACAGCCCTTCTAATACATCCCCTGCCAAGAAGTTCCTCCAGGGCCCCCCATTCACCCCAGGAGCCACGGGACTGACGGTGGGGCCGGGGGTCCTGCGGCGAGGCCGGCGATGCACTCCCCAGGCCCCGCCAACGGGGACCAGGACCGGGGGGTGTGCACACGGGGGGGCGGTGCCGAATGGCGTTCTGAGGCCCGGGCCCCCCGCCGATGGGCGGCCGGAGTACACTGCTTCGCACGCACGGCACACACCCCTTCGCCCCGGGGGTGACCCCCCTCGTTCCCTCGCAGCATCCCACCCCCCCCCCCCCCCATTCATCGCCGCACACAAGATCCCCTCGACGCCTCATGCGCACCCCCCCCTCCCCCACTACTCCCCCCCCGGGGCCTCGGCACATACAACTCCTCCTCATCGTAGTCCCGCTCCAACGCCTGGTTTCTCTCGATCATCACGTGAATGTTCTGATTGATGTTGTCGTTCAGCTTCCCCGCGTGATCCCCGATCCCCTGCACAGACACACATCGGGTCCGGGAGCGTGCCCCCCTGCACACCCCTCCAGAGGAAGGGGCGCAGTCCATTGGGCGGGGGCCGGGGACAAGGCAGTAGACATGGGGGCATGCAAAGCACAAGGGGATGAGGGGGGGACAAGGCAGGAAGCCCCGGGATTGGGCGTGGGACATGGGGCGGCAAAATAGAACCGCCACATGCCCCCCCCCCCCGTGTGACATTCCGTCGGGTCGCTGTTTCATGACGGGGCCCTGGACAGTCACCCGCTCTTCCCTTCGCATGTTGCGTCAGGTCGCTGCGTTCTGTCGGCCGCTGCGGCCGGTGCTCCCGCTGGTGTCGTTTCCGCGTTCGCGGAGCCCAGTCGTTGGTGTGCCGGGGCTGTGCGGGATGCGGCGGGATGTGCCGTGTGCGCGTCAGCGGCGCCCAGTAGTTGGCGTACCGGGGGTTGTGCTGGTTGTGGCGGGGGTCGTTTGACGGTTTTTGCTGCCACTGCCACCCACAGCGGCCCCCCCAGCACGGCGATCCGGGGGTGTGCCGGCCTTCCTCTGTGGAAGAGAACGCTGGTCCATCCCCCCCCCTGTGTGACATTCCGTCTGGTTGTTGCTCCTTTACGGGGCCCTGGACGGTCACCCGTTCTTCCCTTCGCATGTTGCGTCGGGTCGCTACTTTCTGTCGGCCGCTGCGGCCGGTGCTCTTGCTGGTGTCGTTTCCGCGTTCGCGGAGCCCAGTAGTTGGCGTGTTGGGACTGTGCTGAATGTGGCATGGTGTGCCGTTTGCGTGTCAGCGGCGCCCAATAGTTGGCGTATTGAGGATGTGCTGGTTGTTGCCGGGGTCGTTTGACTGTTTTTGCTGTCCACACACCTCTGTCCACAGGCCGTCCATCGCCTGCCTCGCCGTGTTTCTGTGCGGCCCAGGTGCCCTGTTCCTCCACGCGCTGTCCGGGCCGTCCACCATATGTCCTTTTCCCCCTCACGGTTGGTCTGCCCCTGATGGGCTCCCACTCCTGTTGCGCAGACAGCCCATCTGGGCTGCGGGAGACACCCCCCACCTGATGCCGGTTGAGCAGGGGTTGCCCTGGCACCCGGTAGCGACGGGGTTGGCTGGCCAAGCCATCCCCTTTATTGTCGCTGCCTCCCATGCGCACGCTCTGCCATCCGCTCCATTCTGGTTCTCTGTTCCCGCTGTTCCAGTTGCCTCTCCCGCCTTGCTGTGCCCCTCCTCCTTGTCTGCTGTGCCCGCCCTTGTCCCTCCTGGTGTGGCTCCCGCGTTCTGTGTGTCTGTGTTGCTCCTCCCCCTGTCTGGTGGCGCTCCTGGGTGCCCATGTCGCGCACCCCCTCCTGTCCCACCCGCCTGCCCCCCCATACGAGGATTTCACATCTCCACACAACGTGGACTGCCCCGTGCCCGGTTGGCTGTTCACGGCCCTGTTGCCACCCCCGTGGCGGGCACCTCCCGGAGCGCGGGGCACAGCCCCCGCCCTTGTGGAGTACGTGGGCACCTTGTAGAGGGAGGGGGGGTGTTTGCTGATGGCTCGCTCGGCGTGCGCTGCATTTGGTGGTTGTTGCAGTGCTCGCACCTCATGGTTCCCTTGTGTCTTGTTGTGTGTCCTGTTGGGGCTCGTCTCCCTGCCGTGTGTAGGGCGGCCTTGTGCCCAGCTGTTTTGCTGCTTGCGTTCCTCCCAGTTTCGGGCTCTTTCTTTTTCTGCTGGCCTGCTCATTGCTTCTGGTCTGCGGCGCCAAGGGGGTAGCATGTCGCTCCCCGCATCCCATTGTGGCCGTTGGGTTGTCCCACTCGCAGTTGGGTGGTGCAAGGGGCACCAGGCACTTTTGCACATGTCTCCAAATCTACAAACTGACCTGTCACTGGTGTTTGTTGGGGTTGTTCTGGGGTGAATGTGTTGCGTTGTTGCTCTTTTGCTTTCTGGGCTGCTGAGGGGCTCCCCGTTTGAGGACTTCACTCCGGGCTGTCCACGCCTCGGAGTTAGGGACTCGTGTGAGTCCACCCCCTGGTTGGTCGTGTGCAGTGACCACCAATGGTTTGGACGCTGTGTCTCATAAGCGTGCCCAAGGCCCCTGCACTAGGCCTTGGTGACAGAACTTAGCTACTCGCGGGCAGTACATGTTTTAGGTCGCTGCCCAATGGACAACCGCGTAGCCGGCTGCCAACCCCCCGCAGGGGCGACCCCCTTACTTAGGTTTGGGTTGCCTTCCCCTCCCGGTGTGGTCGGGATGGTGATGGCTCCCGGGAGTGCATCAGGGAAGCATCCCTTCTATGTTGTGTGTAAGTGTGGCCTTGGTTGTTGCGTGTGTGGTGGGCGCCGTGTTGGCGTTGGGGTGTGGGGTCTTGGGCTCTTGGTGGTGCTCCCTGTGTGTGCCTTGTTTGTGGGCGGCGGTGGCTGGGTGTGGGTGACGTGCCCGTGTGGTGGGTTTGGCTCCCACCCTGGGTGTTGGGTGTTTGGCTGGTGTTGGTGTTCGCGGCGGGTGGTGTGGCTGTCCGCCACTGTTGTTGTGGTATACTACTTTGCTTTGCTCTTCTGTAGTTGTGTGCTGCTGCGTGCTGTTGTGTGCTGGCAAGTTGCATTGTGTGCCTCTGCCGGCTTTGGCCTGCAGTGCTGCGTTATGTGCTACGCTGCCTCCGCGTTGTGCGCTACGCTGCCTCCATGAGGCGCGGCGGCCGCGGCTACCCGGGCAGGGCCGCTCCTCCCGTGGGGGCCGAGTTCGGGTAACCTCCGAAGCGCTTGGACAGGGCCGCCCACCCATTGGCGGGGCCGAGTCCGAGCCCCCGGGGCTTGCCTGTGATTCTTGCGCGCGCGCGCCCCGTTTGTGGGCGGCGGTGGCTGTGCGTGGGTGCAGTGCCCGTGTGGTGGGTCTGCCCCCCACACTGGGCGTGGGGTGTTGGGCTGGCGCTGGTGCTTGCGGCGGGTGGTGTGGCTGTCTGCCGCCATCATTGTGGTACACTGCTTTGCTTTGTTTTGCTGTACGGTGTGCTGCGTGCTTTCGTGTGCTGGCAAATTTCGCTATGTGTCTCTGCCTGCTCTTCGGTGCTGCGCTGCCTTGTGCGCTACGCTGCCTCCATGAGGTGTGGCGGCCGCGACTACCCGGGTAGGGTCACTCTTCCCGTCGGGGCCGAGCCCAGGTAACCTCCGAAGTGCTTGGACAGGGCCGCCCAACCATTGGCGGGGCCGAATCCGAGCCTCCGCCCCCCCCCCCCCCCGCCGGTGTGGACGGCCGCGGAGACCCGCCCCGGGAACGGGCGGCGCACCCGTTCGATCTCCCGCGCAATCCGGGCCGCGTCCTTCTGCTGCTCCGCCGTCATCTTCGAGGTGTCCAGTTTGGTGGTGTACAGGGACTCGTCCCACGTACTCGTGTATCCGAATCGAGTGGCGTTGACCGCGAACTGGTCCCAGTTCGTCCCGTCGTGCATGCCCTTGTGCACCTCAATCTCGCTCCTGCGGGCGGAACACGCGCGGGGGCCGTCGGGCGGGGATCGTGCCGTTGGGGGTGGGGGGGCGGTGGTCATGGGGGATGTGGGGCCCAGGGCTGTCCTCAGGGGAAAAGAAAAGGGGTCGTAACGCGAACAGACACGAACGGTCACGGGGACGCTCTCCGCTTCTTCGTTCGCCGGGGGCAGCGGCCGCTTATAACGCCTGCACGGGCAAAAAGTCATACGCCAAAATGTCCTGGGATCCTCTCGACTTCACTAATTAGCGGTTGGTGGCGGTTGGCGGTTGGTGGCGGTTGGCGGTTGGCGGTTTCGGGGCGGTCCTTGACAAAAAAAAATCGGGGTTCTCAAAGACAGCCCTGCATGGGCCCGTGTGCCGGGGAACACGAGGGGGGGGGGGGAAGCTGGTGACGACCCCACGGGACGAGGCGTATGGATGGCGTGGGGCCCCTGTTGTAGCACCCCCCCCCCAAGAGGACTGGCCACGTCGGCAGGCGCCCCTCGCATACGCCACTCCACCCTTGTCTCGGAACGGACAGGCACACAACACACGCAGTGCCGCGGGGTGATACGCGCCGGGGGGGCAGGGCCCACGGCGGTGGGGGGCTGTGCCCTGAGCATCGGCCCCGAGCCATCCCTCGAACACGCCGGGGGCGGCGCCCACAGCGTTCCCACGTCCTGGTCCCCGTCGTGAGGGGGCAGGCCCCGTCCAAAACGCACGAGGGTCCCCTTGTTCTACGCACATCCGTGCGGCGGGCCTTTCGGAACGGTTTTGTTGTTCATTGCAGACCGGCCGGAGGGCGGCGGTTACCGGATTCGGTTCCCCGACGGCGGTTGGCGCTGGACGGACGGCGGTTGATGGCCAGCCGACGGCCGTTGGCCGGGAACCGACCGGATCCGAACGTACCGTAGGCCGGCGGTTTTGTGGTTGGTGCCGAGGACATCAGACAGTGGGCGCAGTGGTCAGCGGACGCGGTGCACACTCCGCGCCTCGCGGCAAAAAGAGGGGGGCGGCACGACATACTCCAGGGACATGTTGGGCCCGGCGTCCAAGAGCCAAGAGCACGATTGCAGGTCCCGCTCCACGCCGCCCATGTGCTTCCGGTTCGTGATGTCGCAGTCCGTGAAGAACCCGCCTGCACAGCGCGTGCGGCGCCAGGGAAGCACGCACGACCCATCGACCCGGCGCCCTCCCTGCCTCCGCCTGCGGTGCCCATCCCCCCCCCCCCCCCGTGTGACATTCCGTCGGGTTGTTGTTCCTTTACGGGGCCCTGGACAGTCACCCGCTCGTCCCTTCGCATGTTGCGTCGGGTCGCTGCGTTCTGCCGGCCGCTGCGGCCGGTGCTCCCGCTGGTGTCGTTTCCGCGTTCGCGGAGCCCAGTCGTTGGTGTGCCGGGGCTGTGCGGGATGCGGCGGGATGTGCCGTGTGCGCGTCAGCGGCGCCCAGTAGTTGGCGTACCGGGGGTTGTGCCGGTTGTTGCGGGGGTCGTTTGACGGTTTTTGCTGCCCACACACCCGGCCCACCCCCGCGGGGCCATCGCCGACCCCTTCTCCCCGCGGCCACGACCGCCGGCGGCACACCTTCCGAGAATGTCCGTTCGCCCCCAAAAGAGACCTCCAGCGCAAACAGGGAATGCAGCTCCGCCGTGGGGACGTGCAGCATGTCCTTCGGCTTCGTCTTCATTTTGTTGCCATTCGGGTGCACCTGAGAAACATACCCGCATGTGCCCCGAGTGGACCGTCGGGCCCCTTGCAGGCCCCCCCCCGCGGCCGGGGGGGGGGGTCCCCAAGCCGGGAAGACTGATGTGGCCCCACACGCGAAGTCGGTGTGCTGGGGGGTACAACCGGGGCTACACGCGGGGGGGTATGACCTAGATTATGTGAGAGATATTGAACTAAGAAGAGAGCGAGAATCAGAAACAGGGCAGCAAAACAGACAGAGGTAATGCACTCCTCAGCATGGCATAAGTGCATCTTTATTCTCTATGCCATACCTGGTTGAACCTCAGTAAAACAGGCAGTACAGACATCAGACCAGGCGTCCCTGGTCGTCATAACAGCTGACCTGTACATTCAGTGCAGTAGTGCAAATAATGAAAAAAGGCAGAAGACAGAGAAATACAGAGGGGCTCTGAAAACATCAGATGGAATCGTTCAAGTCTTCGGTAACAACAAAGCAATCATCATTGGGAGCCATCAAAATTAGGGTAGAGGAGGTCTTGCGAGACTTTTTGGGGCGACACGCGGGGGGGGGGGGGGGGTCCTCTGGTCCGCATTGCCTGTCCCACGCCCCTGGGGGGCCGCGTCTGCCCGTCCCACGCCGGCGCCGGCGATGCTTCACACTCTCAAACACCGTTTCGGGTGCGGAGGGCGGACCCAACCACATCCGACGTGGGGCATGTGCCATGTGCCGCAGGGCCCGGGGGGTTGCGGATCGCTGCCTGTCACCCGTCGTGGGGTGCGCGCGCGGCGCGTTCGGGCACTCTGCCTTTCGGTGGAACGCCGCGGTGGCTTGGCGCTGCGGGTTTGGGTTGTGCGCCCACTGCATGCCCTAGGGGCTTCCGCATCAGACTGCACCGCGGACACCGCCAGGCCCCACGGCCGTCGCAGCCCCCCTCGCGATCCGCACCCCGCCCCGTCGCCGCACGCATGCGCAGGAGGGGGCGTCGCAACCTTCGAGGTCTTGAGCCTTGCGCCGCTGATGATGATGGAGAACTCATCCTTGGAAATGGCACTGCACACTCCTTCGTACACCTGAGGGGCACGGGCGACATGCAGCACAATCCCTGCCGTGCCCAGCAGATGTTGCGCCCGTTCCCGAGCGAGACAACCTGCAGAAGGAGCTGTGCAGTCGGGCGGGAGAAACCCAACGGAAGCGCCCCCGGGGGATGCAGCGCGCGCACACCGCTCTGATGCCGCTTTGTTCAGGGGATAATTGATCTTGGTGAGTGGTTGCGATGGTAAAAAAATGTTCTGGTGCCCAACTCCGAGTAACCTACTGCGTGCGCCACCAGCCAATTCCAGATACGGTATGCACATGGGTGACCTGAAAGGGGCTCTGCACCAGCGCCGGAGGAAGAAATCAGGCAGTAGCTCTGCAATAATCCTATTCCTTCATTGGACCTGCTCAGACCTATCTCTGCCCGCAATCCATGGAAAATCCTGCTCTGAATTCAGCGAACCCACTTCCTTTTCGCAAACCAGCACAGACACAAACAAAGAACCAATCTCCGTCATCAACATCGAAGCATCCCAAACCACTCTCCAAACCAAAAAGAGAGCTGCCAGCGGAAACACGCACACGCGACCACATTATGGGTCTGCCCATCACAATTCCCAGTGCGCTGGGACCCCAACCCCCCCCCAAGCACCAATGGCCAAATCGGAGGCGCATATCGCGACGGGCTTGGGTTGCGGGTTTGTTGGTCGCTTTGGTCGAGCGAATGTGCACGACATCTCGGCTGAAGGGCATATCCGCATGAAACTCTCGCCTGGGTTCGGGTTCGGGGGTCGACACCGTGCTCCCCACAGTCAGCCCACGGCGAGGCTTTTGTTCCGTCCTCACTGTGCTTCTGCAAGCTGACCTGGCGCAATCGTGACCTGATCGAATGACTGCATTCGGACACACCCAGTCTCTTGTGGGACCCCTCCCCCCATCCCGGTTACTGGGCTTTGCTTCGAACGCACTTGGGCCCATTTCTGTTGTCTCTGTATCTTCATGGAGAGCCTTCCGCCCGTCGATGGGAACTCAATTGGCGAAAGCTTTGGCACGAGCAGGGCACACATACCGTCCCATCCTTCAATTGCACTTGGACAACGTGTCCCTGAAGATGATGACACAAAGCTCCAGCTAGGCTCAGCAACAAGGAATACTGGCAGGGACTAATCAGGCACCGCACCCACAAACGGCAAGGGAGGCAGGCAGCAAACAAGGAGGCATGCAACGGTGTGACATGGCTGCACAGGCACAAAAAGGCGGCAGGACGTTGGTGTGACCAGAGTGCCCACACGATGCGGTCGACTCGCCAGTGGGGTGCTCCGACTCACAAAGCGCTCTGGTGATCACAAGAGAAGAAACGGCACTGCACCACTGTGCCGAAGACTTAGGATGGGGTTTAGGATAGGGACCAGACAGTGAAGAACAACACGCTGCGAAACAGAGTCAAACAGCACTTTGTCCTGGACTGTGGAAAAAAGCCTATTCAACGATTTGCAAAAAGCATTCAGTCCCCGGGGAAAGAGTAGCTCGCGTATTTCTCAATTGCAGTGCGAAAGATGAAGCGCAGAAGAACATCTTCGAAACAAGAAGACACGTTGGGCGGTGGCTGCATACCACGAAATGCAAGAACAAGAAAACGAGTCGATCCTTCGGATTCGAGCTTGCCTCGTCATCTTGGACGAGTGGTATATCATTTGACATATGAAGAGACACGAAACGGGGCTAAAATATATATAGTTCTATATGCCGATCGAGTCCAAACAACGCCTGCTCCTTCACCAGAAGTTGTGGAGCATACTGAGCATGAGAGGCTCTGCGCAACAGGGACACGATGCTCCGGTGACCGGTCGATTTCCCAGAGGAAATGATGTTATCGGGTGCACGACCATGGCCCCCTCCCTGAAAGGCCCATGCAACACCATGTCGTGTAAGGGCAGTGGGGCTATGTCAAGACAGCCATGTGTTCCATCTGGCTCCGGCATTTGGCAAGTTTACTGAGGTTTGACTTCCCCAACAGTACGCTTCACTTCAGGCCAGAACCTGACGTTGTGTCGACTGATTCTGGAGGTTGCATTCAGCACTTGGCTGTTGAGCTCAGAAAATCCTCTGCCCTCAGAACCAGCGGTTCCTTGAGTGAGTGGGTGGAATGTCTAACACAACAGCTGCGTGGCGATGCGGTTCCGTTGAACAGAGGTCAACTATCTGCAGCTGTGTTCGTGTCCTGAGCAGGTGAGGTTTTTGCAAACAACGGCAACTTGGTAAAAGGCGCACAACAGGAAAAACGACCTTAGGTCGCTGTGGTGACTCTTCGTGCACGATATGTTGCATCGTTGTTGCATTGATGCAAGATGGTGAGCCCCAAACAACGGTCCCAAGATAACTCAGCAAGTGTGTGCGACCGTGCTTCCAGTCAGACCTACTGTACGTCACACCCCGCCACGCCTGCTTTCCCTCGTGACACCACGCGCGACTTTTGTCGTGCCACATTGGAGACCACAAAACTACGGCAAACGAGAAGTGTCCGTGGCAAAGTTCAAAAACCGGCCGCCGTCTTTTGCTGGCGACGCGCTCCAAGGCCACATATTTCCCACTCCTCCATCACATGAGTCTCAGCAGAAGTACCATTCTGCATCGACACGGAAAAAATGAAACGCCAAGCCAGAAGCACGCCGGGAAGTACCGGAAGGTGATTTCACCAAACTTTGTTGTTGGCTGTTTGTTCGTTTCTGACGGAGTATTTTTCGTGCAATATCAGGCATATGCAAGATTGTCAGCAGGCTTATCTAGTGAGTTTGTTTCGTCATGGCTTTGAAAATCCCTCTACCATTTGAGAAGCCATTTTTCTCATTTCTCGAAGCCCTCAAGACATTCCGTACTCTGGTGGGCTTGACATGTTGTGCACACAAGGTGGCTGGTCATGTCCAGTATGCCCAGTATTTATGTTCTGTGCCACTTCGATGCAGGTATTTGATTGTGCTGTGATGTTTTCTTGACAGCAGTGCAAGTGTGCCAACAATCGTCTGAAGGCGACGCTAGTTTCCTGCCTTGTGCGTTGCAAATGCACAATATTCTTGCATGGTAGCTTCGAAGGAGGTGTTGCTGAGGTGAGAGGTGTCAGGGCAAGAACTTCGATATGAACTTACACAAGCCTGGCATGTGCACCACATAAAAAAATACAAAACGCAGCGTGGGAGCACCGCACACTCACAAATGGTATTGGAGCAACCCCCCCACTGCACAACCTGCAACAGATACGCCAGGCTGATTCTTTACGGCCCAGGATTTCTCAAATTACCAATCAGGGCACTCCGATTGTTGGCCACGGTGAACACGGCCCTGCGCTTGCGGTTGCCCTGTCGTGCAGTGGTTCGGTCAATGGTTCAGCGGATGGAATGTCTTTGTTTTTCTTTCTCTCTTTGTAGTACTCACATCAGTGTGCAACAGCTAGATATTCACCTGTAGAGGGGGGAGGGAACCAAGGGGGCTGATCAAAGGCAAGGGACAGACGACCCATAGAGTTCATTTAGGTTTTGTAAATCCAAAAGCCCCTTGCTTATGGCAGTGAATCTAGAGCACTAACCGTTGTGCTCTAAAGATTTTGCTGTCATTTGCCCCTAGTTGCCCCCCATGTCGGCTCACCTCTACTGTCACTGGGGCGGGCCTCGCCTTTCACAAACCTCCGCCTTTCACAAACCTCCGAACATGGGGGTATCCCCATCGGCCGACTCTTACAAAGTTGCATCCTACTGGATTTGTAAAAGGCAAGATGACTGCCCAAGTAGTAGAAGAAAGCAAAAATCATTTGGATCATTTTCGATCCTAACAGCATAAAGGGGGGGGGGTTCGAGGGTGGTGATCCAAAAGTGATCCACAGATCATTCTCGGACCATTTCGCCCACTGTACTTTCAACTCTACGCCCATGGTCTTGTGGATCATTTTTTGGAGGTTGAATTGTTGGACCAAGTGTCTCCGCCTTTGTGTGCCTTTGTCTATTCTTTTTCGTTGGGGATGTTGGATCTTTATTTTTTAAACACAAATTGGTGGATCAATTTGTTGCTTTGTACTTGCACTAGGTGACAGTTATATTTGGAAGTTATATATTCTTTGGATATTTTTTTTAACACGAATTGGTGGAATAGTATGTTGCTTTGTGCTTGCACTAGGTGATACTTATATTTGGAAGTTACATTTTTGGATCATTTTCAAAACACAAATTGGTGGATCAATATGTTGCTTTGTGCCTGCACTAGGTGTTACTTGAACTGTGTGATGGATCATTTTTCTTCATGATGAATGGGTGGTTCATCTCTTTGCTTTGTGCCTGTTTGCCCTTGTGTACTCCTTTTTTCCTAATAGTGCACTCGTTTGTGTGATATTGGAGCCCACCGAATTGCAATTGTGCTGGCAATGGTTGCTCGTTGCCGATGAGGATTGGTGGGCTCGGGCCGCCAGTGATAAGCTATCCGTTATCCCCAAGGTTGGGTTCCGGTGCCTGTGATGACATTTCACCAAGGCTTCGCAAGTACGGTGATAGGTGGGCTCGGCATTTGATTGATTGTGGCGTGCAACATTTGGTGCAAGCAATGGTTGAGATCTCGCCCGAACATTTGTTACACCCCTCAACGGCTCATAAAATGTTTGACAGGTGTGTTTGTTGGCGAGCTACTTATTGCTAGCCTGGGAACCGGCTTGCAGCAGGCGTTTGTTGCCATCTCCTCGTCCTTCGTCCTCAACTCTTCCCTAAGCTCACCCAGTACCACAACGGCATGCATGGGTTGTTCCAAGCTTTCGGTCTCCAATGCAGCGGCCCTACAGAGTCTCTCCGCTGCTACCCCGGCCCCGCAACCTACCACGGCAGCACCAACGACAGCACCAACTGAACCTACTCGAGCATGATGCTACATGCAAGTTGACGGACATGGGCATGGCAAAGTGGCCGTTCAAGGAGGTCAAAAAGGACGTGCGCAATGTTTTCTTGTGATACGTTTAGGAGGTTCAGAAGCGGGAGACCAAAGGCAAGCAGAACGCCAAAGGCAAGGAGAGGGCGTGTGACCCAAAGGCCATGGTCATAAGATGTAGAGGATTCCCCAGCAGCCTGGGACTCTCAACCTTCTCCTCAAGCAATTTCCAACCCCGACTCTCAACCTCTTTCTCAAGCAATCCAGCAACACGCAACCCAGAATGGCGGTCAACCAGGTGGTCGACCCCACGGATGTCCCGGTCTATTTCACGAGGTCGGTGGACATCACGGTCCCCTTTGGTTGTGTGTTTTCTTGGCCAGTTGAGTATCGGGAGTAGGGGGCTTACATTTTGGTGCCGTCGCATGTTGGGGCTCAATTCTTGAAGTACCCATCCCTCTTTGTTTCGCAGATTTAACCCTTTAACCACACACCCATTTCCTACTCCTTTGGGTCATTTGTACCCACCCATATTCTTGCCCGAGTATACTCGTGACGAAAGTGTAAAATTTTGGATATTTTTGTCTCTTTGTTGAGTTTGCTCTTGCCGTTTTTTTGCTTTGCTTTGCAAAATATTGGAGTAATCTGATGCATAAGCACATACTAGTTGAACAATACCATGCAAACCTTAACTTTTCATGACGAAATACGGCATGACGTGTGGGGCAAAGGTCATTTGTGTACTTTCCATAGGTTTTGGACCTTGGTTTTCTTTCGTTGTAGCTCCTTCGATTATGGATCTTGACCAATGCTTCGCGGCGTTTAGCCTTGGCCTTCAGAACTGGGTGCGTGCAGAGGTTGAGCGCGGCATTGGGGATTTGAGATCCTTGGTGCAGGACGAAGTTACTCGTGCCATTCGTTCATTGCCACCATCTGCACCTCTCCAGCAACATACTTGCAATACTACCCTAGAGGCCTCACCCCAACTTGCCACCAATTCCTCTTCCGGAACCCCAAGTTGTAAGCAACGACCGCAACAGCATGCAAGCCCCAAGTCACCCGTCCACAAGTCGACTCCAAGCCCCAAACCATCCAAGTCAACAAACCGAAAACTATCTCCGGCACGTGCGTATGGACCACCTTTAGTTGGCCAAGAGATCCCTAAACCAATTGTCACCATGCGGCATTACGTTAACTCCCCATCAAAGGAAAGCCATTTGCAAATGACTGGGTCAAAGGCGGCAAACTGCAAGCCAAAGGTGACATATGTCGCACCTAGGCAGCCCAACAGTTTGAATGTTCAGGCGGCAACTCATTCAATATTATCTACACCTGCCACTGCCCATGGTGCAGCATGTACTAGTCTCTTGCGGCAACAAGTGGACCATGCCCCCAAAGGCTCTTCTGTGGTAGCAGGTGCCACGGCTCAAGCAGAGCAACTTCCACCAGCGCACGCGGGCTGCTGTTCATGGGTGGACAAGGATCTAAAACATAGCCCATTTCGTAACAAAGTGACGGTTCCTGTGCTAAATCATGCGCGTTTTCAGTCGTTTTCCCCTTGCGAATCTGCATGCGAAACTGCAAAAATGCATGCAAAACTGCAAAAATGCATGCAGAGCTGCAAAATGGTATGCAAATTTGCGAAAAGTCATGCAAAAACGCCAAGGAAGCAAGCACGGTGAAGAGGTAAAAGCATGTCAATGCATCATTGCACCGGTTGATCATCAGTTAGTGTTGCAGTTGCGTCACATACTCTACAAACTCGTCCCACACAGGAGCACCAACAGTTTTAGAAACATGGAGTGTACGACCGATGGGCCGGATCTTACACTTCATGGAGCTTACCCAGCCACGGCGGGGGGGGGGGGGGTTGGCATGATGCCATGGTGTGATGATCTACTCTGCAGCTGGCGGCGCCTACTGGCCGATCGCCATTCGCTGCCCTTCCCTTGGACCCTTTCCCTCCATAGGCGGTGGTGCCCATCGGCTTCTCGGGGGGGAGGGGGGGGGGGGGGGGGCTTGGGTCGTGCCGTGCCACGGTGCCGCCACATAGGGTGTGTCGTGTCACACAGGGCCGCCGTTGTGTCGTGTTGTGTTGTGTTGTGCTATGCTGTGTTGTGTTGTGTTGTGTCATCCGGCATTGGGTTCTGCCTCTTTGAGTTTTGCTCTCTAGATCACATGATGATGATGATGATGATGATGATGATTTCTCACCATGCGCACATGTTTGTCATCTTTTGTTACCATGTTCAATTGATTTTGGCTGAGGAGTTGGTGCTTGTTTGCCTGTTGGAGTAGTTGTCTTTCTATAGTTAGGTAAATTAATGAGGTAATTAGTTAATTAGGTAATACATATGGGATGATTCGGTTGAGGCCTTGTGTCACTTATGTCCCTTGTGCCACCATGACATGAGGGGGGGGGGGGGGGGGGCGATGGCACGGTACGCAATGCAATGGTTCGTGTACGAGGGTGATTGGCACTTGTGTCACTTGTGTCACCTGTGCCGGCCGTGCCACCATGACATGGAGGGGGGGGGGAGGGCCATCGGAAAGTGTGCCGCGGCACGTGCCGTGACAAGGGTAAGCTCCCACAAGTTGCCATCGCGCAATACTATATTGCACTATGGTTTCAAAACCGCATGCAGCACCTTTCCATTGACCGTGAGTTCAATGCTTGCTCTCCCCTTTTAGGTCTCGCCGACGCCCTTCAAAGCCGTGGCAAAGGAATGGATAGAGTGTACGCCAGGTCTGAAGGAACTGTGGTACATGGCACGCCCACACATGTGCCTATGGTGTTGTCGGTGCCTCGAGCTGGTGCAGAATTTTTCTCAATTGTGTGGTTCCTTTGCATGCTGCAGCAATTTCAGCATCTGTGGGGTGCTCTGTGTAAGCCACTTGCAACATCCGATTTGTTAGTGTAAACATTGCAGCCACAAGGTCACTTATGGGAACATCTCTGTCGCTGATGCGCTTCGTTTCTTGGCTCTCCGTTGAAATTTTGTCCACGATGGTGTTGTAAACACGTTTGTAGAAGAACCTCAAGGCATTGCAAATTGACTTGGGTAGTGCTCCACCATCTGTTGTGTCTCCCAAAATTAGATCAACTGGATCAAAGTTGCACCAGCTCCACCCTGATTTCCCGCCGGTCCTGCGCTACCGTGATAATTTTCTGGTAATTCCCGACCCACCAGAAAAAGTCAATGGTTATACTATAGAACGTATCCAGCGCACCCTGTCTGAAATTTCTGGTATGGAACTCACTGTCGAGGGCTCAGGGCACTCACTAGATTTCCTGGAATGTACACTCTCACTCCCTAACGGGACCCCAAGTGTGTCGATGAAGCGACCGGTTTTTCAGGGGTATGCAGGTATGTCATCACCTCCCTCTCCCGCCAAACTCCTAGACGTGTTCAGCCCCAACACGCCACGCATGCTCCGCTCACTTGTCCCGAACCTCGTGAAAAAGGCGGCCCACTACCGACTGCCAGCGACCGGGACCAGTTTTGCACATAATATTAGCATCATTGCACGAACTTTCCTAGCCAAGGGCTACCCTGTGTGTTGGTGGAAACACTGCCTGTTCCGAAAAGCTTCCTCTCTGGATTTACTCGGCCCTGCGCGTGCGGGTGTCCAAACAGCTATGTCCTCCTCACAGCCCACGGTGAATCATGGTTCCACAATGTAGGCAATCAATCAGAGCAATAAAAGCCAGTGTGTGTGTGGATGTCCGGTGACCAACAAGGTAAGTAATGGTGAGTCCCACCACTGCGACCAGCTGAGCTCATCACGTTCACACCCTTCTTTGCACAGAAAGGCCTAAGGCTTCGTGTCTTCTTTGGATTTGTGCATGCCCTCTTGTGCCTGCTATTTGACAAAGTGACCAAGCACCAGTCGACGTGCAAGGAAGTATTTTACACTGCTGTGTTTTACTACCGTACTACCAAGCGTAAGAAAGACACTTGGTTTCCATTTGCCTCCGCCATGAACAACATGAATCCGAACCTCGCTGGGCTCAACAATCTTTTCAGCCAATGGGTGGCTGCCCAAGCTCCTGGCTCCACGACTCAGGGCCCTGCTTTGGGACAACCCCAACCGAACCCGAGCCCGCCGACTACACAGACGAACCCGTCGCCAAACCCGCAATCCACGGGCCCTCACACTTCCCCAGCGACGGCCGGAACCCAGCTGAACCAACTCGGGAACCAGTTTTTCCAGTTCCTGCACGCTCAGCAGGCCTCCTCTACCGACTCACGCGCATCGCCGTCAGCCGCACCCGCCAGCAACCCAAGCCCGCCTCCCCAACCGGCCAGTACAAGTTCACACGCGGAAATGTTCAATGCCTTCCAACAGTGGATTCAATCTGGCGCTGGCTCCAACAATCAGGGCGCTGCTAAGCCTTTCCACTCCGCCTCGCCCCCGACTGCTCAACACGCTGCGTCTACTATAAATTTTGCGAATCTGCAGGCCGGAGGATCGGCACTTGCCATTCAAAACCAACGGCGCGCACTCCAAGGAATGGACTCCAACCAAGGCAAAGGTGGAAAGGGCGGGTCCCCAGATCAAATTATCTGTCCTGGTTGTGGAGGCCCCCACGGATGGCAGAGCTGCCCCTATCTGGCCCAGCACGAGGACACTGTGTTCAATCATATCATTGTCACCGAACAGGCACGGTATGAGCGCGACCAAAACAGAGCCCGCATCAACGCAAAAATTATGGCTGCCGATCTCGACCCCCTGGCCTTTGGTTTCAACCGCCGCAGCAACGGACAGAACTATGCAGGCTCTGTAAATGTCATGGCCCAACTATCTGGAGGGTCCGCAGCGACACCGAACTATGGAGCACCGCCACCATTTCCAGCCCCGGGACCTAGTCCGCCAATGGGACATGTGCCCACGGCTAATGCGAGCACCCCCACACCTAACGCTGCAGAAATGTTCCAGCGCTTTCAGGAGTTCATGGCCAAGGCTACGCACGACAACCGGCCTTCGCCCCCTTCGGGTGGTTTCGCGCCCAATGGAACCGCGACAAGTGCTACTGGACGCCAGAGGACCCCTATTGACGCTGATACGGCTGAGTTCGTTGACGTCGTCGACACGCCCGTGGCCAGGGATAAACGGAAAAGATGCGACAGAACCCCTGGCAACGACGACACTCGCTCACCTGCTGCGAAACGTGGTGAGCCAGGCGAGGGTGATGACGTATTGCGAGAACTCTTCAGCGACATCCCCGACCCTGCCCCCCAAGACCCCCAGGACGAAATCGCACAGCTCCAACGCCAAGCTGCTGACGCTAAACGACGCCTTGCTGAACTACGGGGAGCAAAACCTGCCGCCCGCTCTGGCCCCGACCATGTCCCCGGAACCCTGGATATCCATGCCAGGCGATGTCTCACGCATGCTCTGCGGGCGCCCAAAGAAAACGACACCGTTTTCGTAATCTCTTACTCCCCGGCGGAGTCCAAGTACACCTACAAAAAGTCCGTGGTCCAGCAGATTGACCGCGACTTCGTCTACGTCCTCCCTGCGGACCTGCCTGAGGATGCCATGGACGATACCGCTCCCACGGTCCATGAACGTCACTGGCTGTTCCGTGACGAGACCCGCGCTGCGTCTGCGATGTCAGCGCTATCCGATCTGCTTAGTGTAAACTAGTTGCGATAGAGAGTGTGAACCTTGGCGTCAACTGAAACGACTGTGTCACCAAGGGTCCCTGGACTGCGCAAGGCGAATAAATACCGCATCCACACAAATCACCGACCTTATCCGAGGCCTGTCCGATGTGTGTGACATCTTATCTACACGGTCCACCTCCCCTGGATGCTCTGGACTGCGTAGTGCGGCTGGGAAACTGTATCGCATTTTCCTGGGTTTGCCCTTAACCGGCCCAGCCTGCCCATTCTGTGACCTGTCTGCTCGGGTACCAGACAATTACGTCAATTTTCAGCTTGAAAAGGTTAGTGCCTGGTATAGCGAATCCGCCCGGTTCCTACAACACTCCTCCCATGCATCCGAAACTAATTCCCCCATGTACCACCCTCAATGCCACTCCTCTCCCACGGTCAAGTGCAATTGTTCAGGGTCGCCCGCTGCTTTCCCAGTCCTGTGGTCGCGGGACATCCTGTCCCGGTTCCGCCTAGGCATCATCAACTCACCCACACTAACCGTGTGGTGGGACGCGTGGGTGTCCCGGTACACCACGGTCTCTGCATGGTGCTCTGTCACGACCGAACAGATTTTTCAATTCACACATTGGGTGATTGCTGAAATATCAACCTGGGTTACCCAACTACAGCTAGGCTCCGTGGGTCTATTGCCCAAGGCGTGGGCCCGAACACTGGCCCGATCATTCGGGGTAGCGTCCGATAACACCGGAGTCTCTGTGCTGTCTCCTTTTCTTGACAATTGGTCGTACCGTGGATTCGATGCCGGCGCACGACCATCTATCATATGCCCCGTGTTCACAAACGGCGAGCAGCGTGTTTCGTCCCACACACAGCGCACGCGCCTTCTCTGCGATCTGCTGTTGTCACTTGACCGTACGCCCCTCTCCGGCCATTTACTATTTTTTCCGGCAGGCCGCGACCCTGCGACTGAATGGGGACTCCTATTCCCCGACCTCCGACATTTTCGCTTTCAGCAGATAACCACGGGTCTGCGAGCTAAAAAAGTTTTTCTGAGCGATTCCGGTTACCCGTCAGGCCTATATAGCCTCTGGTGGGTTGGTACTCCCGACGCCCCCCTGCCTGTGGCCACTGATACCATCCACAACCTGTGCCACCTCGTGGGGAAAGGCGGAGCGGTGGTCAACGCACCAACAACCATATTTCAGCAGGCCCCAGCCGACAGCCCCAGCTTTCAATCAGTCTGGGACGAAGGCGTCTGTGACAGACGTAATTTGCTTGCGCCCCGCTGGTGTGCCAAGCGACGTATCATGATCTCAAAAATAAAATGGGATTGCGTGTTTGCATCATGGGACCGCATCAACGACCACCTCCGCTTTGCGCCACAGCCCCATGTGCGGAAACTACACGCCCTCCGCCGAACTCAGGCGTCCACGACCACCAAAGGCACATGGATTTACGCGCTGTGGACGGCCAAAAACACAAAGATTTACATCGGGCAAACCGGGGCACGCATGAACCAGCGGTCGGTCGGCACCCGAGGTTCCGAACACATTAGGCTCGGGTCCGATTTTCTGCGCATCCAAGGCAACAAACTCCGCGTGCCGTCCAATGTATACCGATGGGTCTCCAGGCTGGGGCCTGAAAGTTTTGTAGTCACCCCCCTCGAATGGGTTGAGCCCCACCGGGCTGACCAAGCAGAAAAGGAATGGATGACAAGGTGGGGTATCTCAGGCCTTTTCAACCAGGACCTGCCGTCTGTCGCCTCACGCAAGTGGCTTTTTCTAACGGACCGTAAAATCTGGAAAACTGAGATGGCCTCGGTGGGCGGCAATTTGCTGGATGTGGCGTCTGGTATCATCAACAAGGACAGGCCCCCGTCCCCCTACGAGTTCTCCCCGGAGCTCTTGCTGTCCTTACTCCCAGCCACGGCGAAACTCCTACCGGCCGGGCAACACCGCATCCTGTACACCCGCATCGCCAACCACTTTATGATACACCACAAGGCTTTCATACCATATACCATACCTGTACGTATTCCTCTTCTTTCTGAATCTGAGCAGTCTACCATTCGACAGCAGTTGCATAGTGTAATTGATAGGCATGGTACATGGCCACCGTCCCTGAAAGCCTACGTAAAATCCTGCATCCGCATTATTGTCTCCCGCTCCCGATCGGTTGGCGATCTGCTTATGCGCTCATCACTCACACGAATGCCCACACATGTGCTGTCCCACCCTGATGCACCATGCCCATGTCAACAGTGGAAGGGGACCCCTGGTTTCCACTTCCATCATGGTCACATGGTTTTCCGTGACCCATCGTTGGTGCGTCACTTTCACAAGAAGCTAAACCCAGCGGTGTTCTCACAGAATATGAAAAACGCCACGCTCCCATCCTGGAAAACACTAAAGGACCACGTGAACACTGCACTGAATGGTATCTTCCCGAACCTCCCTGATACACGCCAGGACACCGCAGTAGACCTCGTCTGTGCCCTTCAAACGTGTTGCCAGTCTAACTATTTCGGAAAAATTCGAGCCGCCGACAAACGGATTTACGAACCGTATGTTGAAAAACAGCGTAAACTTCTGCCTGATTTTTTGGTGGTGTCCCCCATGGATAAAGCGACGCAAGTACCCTTGTTCGCCTGCCACCATTTCTGGCACAAGGTTCATCATGACACATTTTTCCAGGGAGGCCGGTACCGCGAGTTGTTCAGGTTCTCATCACACCACGACGCACAGGTCACAACTGCGTGGAGCCTCATTGACTCTATGTCACTCTGTGTGCTGGGTAGACCGTCACAAGTGTCCCGCAACACTGGTTTGTCCCCCCTCTCTCACGATGAACAAACGACGGCGTTCTCCTACCATCAGAAATACAAGCCCTCCGTGCGCCTGAAAAATCGAATCTCAGCGCAAATCATGAGCCAGCAAAAGCGAGTCCTGTCTGCCCTGCCATCACCTGCGGCCTGGCCCCAGTTACTAACACTGGGCTTCTCTCCGACCCTGTCCGCGAGTGACCTGAAGCATGCTGTCCGGCCACCTCGTGCCCCAGCCCGACTGAACCGTGTGACACAGACCCGCCGCGGACAACGCGCGCGGCCACCTGTACGTGGTCAGCCTGTACGCACCCGGCAGTGCCCTGCACAACACAGGGCGTTCACTGCAGACCGTGTCAGTCCCAGGGACGTCCCTTTTTCTGCCCCTTTCTTCAAACACCCCAAATCGCAACCACTGAAAATACGTGCACCCACCACGCGCCTGTTGCCCAAACACAAGTGGCTGGACCATGACGCTACCGCAAAAATCAAGCTGCGTGAAGTAATTCAGCACCACACACACCCCTTCCGCCAAACCCTACGACACCTGGGACGGGCGCTGACACTCTTATGGAAATTCGCTACCAGCCGGCCACAGTCCATAGAAATTGTTGCCATGGACCAGCTGTTACAATTCGTTAGATCACACCCGCCTGTCGGGCCCGCACAATGTTGGACCGAGCTGGATTTAGTTGAAATGTTTCCCAACATACCACGCCATGTCATACCTGAGTCCGTGGATTTTTTCTGGCATCAGTTCTGTGCGGGTAAACCCAAACCCCACCACGATCTGGGCTTTAAGATCCATAAATCAGGAGTAAAACAGTTGGACGCCGTCACACGCAAGTCCGGCGATGCCGGTTTTCATTTCATGACGTACAATGATCTCATGTGCCTTCTGTGTTGGGACTCCTCTTTCAACGACCGTTTCTCTCATTACTCCTCTGTACTGGCCCAAACCACTGGGACGCCCATAGGTGGGAGCTGTTCTGCACAGGTGGCGTGTCTCACACTACTCCTGTTGGAAACAAAGTTGCACCAGCTCCACCCTGATTTCCCGCCGGTCCTGCGCTACCGTGATAATTTTCTGGTAATTCCCGACCCACCAGAAAAAGTCAATGGTTATACTATAGAACGTATCCAGCGCACCCTGTCTGAAATTTCTGGTATGGAACTCACTGTCGAGGGCTCAGGGCACTCACTAGATTTCCTGGAATGTACACTCTCACTCCCTAACGGGACCCCAAGTGTGTCGATGAAGCGACCGGTTTTTCAGGGGTATGCAGGTATGTCATCACCTCCCTCTCCCGCCAAACTCCTAGACGTGTTCAGCCCCAACACGCCACGCATGCTCCGCTCACTTGTCCCGAACCTCGTGAAAAAGGCGGCCCACTACCGACTGCCAGCGACCGGGACCAGTTTTGCACATAATATTAGCATCATTGCACGAACTTTCCTAGCCAAGGGCTACCCTGTGTGTTGGTGGAAACACTGCCTGTTCCGAAAAGCTTCCTCTCTGGATTTACTCGGCCCTGCGCGTGCGGGTGTCCAAACAGCTATGTCCTCCTCACAGCCCACGGTGAATCATGGTTCCACAATGTAGGCAATCAATCAGAGCAATAAAAGCCAGTGTGTGTGTGGATGTCCGGTGACCAACAAGGTAAGTAATGGTGAGTCCCACCACTGCGACCAGCTGAGCTCATCACGTTCACACCCTTCTTTGCACAGAAAGGCCTAAGGCTTCGTGTCTTCTTTGGATTTGTGCATGCCCTCTTGTGCCTGCTATTTGACAAAGTGACCAAGCACCAGTCGACGTGCAAGGAAGTATTTTACACTGCTGTGTTTTACTACAAGATCAATTGTAGCCAAAAATTTGTCAACTGCAGCAGCACTCATTCCTGCTCGTTGTAGAATGTTGGAGACAAACGGAATTTGTACGGAATTTTTTCATGAATTTTTTAATGAATTTTTTCATGAATGTTGGCATGCATGTTTTTTGTATTATTGCACGTCCTTGTGTCGCCCCGTGCCCATGAGTTGTACATTGTGGCGGCCCTCCTTCCCTCGGGTGCAAGCAAAGACAAGGTGCATGGGTGTAACGGGCATATGCTCAATTCCAAGAGTGCAATGCGAAAACCGAAACTGTGTCACTCTCTTTGGCAGGATTTTTGTGTGGCATCCCTTTGTTAGGGCTCTGCCTTTGCAGCAGTAGTGCTTGCGCTTTGTTGTGCGTGTTAAGATTATTCTTATGTGGTCCCATTCAGGTTGTGAACATCCTGCACCAGCTCAGCCTTCTCCAGGGCTGCTTTTAGGGTCTCCACAGTGTCAGTGCCGCGCAGCAGGGTGCAAACAAAATGTCGTTTCGGTGCATGAGGTTCGTAGTCTTTCAATTTGCTTGTTGCAGCAACAGTGCAGGCAACCACGTGGGATTTCCACAATGGCACACCATCTAAGCCAACGCGGATCCAGATCTCACCGGCACGATGGTTGTCCACTCTTTGCCATTGATTGGTTGCTGACAGTGCATCCACCATTAGATGTAGCGCAGCAGCCAAGCGGCACCAAGCCAATGGTATATTGCTTGGAAGTAGAGCACTAAAGGTGCGGATAGTAGTTGTCAACCAACCCCAAACTGCTTCCACACAAAGCCAAGGAATTTTGCGGTCCACATTGTTCCTAAGGCGATCGGCGGACGTTTGTAGAGCAATCCTCATCCGACATCCTCAGCCACATCGTTTTAGTCTGATGGAAACCCACAGGTTTGTGCACGGCATCACATTTGGTTGTTTAGGCCAGTTTGTCGGTTGGGTCAACGTGTCATGTGCTGCCTCTTTTTTGACGTTTGGAACGGTTTTTGACATGGTGTGCATTTTTTTGCGCGCTTTTTTGCGTGTTTTGTGTGCTTTTTTTTTTTACACTTTGCGCCTTTTTACGCGTTTTTTGCGCAGTTTTTTTACACGTTTCCCTGCACTTCTGCGCTTCCGCCTGCACTTTCGCGCATCATTCCACACCACACCACAACAGAGCACTGGTATCTTCGCTCAGACCGGGCACAAGACACTCCAAGGCGTCCGAGAGCTCAGCTATTCCATGTGATGACGTAGTGCCTGTCCAGTCTGATGACGACGGAAAACGCTTCATTATAGCCCTATGTACTCGGCTTGGGTTGAAGCAATGGAAGGTTTTGTCGGACAATGCTTTGCCTTTTCGTTCCCGGTCTGCATTATCGGGCATTGTGCGATGGGGACATGGAGCATTGTTAACGACTGAATACAGAAAAGCGCTGTGGGAGCAATATGAGGCTATGTCCAATGGGGACTGGATTCGTGATGGTGAAGCACGTCGGATTTGACACTCCAACTCTTGCCGCCAAGTTCCACATATATTTCATCGCTTGCGTTGATCCCCCAGCTCCCATCCGTCTGGCCGATGCAATGCATTCCGACGATACACAACCTTCCCCCCAGGCACCCCCCCATGGCATGAATGCGTAGGCTAGGACAAACCGCGACGCTACAGTCGAACAAATCATGTGCAACGAGTTGGCATCCCCAGCGGCGCATCTACCAATGCGGTCGCGCCTAATAGTGCAGAGTCCGGCAACGTGGATGACACGCCATTATCACAGGCAAGTGCTGCAGCAGACGATGACTTTCGCAACGGTCTGCCCCGCCTGCCCCACGGTAACCTGACAACCGTTACCAAGGCAATTGAGGAGAGCTTGGGACAGGCGCTGAGCACAATTCTGCTGATGAATTGCCACGCCAGTGTACCCCTGGAACGCTGCACTCCGCAGGGACTGCTCCTGCAAGTCGCGGCGGTGGCAGGTGTGGAGTGGTGGAACGCGCTGTTCCCCTCCACACCCTTGCCCAAGGAGGTGATCGATACGGTTCCACTTGCGCTGTTCTGGGCCTCCACACTTGTGCGGCGTATCGTCATCAGTGATACAGAGGAGTGGACAACGGCCCCCTATTGCCGCACAACCGCAGACTTGCACACCATGGCCCACAGCCCCAGCAGCACGCCCCCAGCCGTTGTTGCCCTAATCATCGCCATCCTTGGGGCAGCCTGGAACCAGCAGGGCGTGGGGACGAACAACGAGCTCCGTGACAAGACACGTCCCGTGGTTGGAGTTGTGGTGCACTCCAAGCAAAATGTCAGGGTAGCGGAGGCCGATGCCATTGCTCGGCGCTTTTGTATGATTCCTATGGTCCTGCTCGCCCCCTGCATGGTGTACAAGCAGAAACGGCCTGGAGGTATGGTTCTAGCGGCAAAGCTGAACATGTCCCTGCACGTCCACGGGGCAACGCGTTGCATCCCTTATGTTACTGCTTCCGTGATGGGTGAGCAGCCCACAACTACTAGTGGTGTGCTTGCGCTGCGAAACCCGGAGCAGATGCAGCGGCACTGGCTGTATGCCCACAGACTGGACCATGCCCAGAACGAATGGGCTTCCACGGACCCGGGTGCCCTGGGCACTGACACACAAACCGCCATTCTCAAGTGTTGGGATGAGCGGTTGGTCCAGGCATGGGTGCCACCTGGGCAAGGCACAGCTGCCGTGGAGGTGATCCTGTCATTCGCCTCGTTGCTCTTCCGCGATGCTCCGCAGGTGGTGCAGTTGCTGGATAGGAAAGCCAATGATCCGAGGCTGGTGGCTGCGCGTGTGACATGGGGCCTCATTGGCCTGGGCATCCTGATGTCCCATGCTGCCGCGGACCAGTTGCCGCAGTCTGTTGACGAGCAGGTGCAACTGCGCCATCTAACAGTGCAGTTGTACTTGTAGCAGGCTACGGCGCCGCTGCGTGACATGGAGAAGTCACGGTGGTTGCGCCATCCGCAGCCCCCATCATCACCAACCACCAGTACGCTGCAACCACGCAGCCAGCCCCGGTCCACCGCATCCTCTCCAAGAGTGGGCGCCGCGTCTCCACTACCTTTGGCATAAAGGTCAATGACGCCCAAGCGTGCCCAGTTGGCTGACCTAGCTGACTTGGGTGACGAGGAGGGCTTCATCTCCATGGAGGACAGGGCAATCAAACCGGAGAACAAAGCTCTCACCTCTGGTGGATTGTCATATGCAACAACAATCCGCCTCTTTCGCAAAGGCACACGAGAGAAGGGGTTGGTGATGAAGTTGCCACGGCTGTTCCAGGTTGCACTTCTGCACGTTTTGCGCATTTTTTTGCGCTTTTTTTTGCGCTTTTTTTGCGCTTGTTTGCGCATTTCGTGTGCCAGAAATTGGGACACTGGGAAGCACGGCACGCATCAAACCCCCCTCCAACCCAGATCCAGATTTTGTCTGACACTGCTGCCTGGGTCAAGCTGTTCTGAGGACTCTTGTACGTTGCCGTGGTAGGGGCTGTGGTGGGGTGTGGTGTGCTGAGAAGGGTTGGGGTGTGCTATGTTGCTGTCACCATTCCTGGAGAGGAGAGGACATGCATAGCATGGCGCAGCACGACACAACATGCTACACTACAGGGGAGGAGGACAATATTGTGTGGGGATTATTTCGCCGGGGACAATTTCAGAGGGGGGAAATTTCACCACCTTTGCAAATCCCAAAGCTTACACTGCCTCACACACACACTGCACTGCCAAAAGCCCCAGATTTCGCTGGGGGAAAGCTTCACCACCTTACTTAAAGACTAAAATTTTACATGACACTATTCCTGCCCGAAATCACCCCCCCCCCCCCCCTCTGTACACTATGCCATCCTTTGCGCAGGAATCAGTATATCCCAAGTGACCGGGAAGGGCTTTCTGGAATGGGAAAACACTGCACTGTTTTCCATAGGCGGATCATGTGTGTCGAGAGTCTCAGGTGTTTTGTTTCTTTACCGATGTCAGTCTCTTCCCATCATGCCTGACACGTGGATGGAGTGTCCGCAACACCATTTGCATTCACAGAAGACGGGTATGTTGCCCTACGTGCTGCCCTTCGGTGACCTGGATCCATCATGCACCGCATCTGATTTCTCGGGAAGCAACAGTCAGAAATGGAAGGCCACGCAGTGATGGTTGGGGGAAGGTGCGTTTGAGGACCAGGTCACGGGTGACAACCCTCAGAAAGGGATGTGTCCTGTGTGGAAAGCCCGATGAACAGGGATTGTGGCCGGGCTGAGTGTGGACTCTTTGATAATCCACACCGTCTTGTGCAGAAACAAGTGCGCTTAGGCACAACGTTGTTGGCAAAGCACAGCACAAAGCAGCATGGCATGGTGTAGCATAGCATAGCATAGTACAACATAGGATGGCATGGGATGGCATGCCTTAGCATGGTGTAGCATAGCACAGCATAGCACAGCATGGCGGAGGATAGCACAGCATAGTACAGCATGGCATGGCATGGCATGGCATGGCTTACCATGGTGTAGCAGAGCATAGCATACCACAGCATAGTACAGCATGGCATGGCATGGCATGGCATGGCTTACCATGGTGTAGGATAGCATAGCACAGCGCAGCATAGTACAACATGGCATGGCATGGCATGGCATGGCATGGCATGGCTTAGCATGGTGTAGCATAGCACAGCATAGCACACCATGGTACAGCTTGGGATGGGATGGCATGGCATGGCATGGCAGCATAGCACAGCATAGCACAGTATAGTGCAGCATGGCATGGCATGGCATGGGATGACTTAGCATGGTGTAGCAAAGCACAGCATAGCACAGCATGGTATGGCATGGCATGGCATGGCTTAGCATGGTGTAGCATAGTACAGCATAGCACAGCATAGCACAGCATAGCATGGGATGGCATGGCATGGTATGGGATGGCTTAGCATGGTGTAGCAAAGCACAGCATAGTACAGCACCCATGAATGGGAGGTTCTATGCCAGGCCATGCTAAGCCATGCCATGCCATGCCATGCCAGCCCAAGCTACACCCCAATCCTCATGTTATTGCAAAGAATTCTTGCCCTTGAGGCCTCATTGAGCTGCACAATGTCGCACTCTTCTACATCTACAGATCCTGACAGGCTCGCGCAGTAATGATATGCGTGTTTTACCTCCTGGTGCTATTGGTGGTCTGCGGTGCTTCTGGTGATACAAGATGGATAAAGAATGGGCAGGTGCAGCTGGGGTACGACCATCCTGGAAACTCAGGTGCTCTGTGTTATGGTGCCTTGTGACTGACTGCAGTTGCTGCCACTACCATCAGCGATGCCATTTGCACGATGCCCTCTCGTCACCACCGCCTCCCACACCACCGACACCACGATCACTACACCCACAAGGCGGCATGTGTTGGTGCAGAGCCATCGTGCTGTCCGTTAGTATGCAATCGCCCGACTCATGCGTTGGCCCACCTGTTCATGCGCCGCCTGCAGGCTTTTTGCTAGTGCCTCACCTACCCCCCCCCCCCGCCTGTGTGCCTGCCTTTTTCAAAATGGTGGGTGCCTTTGATGGGATCCCCCCCCCCTCGGGCCTTTGGGTTTGGCACAAGGCCACCAAGGCCTTGTGCCAACCCCCCCCTTCCCCAGGGGTGCGGGTGGGCCAAGAGTGGGTGGGTGGTTTTGAGGCGAAGGGCTCTATTCCCCACGCCAAAGGCGCCGAAATTTTTTCCTTTATATTTTCCCTTGTGTTGGTCAGTCGGTGAGTGGGTGGGTGCCACTTGAGCTGAGCCCCCCCCCCCCCGTGGAGGTAGGTGAAGTGCTGTGGGTGTCTGCCAAACGTGGGTGCCACCCCTTCTCATTCTGCCCCCCCCCCCCTTCCCCGCCGTTGCCCAGAAAAGCCTTGGCAGACAGTCTGCCTGCTCCTGATGCCGAACCCCCGTCCACCTTTTCGTTTTGCACGCGGTCGCATGTGCTCACCGCCGCTTGCGCTCAGGTAACCACTCCCACTTCATATTCTTCGGGATGCCATGGCCAGAGTATGAGAAAGCCCCGTTCAATGCGCTGGACCCCGTCACTGGCAAATGGAAGACATCCAAAGGTCTGGCCCTGCATCGTGGCACCAACTCCCGCCGATGGTGAAGTACCCCGTGTGAAGCATGTCTTGGACCCAATTTGTGTGTGTTTCCGGGCAGGGGGTGGGCACCCGAGCGCTATTCGGCCCACCAACCCAGCCTTTCAGCCTCTGTACATCAGCTGATGGACGCTAATAGTACTTTGGCCCATTTTGTGTGTTTTTCACCGTAACCCCCTCCCTCCCCAAAATACATATATACCCCGGGGTATAGATGGTGGCCGGACGCTCAATAGGGCCAGGGGGGTGTAGTATTTGGGGGGTATAAATGGTGGTGCTGGGGGGTATATCTTTTTTTTGGGGGGGGTATTGGGCCATAGCCTGCGGGTGCCGGGGGGAAGGGACGGGTGTACAACCTGCTGAGGCCTTCCAGCCTCAGCAGCTCAACAACCGAAATTTCTGAAACTGATTTCTTTTGATATTGTGCCCCCCCCCCCCCCCCCTCCCCCCATCGGGCGTGCCTGTCGCCCCGGACAGCCGAGTTCAAACAACATGGCTGTGTTGTGTTTTCGGATCGCTGGGGCGAGGGGCTGCAGCGTCATACTGTGCCTTGATCACCAGTGCTCCGTTTTTCACGGAAGCCCCGGCCGTCGCATGCTCTTGTGGCACCGGCGAGACCAGCCCCAAACCCATGGCACGGGACGGGGTGGGGGGTGCCTAATGTAGGGGCAGGGAAGTAATAGAATGGCTGTACACCGGAGGAGGAGGGGCTCCCAGACCAAAGCGACCTTCGTGGGAAAAAACGGAATGTACCATTGGGAAAATGATTGGGTCATTTTTGGTACGCAAACTTTTGGGTCCCAGACCCCCCCCCCCTTCTGATACTTCTGATACTTCTGATACATTTGTCTGTTTTTTAATTAGGTCACACCCCCCCCTTCTGATACTTCCCTGCACAGCCCTCCATTGCACCACCAGGGCGCCCTTTTCCCATAGACCTGCCGGCGAAAAGCGCCCCGGGCCGTGCTCGCTCTTTTCTTCTTGCGGCGGTGCATGTGCGCGCGTCCGCTGCGTTCCTGGCTCCCCAAACCCCCGCGCAACCCACCCACACGTCACCGTTGGAGGGGAAGGGGGGTGCACTTTAATGTGTCATTTGAATGATTGAACTCTTGCACGGGGTACATCATCTGTCACAGCGTAGGGCGCCCATGGCAATGTCACTGAAGAGCTTTGTGTTCTGACTTTTGTTGCTCTGCGGCCTTGTGCCTTGCGGCGTGAAGGTCAGCATTCAACTGCATCCCAAAGCCGGGGGCATGCAAGCGCTGGAGGGCCTGGCCGCCCCATCCCACGCGTGACATGATGCTGTTTGGGACCCAAGTGTGGTTGCGAAGGCCCGTCCCCATAGTGCCTCCCGACACGGACTAGGCCCCACTGCTTCCCCCGTAGTGTGTTTTGTGGTTCTAGCGGTGCTTCGCACCACAGTTCGTACCGGAGGGGGTGGGGCACCTCCAGCGCGGGGTCCATGGCCACCAAAACCCTGGCGACACCTGGCGACAGAGGTTCATCTAGCGTACACATTTAGGGCCAATTTTTTTCAATAGGGAACAAAGGGGAAGGTGTTCGGAATCATGCTGGAACAAATAAGGGAAAACTGGGGGGAAAGCAGGGGAAAATGGGGCAACACAGGGGGGGGGGGGCAGTGAAAACACAGGGGAACAGAGCGTAATAGGGGGTTTTGGAACATTGTATCAATAAGTTGGGATTCCGTGGTTGTGTCCTGCATTTTGTAGCCTCAGCAAACTACGTACCTATTTTGTCTTATGTGACAGACGTGTCTTCTGATTTTCATGTCCACGAAGGAATTCTATATGTGCGGTTGCCATGACACACACGGTGGTTGACTCGGAGCGGAGTTTCGCAATAAAAAAACAGCAAAGCTTGTCGGACAGCCATCATATTGGGCGGATTAGGTTTTCCATGGATGGTTTGGTGCCTCCGCTGGCCAAGTAGCCGCACATCCTCCTTCGTCCTCCCCCTCATCCCTCACCCTCCACTTCTTCCCTCGTCTTCTTTCTCATCCCTCATCTTCTTCCTCTTCCCTCGTCTTCCCATGCCCTTGAGTGCCGGGTCCCTCTTCCCTACCTTTATGGCCTCCCCACACATTTAGATCCTCTTCTATGTATCCTCTTCCCTAGATTGTCCTCCCAACCACAATTTGTGGGGGGTGGAAGCGGCTGTGGGCGGCTTTCATTTTGTGCCGTGGACCAGTAGTGGACGCCCCCCCCCGCCTTTTGCAATGATGGACCCACTTCCTGAAGCCACTGCGGCCCTACAAACACAAAATGTTACAAAATCAGGCACACAAGTTTCTCAGTCCCCCCCCCCCCACCTGCACCCACCCACAAACCCCCGTTGCCCCCCCCCCCCCTTCCCCCGGTTTCCCCTCGGTTTCCCCGGTTTTTCCCCCTCTTTGCTGACAAAGGTGGCTTTGGTGTTGGCGACCACGGACCCCTGCCAGCGGCTAACAGAGGCCTTGCGTACGGAGAACGCTTTATCTGCGGCGCTGCAACACGCCTCTTACAGTTCCGGCAGTCGGTCAAGTGGAAAAGGGGTGGCAGCCTCCACCCCCCCCCCCCCCCCACCCCACCCCCACTTCATGGCCTCTTCCCTCTGGTGTGCGCTGTGCACTGCCGCACAGGCACCATGGCGTTGGCGCTCTTTTCATCACAGTGCTGCTGATCGCGGTTTGGAAGGAGTGGATGGAAGGCATTCCGCGCTGGGTCCGGCTGATCACCCCTGAAACGGGGATATCTGTGTACATCTACCAACGGCTGGACCCCAAGGGCCCCAGGTTTGTGGCGGTTGTCGTGGGTAGGACATGGAGAGGGGCATGTGTTATTGTACCCTCAAGGCAGGCGGATAAGTGGTCACCCTCCCTCCCCTGTCTGCCTGCCTGCCTGCCTGCCTGCCTGCCTGTCTGTCTGTCTGTCTGTCTGTCTGTCTGTCTGTCTGTCTGTCTGTCTGTCTGCCTGCCTGCCTGCCTGCCTGCCTGCCTGCCTGCCTGCCTGCCTGCCTGCCTGCCTGCCTGCCTGCCTGCCTGCCTGCCTGCCTGCCTGCCTGCCTGCCTGTCTGTCTGTCTGTCTGTCTGTCTGTCTGTCTGCCTGCCTGTCTGTCTGTCTGTCTGTCTGTCTGTCCGTCCGTCCGTCCGTCCGTCTGTCTCTGTCTGTCTGTTGTCTACAGCTGGGTTTGGGTTGCAACATCTCCCCATGGGGTGTGCAATCCCGAGATCACACAATAGCATGGCATAGTGCTGACATCCCCTGGTCTGCAGCGTGGGGCAGTGCTTGCTTGCTCTGGTTCTCGGTTGACCAGTCAAAAGTGGGTAACAGCTGGTGTTCATAGGGATTTGATCTCGCCCCTGCCGCAAGCAGGACCAGTGTATAGACCACTAGGGCACTGTCTGTCAGTGATGCACCAGTGGTCAAGGATCATCAGATTCAGACTGGGTGGTGAGCCAACAACACACGGTTTTCTTTCTCACACGTTCACATGCTCACGGCGCATCCATAGGGACGGGCCGCCATCACGGTCCTCCATTCGCTCTTCGTCTGCTGGCTGACGTGGGCTGTGGGGGGTATGTGTAGCCTGCGTGCAGCCCCACATCCCTGGATGGCAGCCCTCCATACCCATACCCATACCCGTCTGTCCGGCTGTCTGTTTGTCTCTCTGTCTGTTTGTCTCTCTGTTGGTCCATTTGCCTGTCCGAGCTCCGGGGGGGGAAGGCGCCTGGTACCCTCCGTCTGCGGTGGGGGTGGGGTCTCAGAAAGGGGAACGGGGATGGCTGCCCGGCTACACAGGGCGGCCCCACCCCTGCGGCCTGCAGGGGGCACTTGCCCTGCGCACCTGACGGGGCGGGGGGCGGGGGGCGGGGGGCAACGGTGCAGCTCCACAGAGCCGCGGAGCTGGTGGTGGGGGGGGGGGGGGGGGGGGCAGCAAGGAGCGCACCATGCACACGCGCGACCCATGGAGTGGTGGGGCGTAGGGTGTGGACGGCCGGTACAACGCGCGGAGGAGTGGGGCACCTGGGCGGACGTGGAAACGACACCAGCGGGAGCACCGGCCGCAGTGGCCGACAGAACGCAGCAACCCGACACAACATGCGAAGGGAAGAACGGGTGACTGTCCAGGGCCCCGTAAAGGAACAACAACCCGACGGAATGTCACACGGGGGGGGGGGGGGGGGGCAGCCGCCATCAGTTGATGCGTCCGGCCATATTACTGGGAATGCACTTGAACCGATTTCAAGAGATAAACATCCGCAGATCCCCGTCGTTGGTGCGCCGGGGCTGTGCTGGTTGCGGCGGGTGCCGTTTGTGCATTAGCAGTGCCCGTTGGTGTACCGGGTTGCTGCGAGGGTCGTTTGACGGTTTTTGCTGCCCATGCACCTCCGCCCTGCGGTCGTCCACCACCTGCCTCCCCACGTCTCCGTGTGCGTGAGGTCTTTTGCACCCTTGGAGACACCCAACACCCAACTACACCCCCTCACCCAACCACCGCCCTCCTTTTGCACCGGGCCCCTCCCCGTGCGCAAACCCACCACCCGACCAGTTGCCCCACACATCACACACACACCCATACACACAGCGGCAGCACACCCTCCAGTACCATCCCGGGTGATCCGTTTCTTTTAGTGCCAGGGTTAGGGTTACGGTTAGGCGTGCCTGGGGGGTTGGGTTGGGTTGGGTCTCGGCTTGCGCCAAAGGTGGTGACCCACGGCCAGTGTGCCCGTACCTCACCAGCTCGACTGGGTACCCCCCTCTGGTTGTCTGGTCTCACAGCCGTCCAGACTGCTGACGACCCCTGTACCCCACCAAGGCGCTGGTGGGAGGGAGATGCCGCCGTGCCTGTGTGTCCGCGCGCGCTGGGGTCCTGCGTGGGGGGGGGGGATTCAAGGCAGGGGCACACCTTTGTCGTGCCTGGGGGGGGGGGAGGGCTGCGTTCCACTCAACGCTTCCCTGCACGTGACATTGCTCCTCCGTGGCATGCGGCAACAAACACTTGCCTTCTGTTCACTTGCTGAGTGTCTCTTTTTTCGGTAAATGCACGTGTTGCATACCCCTGAGCTGAGGTACCAGGCCGACCGAAACCGGCTGTTGGTTTGAACCGAAACGGACGTGGGTTGATTTTGTCGGCGAAGTCAGTGAACCCCAGCACAGTTGCATTAGGTCGGACCGGCAGGATTAGGTCACACTGTTGCTGCTGGAGGAGGACCTCCCCCCCCCCCCCCCCTTTCGACAAACCCCCGCATGGACTGGGAATGCCCCTGGTCAACGGCACGGGCAACAGCCCCGTCTCCGGGACGGCCGACCCCCGGAGTAGTCAAACAGGACAAGTCATCCGGGGGCTCCGTTGACACAACCAAAACACGTTCGGGCCCACAGAGGGTCAGAATGAGCGGTGGTGAGAGGCCAATAGGCGCCGCCAAAGGCAAACAATCAGATACCGAGGCCTTGTGCCAACCCCCCCCCCCCCTGCCTTCACTTGCACAGAGCCCGAGCGGTGCCTGTTCGTCGCCATGCCCCCCACTCTCCAGGCCTTGCCCCCGGGCCTCGTTCTGCTGCGGCGGGCGTGCCTCGCAAAGGCCCACAAACCCCGCCCGGCCGCACTGGCCCCCGGACCGCAGCCGCCCGCTCCTCTGTGCTCAGGTACTCGGTCAATTTCGGGAACGAAGCCGGAGTCATTGTCAAGTGTGCCCCCCCACTTCCCTCCCGTCGGCGCATGGGCAGGCCCCCCCGGGGGGGGGGGGGTTGCCGCGTGCACCCCTCCGCCGCACCCGGGGCACCGCACGCAGAGTGGCACGCCTGGTGCGCGCTCAAGGGGGTGCGTGCGGAAGGGCTCAGGGCGGGGGGGGGGGGGGGGGTATTGTGATATGCTGTCGGACTGAGCCCCCGTTGAACTGTTGTGCGGGGCACGTCATCCGTCGCGGCGGAAGGCGCCCCTGGCCTGACCCACCTCCACCCGGACCCTACCCAGGCCCCCGGAGCCATCGGCAGGGGAGCACCCGGCCTCCACGGCGACCCGCCAGCACAGAGCACAGGCGCCGCCGAGCGCGGCGCATCGCGCAGCACCACCGCACTTCGGAAGACGCGTGTCCCCGCCGGCCCGCCGTATGGGGGACCTGATGTGTGGGGGTGCGCCTCGCCTGGCAGCCCCCATCAGAGGTGGTCTGTGCCCCCGCACGGCCCCCCCTTCTTCTTCGGAGGCTTTCAGAACAGTGCCCCACGTCCTTCCGCACGGACCACGCACAGTGTACCGCCTCAGCCACGCCCTTGTCCAGGCCGCACTGGGCGTTGGTGCCGTCCAATTCCAGTCATTTCTCGTTGTTTGGACAATGGGAGGGGAGGGGGGGGGGGTAGCCGCGTTGCGTCGACGGTTCTGTGGCTCGTCGTCTTCGCTTCACGGCATTTTTGTCACCCTCTCAACCTCCACCCACGCATCGAGCCAACAGGGCCCCAGCGACCGGCCTGGAAGGCTGCCGCTGATTGGCGGTCTGGTGTGAAGCGGCACCTTGGACCCATGAAGCTGCCCAAAGGGCAACCCCCCCCCCCCCCCCCCCCCGAGTCGGCAAACCTGGCGGCCAGCGAGTCGGCGGCGCGGTTTACCCGACTTGAAGGGAGCCCTGAGAACGGGGCTGGCCCCCCACTCAGTTGCCCAAGGTCGGAGACAAAAGCCCAACGCTCAAAGCCCCGAGGGCCCAGAGGGCCATGGGGTCCCATGCCCCCCCCCCCCCCCGGGCCTCTGGCCCGCAGGCTCTGCCTCCTCCAGGGCTTTGGGGCCGGGGCCTGTCCTCAGATTTCTGTGGGAGTTCTACGACAACCTGCCAGACATCGTTGTGCTCATGGAGGCGGAGCCGCATGTGCGCACGTTCTTCCGCAGGTGTCATGCCCGAGGATGTGCCAAGTGCTTCGTGTCGAGGGCCTCCAAGTGCTTAAAGGGGGTGTTCGGGGGGGGGGGGGGAGGATGCGTACGAAAATGGCCCAGTCAGATTTTCCCTTTTGTAAATTTCGTTTTTTGCCCCGATCGTCACTTTGGTCTGGGGGGCGGTCCCCTTGCCAAAAATGAAATTAAGCACAGGCCCATCCCCGGGGGGGGGGGCGGGGGGCGACTCCACGGGTCCTAGGACACCAACTACCCCCCCCCCCCTTGGGGGCCTCCGGCCAACAGTTAGTTGCCAAAGGTGCCGCCCCCAGGAGTCCACGGGCGCCGAACGCTACATGGGCACCAAAGCCGCCCGAGGGGAATTTTTGTCCACTTTGCACCCCAACACTATCCTTAAACCCAACCATGACCCTAACACCCACCCCAACCCCCAGCCTAGCCCTAACCCGAGCCCTACCCCTAACCCTAACCCTAGCCCTAACCCTCACCCTAGCCCTAACCCTAGCCCCAGCCCTAGCCCCAGCCCTAGCCCAAACCCTAGGCTAGGGTCAGAGTTTTTGTTAGGGTCCGGAATGGAGAGCGATGATGTGGCAAAAGCAGCGTTGAACGTAATTTGGAGGATCTTGTTCAGCCCAATCAACATGGCTGGCATGCCCGAACCAGCTCGCTGCAAAGGTTAGGGTGATGGTATGGTTAGAGGCAGGGCAAGGGGAGGTAAGGGGGGGCTGTGATGGACCAACGCTTGGCCTTGGGGGCATGTAGCCCCCAAATTGCCCCACCTGGACCCTCCCCCCCAACCCTCCCGGACTCCCCCCCTCCCCGGGCAAAAGCCCTGTATATGGCCCACTGTATGGCTGATCTGCCCCCCCCCCCCCCTCGGGGGTTGTGACCCCGTGGCTCTTTTGTGTACACCTGGTCGCCCTCAACGGATGTGAACCCCGTCTAGAGGCCATTGCCGTTGGACAAACGGGGGACGGGGGGCCGGCCGCAGCGGCCGACAGAACGCAGCGACCCGACGCAACATGCGAAGGGAAGAACGGGTGACTGTCCAGGGCCCCGTAAAGGAACAACAACCCGACGGAATGTCACACGGGGGGGGGGGGGGCACGGCCAGACCCGTGGTTAGAAGCGTGCGCACAGACCAGGGATAAGCGTGCGCAAGCGTGCGCAGTGTTGGGTGGTAAGTGTGCGGAAATGTGCGCCATCCCCCCTCTAAGCGTGCACATTTTTTTGTTGACTGGAAAGTCCCTTAAGTACTTTGTCAGCACACAGCGCTCTTAAACAAAAATTCCACCAGCACCAATGTTTTCCGGCAGAGAACCTGCGCATGACTACGCAGGAGGTCCCCCTCCGTGTCCCCGAGCCCAAGCGTACACAAGCAGTGCGGAGGGTTGGGGTGTAAGCGTGCATTTCCATGGAAAGTAAGCGTGCGCAAGCGGACACGCACGCTTCTAACCACGGGTCTGGGCACGGCACAATGCCGGAACACGCAGCGCACCACCGCTGGGTAGCACTCGTTGATGCGGAACCCCCGTTGGTCGACTGGGACATACGTGTGTGACGGTGCCCACATCGGATGTGGTGGTGCGCGTCCTCCGAACTTCACGGTCTTGGGAATGCGACGGGCAGGAGCAGCACTCGTGAGCCCCCACGGGCTTTGGACCAGCAACACAAACGCTCTTGTCCCTTCAAACCCCCGGTGCGTGCCCCCAGAGGTACCCACCGGCGCACTGACTGGGCCTTTGGGGCAACCCCCCCCCCCCACACCGCCCAACGACCGCGTCACTTTGGGAGTGGCTCTGGGCCGATTCCGGACGGTGCGTCACAGCGCCGTGCGCGCCGGCCGCCTGCCCTGCGGCCCCACGTCGACCTTTGCCGGAGGCCCCGGAGGTCTGCGGCGCGCGCGATGGCCCACGGGTCGCGGCGGTGGGCCCGCGGTCGTGGGATGTGCGCGACAACCCCCCCCCCACCCCCCGGCCCCGGCGGTCGTCCCGGACGTGCGGCAGGCGTGGCCTTGTCAGGACGTGTGCTGTGCCCCCCCCCCCCCCCCCCTTTCCGCGCCGGGGGGCGCAGTACTCGACGGAGTTCAGGGCCGTGTGTCTGAGAGAGGGAGGGCTCAGCCCACGCTCCGAAGATCCATAGGATCTGCACACCGACGCCCCCCCCCCCCCCTGCCCCGGTTGGGCGGCGTTGTCATTGATCTTTGGGTGCAAGACGCTGGACAGGGCGCAGCCGGGGGAGGGGGGGGGGGCAGGGGGAGGGGGGCGCAAGGCGGTTGGCGGTCCCCCTCTGCGCACCGCTCCACCGCCCTTCGGTGGCCGCAGAGGCGGCCCCGGCAGGGCGGTCCTTAAGGACCAGATTGGTTTTTTTTTGCTAAGGGGCCGCCCTTAAGGACCGCCCCAAGGGACCACCAACCGCCAACCGCCAACTCCCATCAACTGCCAACCGCCACCAACCGCCAACCACCAACCGCCACCAACTGCCAGTTGCCAACTGCCAACCGCCAACCGCCACCAACCGCCAACCGCCAACCGCCACCAACCACGGCTGAGCACATGGAGTGCCCGCGGGCTTTTTTGGGAGAACTGGTTCCGGAACACTTTTTTTTTTTTTTTTCCCCGTTAAGGACTGCCCTGGGCCCCGGTGGCCGCGGAGGTGGCGCTTCGCCGGGCGCCCGGCCCCCGGCCTGCGACCCCCCCCGTCCCCTTCCTCGTCCCCCCAGAGGGCGTTGCTGATGCTGCGGTGGTCCGCCTCGACGCCCCCGCACACCCCCCCCCGCCCTCGTCCCCCCGCAGCGTGTCCTGCCTCCGGAAGAACATGACGTTCGCGCAGCTCACGCCCAAGAGCATCCGCATGCGGACGTTCCCCGGGGCGGACCTGCAGCACAAAGTGTGGCTGGAGTCGTGCTTCCGGCACGTCCTGGGCATCGTGGGGGTCAAGCTGCCGCCCGGCAAGGTCTGCCCTCCCCCCCCCCCGCCCACGCCTGCCGTCCATCCCAGACTTGGCACTAGCGTCTGCCGGGCCGCACGTGATCAGAAGGGAGCTGGATCGTACTGCGTCAGATATGGGGATGCGACTTGTTCCTACTGAGTTGTGGGTGCGCCGGCAGCGGATATTACCGAGCGGCACGTGGTACGGGGCCGGTTCCTAACGAACCCCAGTCCCCCTGCCGCACACTAGTGGCGTGTCTGGTCCATCCGTGTGACGCAGCGTGTGCAGACGTGCCCAGGCCCCCTCGGTAAGTGAAGTGTGGGAACTTCACCGCGCCGGTCTGGGACTGGGACAGCGGTGGTCTGCGTGGTCTCCGAGTGGGGCGCGCGGGCAGCCTACGACACCGGCCACTGACTGACCCGGTCGGCCGGGCCACGTGCCTGGCAGGCGTTGGACGTTCTCCTGTCCCCTCCCCCTCCCACGCCCCCACCCAAAGGACGGAGTCCATGGCGATGGCGATCCTAGGAGAGCCTGTTCAGCGTGTCGCAAGTCGCTGTAGAGCTATCTCCCCAGGCTACAAGCTACAGTCGACGCCAATATCGGTATCGAGCGCTCGCACCTGGTCCAGAAGACCTTCAAGGTCTTCACACAAACCACTACCAGGGTGACAGCCCAGGATGGAGCCTGAACTGCTACCATGACACTGGACTGCATCCAGGGCGTCTGCGGACGGTGGCGCCGATGGGGCCCCTGCAGTGTGTGGCCTGGGCCCTGCTCCATGCGTGGCCCTAGCGTCCGTTGTTGGGCGGCGATGCGTCCGTTTGCGTCCGTTTGCCATTCGGGGGGGGGCGCCCGTTTGTGTCTGTCTTTCTGCCGCGTCCGGAATCTCAATGATTTTTTTTTTGACCGTGAACCCCTTAAGTACCCCCCCTCAATGATCTGCTGCCGCAAGTTGTGTGAACACCACCGCCGTTTCGGTGGGCGGCAGGCAGAGTTTTGCTTAACAACTCGGCAAGGCCGCCCTGCGATGAGCAGGAGATGTGAGGGCACACCGCAACACTTGTGAGTTTGCCTCCGTTGTTAGGCCTGGGAGGGGGGGGCGTTTGCGTCCGGTTAAACGGAGGATAAAGCCGAGTACGTCCTGCTCTTGTCCCGTGTAGCGGTCGCCGGATTCGTGGGTCTCAGCCCCAAGATTTGCCCTCGCCTGCACAGGCCTGGGCAACTCCTACTAAGGGGAGGGGGGGGGGTGAGGAACAGGCAAAGTGTGGAATGGCAAAGGTTGGCACAACAAAAGTGTGGCAAAGTATGCCGCGGTATTTGAAGGTCCAAAGCCATTTTTCTGGGTGCCATTGTTAGCTCTCGAGGCATGCGCAGTTCCATTGTGCCCGACAGCCTTCAAGAAATCAAAGCAACCGCCATCCAGAAGCCTCCATGAAATGCCCCATGTTTGTATTTAAAACATATGTTTTGGACTCCTGACGTAGAACACTTTGTTTTCTGGGGTGGTCTTGCCTCACCTGCGGTTGTCTCGAATGCAGCAAACATGGCGTGCGTACAGGCGGGGGGGAGGAGGACGGACCAGAACAGCAACCAACCCAAGGCCCACAGGCAATGACAGCCACCATTCACGGTCTGGGCGTGTTCTCGTGCCACCATCCGGGAATTCATAGCTCCGCCGGAGTTGTGCGCCTCGTTTCACGAGGCACAAGGGGGGGGGGGATTGGGCGCTAATGAGGCGCACGGTCGGGCGGACGAAGCCCGCGCCCGGCCTGATTTGTGCCTCGTGAGGGGGCGCAAATCCAGCGCAACACTCGAAGTTGTATGAAATTTTGCAGCGATATTTCACAACGGGTGCCAAGTTTCGCCATCCCAAATCCCGCGTGTTCCTAATTGCCCCCTCCTCCCGGTGCCCTACCCCCCCCCCCAACCGGCCGTCTCCCCCCCCCCCCCCCCGCCCCTCTGCAGTTTCCCCCCGTTCCCGTGGTCTTGTACAACACATTCGCGATCTCTCGGGACACGGTGCTGCGGCGCAAAAGGGCCGTGTGGGAGCAGTTGTACAATCGCGATGGGCAAGGGCCCCAGGTCTGTGTGGCCGTGCTCCGTTGGGGAGGGGGGGCGGCCCTTGGGACTGTGCGGACGCCGACGGTCGGGGTCGCCGAACAGAAGCGGAGGGATGGCGGCGGCGATGGCGCCGCGCGCGCGGGGCCCGCGGGAGCGCTACTCCAGCGGTGCGCAATGATCCGGAATGATCCGGAACAAGGGACATGGTACCCTTCGTGAGCGGTACTTGTGAATGGGGGGTGGTATGCCCAGCCACTGCCTTCCTGACGCCAAGTGCCAGGGTCAAGCAAGTGCCAGTGTAACCGACAGTAACCGCCCCCAACCGCTTTGGCTAACTCCTCCAACCGCCTGTCTAACCGCCTCGGGGCCGCCTGTGAGGTCCCTTCCCCTCAAATGCATCCCTGTGCCGCCCCGCCACCTCCCCCACCGCGTGCCTTGTGTGTCTCCATGTGAATGGTAATCGCACCATTTTTGTCCGTTTTGGGTGTCGTGCCGCGCCATTGCGCCCGTTTGACCTCCTGCTTTCACCAAAAATTGAGGGACATCAATGCGGTGCCAATTACCCCACGGCCAATGACCGTCCCCTGCGGCGCGCAGGAAGCGCTCCCTGTGTGTGTCTATGCAGAAGGACTGGGGTGTGGGGGGTGGGGTGCTGCGTGCGTGCGGTGCGCGGCACTGCCGACGCCGCGTCGCAGCGGTGTGGTCCGTGGGAGGATCGGGGGGGGCCAAAGCGGCGGGTGGGATCGGGTTCGGTGAAGAGGCGGTGTTGTGGGTCGTTTGTCGTTTTCTTTTGATCTCATTGTCTTGTCTGTGGGATTCAGTCGTGCACAGAGACCACGTGGGACTCGCATGGAGACACACAGGGCACGCGGGTGGGGGCGGGGGGAGGGGTGTGGGGGCGGCGCAGGGATGCATTGGAAGGGAAGGGACCTCAGAGGCGGTCCCCGAAGCGGTTAGGCAGGCGGTTGGAGGAGGTTGCCAAAGCGGTTGGGGGTGGTTACTGTCGGTTACAAATGCCGTTGGAGCCGGCACTTGGCGTCAGGGGGACAGTGGCTGGGCATAGGCTGGGCGCCTTGGAGGGGGCGGGGGGGGTACCCCCCCCCCCCGCCTTCCAATGCCTCCCTGGGGCTGGAAGCGACTTCTACTCCATCCTCATCATCCACAAGGTGGGCAGCACAGTGTGTGCGCAGCTGAAGTCTGGGACCGCCGCGTTGGTACATGTCCCGCGCACGACCACAACATCATCACTGGCCACAGGCGTTGGGACCGGCCACGACCACGGCCCATGTTCATGTGGCGCGGGGGCGCATGCCCCCCCCCCCCCCCTCCCCCCAGAGTTCTCCTTAAGAGAGGGGGGGTGGGTGGGGGTGGGGAGGTGGGGGGTCCTGGAACCCGAAAGTCCAAAAGTTTGGGTACCAAAAACAGCCCAAATCAATTTTTTCCTTTTCTAAAAGTTGATTTTCTCCCGCTAAGAAATCCGCGTCCGAAGGGGGGGGGGTGTTCTGAGTGTCTTTTTTTCCCCTACCTTTTGCGAAAGGCGCCGGAGGGCCTGTCATTTCTCTCATTCTTGTGAACTGCATGTGCTGCCCTGTTGTGCTGACTCCGATAATTTTTTGCACAGGCTGAGACAGAGATAGCAC
>OZ038398.1:6779044-7019737 GCA_964036045.1 Eutreptiella sp. 'Long Island Sound 2002' | reverse complement strand
CCGCGACGATGTCCAACCGGCGGAAAAGATGTAGGGCCCTCCGAAGGCAGCCAACCGCCGGGACCCACGCGGGCGGTCCTCTATGATCCGGGGCCCCCTCCCTCCCCCTGTCCACACACGAGGGGGGGGTAATGGGGGGGTGGCTTTGGTTTTGGGTTTTGGCAGGCCCCCGGCCCGTGACCCCACCGTCTCAAAGGTGTGCAAGGCCTAAGGCATTGGGGGCGCTACGGAAGCCCCAGGGGCTACCTCACACCCGTGGCCACTGCACATGGGGGGCCTGCCCGTGTGGGGGTGCGCCCCGGGATTTGGTACGCCCCCCGGGAATCGATCCGGCGATCTCTCGAGCGCTGTTGGCCTGTCCTACCGCTGGACCAACCGCAACCGTCGTGGGGGTGTAGGGGGTGTGGGGGATGGAGGGGGGTGTCGAGTGGGGCGGGGGGGGGATCTCCGGGACCCTCCGCCTCTGTCCTGGTGGCAGAAGGGTACCTGAAGTCGTTTGTTGGCCACCGACGAGCGTCGGTCTGGTGCGCCGCGTGCGCGTGCCCTTGCACTGCCATGACACAAGCGTTCCACGCGGGGGCGGTATCACGCTGTCTGTGGGTTGTGGACGCTGCGTGCCACGGGTCGGCGCAGTCCTGGTCATCGACACTACCGGCGTGTTGTGGGCGAGGGGTTTGTTTTCTGGTGGTGAGGCGCGAGGGAGGGGGGGGGGGGGCTGGGCCTCACGCACACAGAAACACAGCGAGGCAGGCTACGGACGGCCTGTGGACAGCACAAACCGTCGAACGACCCCCACAACAACCGGCACAACCCCCAATACGCCAACTATTGGGCGCCGCTGACGCGCACACGGCACATCCCGCCGCATCCCGCACAGCCCCGGCACACCAACTGCTGGGCTCTGCGAACGCGGAAACGACACCAGCAAGAGCACCGGCCGCAGCGGCCGACAGAACGCAGCGACCCGACGCAACGTGCGAAGGGCAGACCGGGTGACTGTCCAGGGCCCCGTCATGAGACAACAACCCGACGGAATGTCACACGGGGGGGGGGGGGGGGGGGGGCGTGTTTGTGTGCGGGGGGGGGGGGGGGGGCTCTGAGTGTCAATTTTTTTTTCGCGCAAGGCGCCCATGGCAACGCCCCCGACGAGCTTTGTGTTATGACTTTGTGGCTCTGCGGCCGTGTGCCATGCAGCGCGCGGGTTCAGCAACAGCCGTACCCCTCAGTCTTGGGGGGGGGGGGAGGGGGGCGACGTCGTGCAGGCCCACAATCCCCCGTGGCACGGGGGTTTGGGCGGCCGCATCCCAACAGCCCAAACGCCTCGGCGGTGCCCAGCGGAAGGTCCCCCAACCCGACGCATGCCCCCCCCGCCCCCAAAACCGGTGCTAAGGAGAGCGGGAGCGGGGCCCGCGCGCAGCATCGAGTGCCCCGCTCCCCGCGGTCCTTCTGGGGCGTCCTGCTGCCGCGGGGGCAGGCGTGGGCCGTTCGGGGGGGGGGGATGCCCCCGCCACCCCCTTGACCCTTCTTCCGTCACCCCCCCCCCTTTTGGCATCCGAGGGCCCTGGGCCTTCCAAGTGCACTGCCATCACATGCCCCCCCCCCCCCCCCCCGCGGGGGGTACGGGGGCAGGCCTTGAGACCGGACCCCCGTGAGTCGGGCAGCCCCGTCGGGAGGCGCAGGTTGGGACGCGCTCCATGGGCCTGGACGTCCGGAAGAGGCCCTGACCCCCCCCCCCCCCAATGCCCCGGACGTGGGGTTGGGGGCCCATGAGCGGTGGGTGGTCTCGGCCTCGGGCATCAGGCCCCCCACCCCCCCTACCCCCGCCCCCCCCCGCCTTTCTTGGACGACCCCTCGTGCCCACGCAGCCTCCAAATCTGGGCAACACGGGCCAAGAAGTGGAAGACGGGCCACCCCCCCATGCCGCTGCCCGGCGGCGGGTCGCCGGTTTTGCTTTGCTGCGTCGCCACGTCAGCCACAAGTGGGACATCGTGCGTTTTGATGTGGAGGATGGACCCGTGTTCTGATGCGTGTGACTGGGGCTGGGCTGAGGGTTGTTTTTTTTTTTTTGAATTTATTGGATTCTTTTTTTATTTTGTTTATTTTTTGAATGTACTTTGGAATGTTTGAAAAAATTCCAAAAAATTCAAAAAAAATTCCAAAAATCCCCCCACCCCCCACACGACTTAATCGGGGGGCTGCGCACCGGCCTGAGGCACCCCCAAGAGCCAGCCCTCAACGCAGCGATCCGTGCCACGAATGTCCTCGACTTCAGACCATCCCCCGAATTGCGACGGAGGCAAAACCCCTGGACACACCACTGCCTGATTTTGTTTTGGCAGCGCCCCAGGCGACCACGGGGGCCGTGGACCCATGCGGGTCTCCCTCTTTAATATTGGTCTTCCCCACACCACTGCCACACACACACACAGACACACACACACACACACACACACACACACACACACACACACACACACACGCACGCACGCACGCACGCACGCACGCACGCACGCACGCACGCACGCACGCACGCACGCACGCACGCACGCACGCACGCACGCACGCACGCACGCACGCACGCACGCACGCACGCACGCACGCACGCACGCACGCACGCACGCACGCACGCACGCACGCACGCACGCACGCACGCACGCACGCACGCACGCACGCACGCACGCACGCACGCACGCACGCACGCACGCACGCACGCACGCACGCACGCACGCACGCACGCACGCACGCACGCACGCACGCACGCACGCACGCACGCACGCACACACACACACACACACACACACACACACACACACACACACATACACCCTTTGCCCCATACGCACACACACACATTTCGTTCAACCCAACCACCAAACCAGCCACTGTCACCGTTGGGCAACCCCCACTTCGGCCCCATCCGCAACGCGCTGCATTTCTGTGCTCCGCCGTTTTGTGATTCATTGAACTGCTGAGTGGCCCCGTCCCGCATCGGCTTGTTCAACAGGTAGCCTCTGTTTCGAGCCCGAGGACGTGCCGAAGGACTCGCTCGCGTACTGTCTCCGGTGGCACTGGCGCAACTTCAGTGAGTGCTCTGCGGAGGCGCAGGCGCAGATCCCCGCCCTCTGGAGGGACACCCTCGTCCGCAAGGAGGCGAAGAAGCAGTACCAGTACAGGATCACGAAAGGGGGGGGCATCATGTGACGCGCCGGGCCGACGGTCGGACTGCCGCGGCGCGCCCGGCGCCCCCGACCCGCCCGGCCCGCGGTCCTGTGCGACCTGCGGTCTGTGTTGAGATGATCCGTCGCTCTGCTGCCCCAACACATGACAATGATCTGGGCCGGCTCCGTGCGCTTTGCCGCTGTGTTACCCATTTGGCCATAGTGTTTGCCCCATTTATGATGTGTGTCATTTATCCGAGCACCCTCTTGGCCCTGGAGGGTGGAAGGGGAGCACCAAGGGTGGGGATCTGGAGGGGGGGGCAGTAAGGGCAATCCCCGGGGACCAATCACAGAAGGGGTGACCTGCCGCTCGCGATGGGGAGCTGACCTGGCTAATCGGGCCAACCCTCACCAAGTGACCCTCCAAGTGACCCTCTAAGTGAGCTTGGCGATGGGGGGCTAACCGGGCTGCTGTGGGTGTGGGTGTGGGTGTGACGTGGATCGCGGTTCCAGGCCCCAAACACGCCTTCCCTTTGGTTGTTGTGCAATTGGAGTCATGTGGAAACCCAAAATGCCTCTCAATCTTCGGGAAAAAAAAATGCCCCCCTCGGTCTGTACATGGCCCTTGAACAGTTGCACTGGCACACTGCATCTGGCACAGTCAGTACCCTCGTGGTCAGTGCACTAGTGCCGCAGTTGAATGCTGCGGGTTAGAGGGGGGGGGGGGGGGGCACCAACAAAGGCTGCCCATGCGCTGCTGTGGAATCCAAAATCGCTAAGTGATCACTCGAAATAGCGAAGTTGACACATCGAGTGGCATCCCGGGAGCGGAGCTGTTGCCGGCGGACAAGATGTGCAAGTCCTCTGCCACGTCTACACTGTGCACAGACTGTGCAGGCACTTCCCCCATGTATCACAGGACATCCGTTCTGCCCCGTCCTCTGGGGCTGGGCGACCGACCCAAGAACCGGCAGTGGTGGTGCATGGGGCAGGGGTTGGGGGACTGACCCAAGAACCAGCAAATCAGGTGTCGTCCTGGAATGCCAGAGGCTCCAACAAGTCAGCAGAACCAATCGGCCAAATCACAGAAACCCCACAAATCGGTTCAATTCCAGGACCCATTGTTATTTGCACTTTTTGTCACTTTTCCTGAGGAGAAAAATGGTTTTCACTGCACAAACAAAGCCTGCCGGAAGAAGATGAATGCACACAGGCTTCCCATTCCTATCTGACTGTGTGCTGCGTGGGTGCGCAGCAGACCCTGTGGCTGTGATCTGCAACCAAAGCTGTCCTGCAGTAGTCCATCTGATGGGACCCTGTGGCAGCAGTAGAAGACTCTGCAACAGACGCTGAAGGCTCCACAACCCCAGATTCCACTGACTCTGTGGCCAAAGACGTCGCTGCACCAGACACAACTAGAGGACCCGAAGGCACCTGCAGCCCAGAATCCACTGATTGGGGGGCTGACGATGAGGTGCTTGAAGAATGGCGGCTGAAGAACGCACTGGGGCGTACAGAGCGAACACACAAGTCACAAACTGCCCCCTGACCAGCATCAGGGTACTTGTCCCGCAGGAAAATTTGATCATCGGGGGACAATGAATCCCAGGGGACCACAGACGCATCTTTTTGTGGGCAGTAAAAACACTTAATGGTGCCAATCTGAACAACCAATATAGAAAGAAAAGGTATCATCCAGTGTTCCAAAGTAAACGAGCACAACTTAGAGTGACGCCTCCAGTTCAGGTGTCGTCCTAGAATCCCAGAGGCCCCAACAAATTGGCAGAACGAATCGGCCAAATCACAGAAACCCCACAAATCGCCAGAACAAATCGGCGAAATTCAGAAAACCCAACAAATTGGCAGAACAAATCGGCCAAGTCGGTCGAATTCAGCCGCCGATTTGGGGGGGGGGGGGTTGAGGGGCGCAGTCCGCGACGCAAAGCAAGCCTCAGCAGCGGCACCCCCGGCGCCAGTCGGGGCGGTCGGTGGGTCGAGCGGCTAACAGTGTTCTCCGCGAGCCCTGGGGACACCCACCGCCGTGTCTGTTCGCACAGCGCCCCCTCACGGCCGCATCGTGCGCCGTGCCCCCCCCACGGGCACACCGCCCAGGCCCTCAGGCCCGGCAGCCGGGGGAAGAGAAGAGCGCCTGCGGCAGAGGCTGTGACAGGTGGACAAGGGACCTCACAGGCGGCCCCAGCAGCGGTTGGGCAGGCAGTTGGAGGAGGTTGCCAAATGCCGTTGAGGTGGGCACTTGGCGTCAGGGGAACAGTGGCTGGGCATAGGCTGGGCGCCATGGAGGGGCGGGGGGCGGGGGGGGCAGTTTTGTGTGTTCGCAAACAAGGGTTTTGTGGCTTCTTGTTTGTAGGGTCGCTTGTCCACTCCAGCGGGACATTACAAAAGCACCACCTCCTCTACCACGACAGTTGTGGGGGGGTTGATGCCCAACCACAAAACCACCACAAACACCACCAAAAGCAACACAAAAAAAAACACCAAAATAACCCACAAAAAGGCACCAGAACATGCCACACCACATGCACAGGGCCCAACCCCCCCCCCAAAAAAAACAGCGGTTTTAATTACCAAAAAAAAGGCGACTGGTCCGGCGATTAGCACATCTCGCGGCAGACGCACAGCGGTAGTGCCGCAGCCGCCGTGCGGGCGCTGCCCCGATTCAACGGGACCCCCCCCTCCCCCGCCACGGGCCCTGCACACAGCACCTGATCATCCATGTCCCATGCAGCGCATGCGTGTGCACAGCCCCCCCCCCCCCGCCGCCGGACTACATGCGAATGCTGCGCGAGGGTTGCACCCACGCGGCCACCCACACCCATACCCACAGTGTAAATCAGCTTCGGTGCCTTGTAAAAATTAAAGTCTGGCTGGTATGCCCCCCGCCCCCCCCCCCCAGGGATGCATTGGAAGGGAAGGGACCTCACAGGCGGCCCCAGCAGCGGTTAGGCAGGCGGTAGGAGGAGGTTGCCAAAGCGGTTGGGGGCGGTTACTGTCGGTTACAAATGCCGTTGAGGCTGGCACTTGGCGTCAGGGGGACATAGGCTGGGCATAGGCATGGCGCCCTGGAGGGGGGGGGGGGGTACCTCCCCCCCTTTCAGTGCATCCCTCCCCCCCGCTGTCCCCGGCACGGCACGGCACGCAGAGGCCGCACATGGAACGGCGTGGCATCGGACGCCGGGATGTCGCCGGGCGGCCACAGCATCGCGGGGGGGTGTGACCTAATTAAAAAACAGACATCGCGGGGGGGGGGGCGGAGGGGCGGGGGGTGTCCGTGCCGCGCTCTTCGGAGGGCAAGTGCCGCCACGGCGCCGGGGCCATGGGTCACAGGGCGTCGAATGGAAGCGCCCGTTGCGGATCGGAAGTGGACGCAGCCGCTGCCGTGGCGGCGGCCACGCCAGGGGGGGGGGGTCAATGATCACCCCGTCCCCCGCCCCCGGCCCCACGGAGGACCGGGGAGGGCGGGCGCCGGGCACAGGGGGCCAGCCCCCCCCCCCCCCAATCGGCGAGTAAAAGCCAACAAATCGGCGGAACAAATCGGCGGACCGATTTTTTCGACAAAAAAGCTTCCCACTGATACTGTGGTACAGTTTTGTGGTTCAACCCCCCCTCCCCCCCAGGGGGGGAACCATCACTTCATGACCAGTCCCCCCCCCCCCCGTGGGGGGGAACCGGCCTCACAAGGGGGGAGATTGGAAGGGGGGGGGGTACTTCCCAAGTTGGGGAGTGCAATGTGGCAGGGGTTGTGTGGACATGGAACCTCCGGAGGGGCACAGGGCGGGGACGGCGCCGCGGTGTCTGCGGAGGGTGCCCCGCGGTCACTGGCAGGAGGGCCGGGGCGTGGCGAGTGGGGCAGAGGGCAGGGCATGTGTGGCGTCCGCATGGGAGGATCCCGCGGGCCACATCCCGGCAGGTCCGCTCGCCCCACCGGCACTTGTGCGTACCCCCACCGACGGCCAGTCGGCCTAACCCCCCCTCCCGCCCAAACTGCGTTGACCTTGTGCCGGGGCTGCACGCGGGAATCGCGCCGGCAGAGCGGCACAAACCGTCGCTGCCTTCGGTGGTGCAGCCACGGGGAGGGCGCCGGGACCGGACCCTTTACGCCGACTCCCCCCCCCCCCTCCCTGCTGGGTTTTGGGTGGGAAGTGGTCCGAGAGTGGGAAGGAGTCGGCGTATGCCGATGCTACGCCCCCCCCGTGGGTGCAGCAAGACGCCCGGAGAGGAGTTCCTTGCCCCACGTGCGCCGTTCCTGCCCCATGTGCCACCTGGTATCTCGCGCATTCCCTGCACAACGAGGTCGAGGGGCTTGGCAAAGTATGTGACCAGGGGGAAGTGAGGCGACGCCTCTCGTTGAGGGGATGCCTGATTCTGCCTACGCTGGGTGATTGGGGGGGCACAACGGGGGTACGATGCTCCCAGCCACAGGAGTCACCCTGCTTGGCCCCTGAGTTGCTGTATTGAAGGCTGCCGTCCGTCGATGAACTGCGGCTCGCCATGAGCGCTTGCACGCCCTTGGTCAGGCCCCTTTTGTGTTATTGATCACTGGGGGCCCGCCCCCATGCATCAACAAATGGGCGCAGTTACTATGATTACACCCCACACCGCTTGGGAAATTGGTACGATCAACAGGCTGGTACGTGATGCCACGTGTGATTCTTCAGGTTCATTGCGGTTGCATGCCACTGTTACGGGTGGCTGCACTTCGTTCGGCAACAAAGGTGCGTGTCTGGTGGTTCTGCAGTTGCGGTTGTATTCGTTGTTTTTGACATACTCATATTCCACCATTGAATCACATACCCAGCGCTGCTTTCCCCACTTTTTTTTGCACTCGGCATCGGTTCGGGTATCCTTGATGCTTGTTGTTCCTAACCCCCCCCCCCAACAAAAAACTAAGACCGGGGGTCTTACTTTCGGTCCAGCTGGTCCCGGGTCCCAAGGGGGGTCTCCTTCGGGGGGGAGGGGGCTTACTTTTGGTTCATCCACTTTGCTACCGCTTCACCTTTCCCGACACAGAAAATGTCTGAGCCCATGCTTTTAGATGACCTACAGCCGGAGGAAAATGACACCATCGACGAGGTAGAGTCATCTGATGACTCAGATCTTGAAGTTGTTGAGGCTCCTGTGAATGATGAAGAGCCTAAAGAGCCTGAGGGACCACCTAGTGTAATGGAGGTGTTGTTGGATGTTGATGAGGACAACACTGGAAATGTTCCTGGGGCTGACAACAATGGTGCTGTGGTTCCCAAGGAACAGAAAACTCCCGAGGAATATGTTCAAGCCATTGTCGAAAAATGTGCCAAAAAATTGGAAACCGCCACATCAGCTCGCAGGAACAAACCTGATTTGTTGAAGCAAGCATCGGTTTTGTATCATTTTGAGAACATTTCCAAAATTAAAAAGGCAACAGCACGTGCCTTTCGATTTTCTCAAGTTGCCGGTGGGTGAGGTGGCCGCTTCTGATTTTGTCCCCTTTGTTGGGTACTCCTGAGAATGCAGGGGTTATGTAGCAATTCCGCCCTCTTTTGGGCCCCCAAGAAGGCAAGGGTGACGCAGCCAAGTCCGACTTTGTCCCCCTTGTTGGGTACCCCCGAGAATGCAAGGGTTACGTAGCAGTTCCGCCCTCTTTTGGGCCCCGAGGAAGGCAGGGTTGAGGTAGCCGCTTCTGATTTTGTCCCCTTTGTTTGGGACCCCTAAGAATGCAGGGATTATGTAGCATTTCCGCCCTCTTGTGAACCCACGAGAAGGCAAGGGTGAGGTAGCCGCTTCTAATTTTGTTTCCCATTGTTGGGAACCGCCAAAAATGCGGGGGTCGTATAGCAATTCCACCCTCTTGTGGGCCCTCGAGAAGGCACGAGTGAGGCAACCATGTTTGAATTCGTCCCCCTTTGTTGGGGAACCCCGAGAACGCAGGGGTTGCGTAGCAATTACGCCCTCTTGTGGGCGCCCGAGAAGACAAGGGTGAGGTAGCCCTTTCTGATTTGGTCGGCCTTGATGTGGAACCCCGCGAACGGTGGGGTTGCACAGCAATTCCGCCTCTTGTGGGCCACCGAGAAGGCAGGGCTGAGGTAGCCACTGCTGATCCCCCCCCCCTTGTTAGGGACCCCCTGAGAATGTAGGGGTTGTGTAGCAATCCGCCCTCTTGTGGGCCTCCGAGAAGGCAAGGGTGATGTAGCGACTTCTAGTTTTATCCCCCTTGTTGGGGACCCCCAAGAATGCAGGGGTGACATAGCGATTCTACCCTCTTTTGGGCCCCTGACAAGGCAGGTTTGTCGTTGTCACTTCTGATCCCCCCCCCCCCTTTGATTGAACCCCTGAGAATATAGGGGATCCATAGTAATTCCGCCCTCTTGTGTGCCCCCGATAACTCAAGAGTGAGACTGCCCCATTTTATTTCTTCCCCCTTGTTGGGGACCCCCGAGAATGCAAGGCTTACGTTGCAATTCCGCCATATAGTGGGCCCCCAAGAAGGCAAGGTTGAGGTAGCCACTTCTGATTTTGTCCCCTATATCGGGGAGCCCCAAGAATGCAGGAGTTATGTAGCAACTCCACCCTCTTTTGGCTCCTGGAGAAGGCAAGGGTGAGGTAGTCACTTCTGATTTTGTCCCCTTTGTGGGCACCTCCGAGAATGCAAGGGTTACGCAGCAATTCCGCCCTCTTTTGGGGCCCCGAGAAGGCAGGGGTGAGGTAGCCGCTTCTGATTTTGTCCCCCTTGTCATGGACCCCTGAGAATGCATGCGTTACATAGCCATTCTGCCCTCTTGTGTGCCCGAGAAGGCAGGAGTGAGGCAGCCACGTTTCATTTCATCCTCCTTGTGGGGGACCCCCAAGATAGCAGGGGTTACCGTAAGTGAAAATGAAATGCTTCTAGTGATTTTGAATCCACCTGCGCTTCTTGCCCTCAGAGCCACACAACGAAGCAAAAGCAGCCTGAGCTAGCACAGTACAGGCGGAATGATACTCTGAGGGTCCATTCCATAGCAATAGTATGCATTTCGGCGCTATACACCAGCGCCCTCATCAGCCAAATGAAACCAAAGGAAAACATAGCAAATTATGCACAACCGACATGAGTGTAGTGAAACCACACCAAATCATCGCAAAAAGCCAGCAAGCTCACACAAATGCAAAGCGCCGAGAGACAAAACAAAGCACAGCCATCGCGACGCGATTTAAATGCCAGGAGGCGCACCCGCGCGTGCCGCCACAAAGAGCAAATCGGCGACAATCAATTCCGGGGTATTCTTCACCTCAAGATCTTCAGAAGAAAATTTTTCCACCCGACCACCCTCCCTGGACTCACGAAGCGTGTGCATGGCCAAGCGATGCCACACGGCGCGCACATTAGGCACCGGTTTATGGGTAACAAAGAGGCGCAAGTGTGGGATACGCTTGTCAAGTTTGCCTTGCACCCATCTCAGAAGTCGGTTCAAAGAGAAATCCGAAGAGGAATGGTAGGGTAAGCGCAACACATGAATAGACTGACGTGTGGACACACGTGGGTTTGTTTGCATGTAGCGAGACATCATGGCCCAAGCCCAGCCCCCCAAAAACAGCGCCTCCCCACCCTCTGGGGACAAACAATGTACACAACTGTCCTCTCCAAATTTTGAACATTTGTGCTCATCCGGAAGTATCAACCGGCACACTGACCACGGACATGCTTTGGACAGCTTTGCACAATTGTGTTTTGCCTTTCATTGTCACTGCTTTGCAAGGTTCAGGGGCAGGGCTTTTGCGTCATCGCAACAGCCTTGTTATAACAAACGTTGGCTTGACCTCTCAGCCAAGGGGGCTGGTGTTTTCCACAGAACAAACAAACCAAAGATGACAGCTTGTTAGCAGACTGGTCAAGACCAATATTCCACCAGAAGCACACTTGCCTTCGAATCTATTGGAACCGATGGTGTGTGACAGATGATGCCTACCTTCTCAAGGGGCCGTAAAGAGGGCGGAATTGCTACGCAACCCCTGCATTCTCAGGGGTCCCCAACAAGGGGGACCAAATCAGAAGGGGCTACCTCACCCTTGCTTTCTCGGGGGCCCACAAGAGGGCAGAATTGCTTTGTAATCCCTGCATTCTTGTCAGTGAAAATGAAATGCTTTGAGTGATTTGGATGTCGGTGAGGTGGCCACTTCTGATTTTGTGCCCCTTGTTGGGGACCCCCGAGAATGCAGGGGCTATGTCACATTTACCCCCTCTTTTGGGCCCCCGAGAAGGCAGGGGTGAGGTAGCCACTTCTGATTTTGTCCCCCTTTGTTGGGGACCCCTGAGAATGCAGGGGTTACATAGGAATTGCCCCCCACTATGCCCCCCCCCCCCCACCTCCTCTCTAATCTGCTCCCAACCCCAAACAAGCGAAGACATGATTCTATCAACATTGCGAATGGACCAACCAAAGTACAAAATTGTGAGAAACAGCAGAATTTGCACCTGTGGTAATAGGAGGATGCCACCACTTGGCAGCGGCAAGCTGAAAGGACTGAAAGGACAGCACCTATGCTTCCATTGAAAGGCACGCCATCTGCAGTACAGTTGGTCTTCAGGGAGAAATCCGAGCAAGGTCATACCGAAGCGGATGACTTGCGATCATGTGTGTGCCCCGCCTTTCATTTTTCGCCATCCACATATTTTGAATTTCTGATGCCATGCCTCAGGTGCCATCATTTTAGTGGAAACAAACACATACTGTGAATTTGATGGTCAAGTCGACTATTGGCCACGGAGGGAAAGCCCAATCCAGATAGACCGGATACACGGGCACGACGCCCGCTCCTGCCCCATGCCCGTATGTCCGTTCACCGCCACGGTGTGACCTTAGGTACCATGCCATTCTCGAGGGCAAATTCCACGGTGAATGCAAAGAACAAGGCGCCTCCGGCGTCTACGGCGCTACATACCTTGCTCAAAGCGTTCCCGAATCGGAAGCGAGCGGACATCGTGCTCGCTTTGGAGTCCGCTCGCGGGGAGCGGGATGTGGTGCAGACTGCCTTTGCGATCCTTTTGAGTGATGGTGTCCAGAGCCCAAAGCACAATGAGTCAGCTCTTCAGCGCACAGGCAGTTTGCCCGCGGATGACAAATCCTGGGAAGAAAAAGTTCTTGAAAAAGTTCTTGAAAAAGAGAAACAAGGGGGAATTCGCGTCCGGTCATCGAGTATTGAGGACATCCTGCGCGCGACTTCACGACCTCAAGAACTCCAGCAGAACGAGACGGCTCTTCAGCGCATGCCGAGTTTGCCCGCGGATGACAAATCCTGGGAAGAAAAGCGGCAAGACGCCCTCCGTGAGAAGAATGCGAACGCTGCAGTAGACGATAAGTCCATTGAGGAAAGGCATCTTGAGAAAAAGAGATCGCAATCAAAACTTCTCATCAAGTCATCGAGTTTTGAGAACATTCTGCGCGCGACTTCGGAGGTCCACCAGCGGAAGGAGACAGATCTTCAACGCATGCATGAGAGCGCCGCGGTAGACGAGAAGTCCATTGAGGAAAGGCATCTTGAGAAGAAGAGATCGCAATCAAAACTGCTCATCAGGTCATCGAGTTTTGAGGACATTGTGAACGCGACGACGGAGATCCACCAGCGGAAGCTAAACGCTCTTCAGCTAATGCCAAGTTTGCCTGCGGATGACCAATCTTGGGAAGAAAAGCAACAAAACGCCCTCCGAGAGAGGAGTGCGAGCGTTGCAGTAGACGATAAGTCACTCGAGGAAAGGCATCTGGAAAGAAAGGTATCGGAAGGAAGAATGCTTCCGCGTTTGCCAAGTTTGCCTGCGGATGACAAATCCTGGGAGGAGAAGCAACAGGAGGCAATTCTTCTCAGGAAGGCAAGTCGCGTAGCAGCTGACGATAGGACATTGGAAGAGAAGCGGATGTCCGGTGCTCTGCGGTGATGATGACGGACAACGATGACTTGATTTAAGGCTTTTGTTGACCGCGCGGCGAGCTACAGAGGCCTATGCCCTCCTAACGCTCCAAGGGTCAGAACGTTGTGAAAGGTGACTGTTTTCGAAAATTGTCAACACGTGTGTGACGAAGTGCGCCAAAAGAGGCCGGTTGCAAGCGGCGCATTGAACAAGACAGATAGCAGTTCAGGCCACATAATAGGCGCGTTGTGAATGGCCCACACGTCTGGTCGCTTTTGGTCTTTGGTCCCGACGATCCCCCCGCAGATGCAATATGAATACGCTGTTGAATTGGTGGCAGGATCGAAGTTGCCCCGCCTTCCTCCCGTGCACGCCCCGGCACCCTGGACTTGGGGTTCCGATTCTCACCGCTGTATCACCACTGACCTATGCTCCTCTGTCACTCATGAGACTGGACTGAGGCCAACGGAATAAGCCCAGAGGTACAGTGTGTGGTCCTGCACATGCCACGAGGGCTGCATGTTTATGTGGCACAAGCCGCATCAATGCTCATGCAACGTGCTCCGCGGCAGCGGGGCCAGCCAGAAGGGCTTCGCTTCTCTGCAATAATCATTCCGTTTGCTGGAATCCACATATTACCCCTGCACCCGTACATTTACATTGCGGTTGGCAAACTGGATGTCACGAAAGATGTTTGCTGTGACCCTTCTGCCTTTGGTCCACTGGCGACCCAATTCATTGGAATACAGTTGTGGATGTCTATCAAAGGTGCATTGAAGCATTCGGAGGTTTTGCTGGCGTTTGTGTCTTCCCATTTTTCCACTTGTCTGTTGGACAGCTTCACAGTCCTTTTCTCATCTCTTAGCATTGCTCACGTTCGAGTGTTGGAATCGACCAGTTCTCAACGATGAGTGGCGAACGCTTCTTACGCATGCACAGGCACGGCGGCCTGTCTGGCTACCATTTTTGGGATCGCTCCTCGGGATAATCCGGTGGGCATGGTATTGTCTTCGCCCGCGATCCCCGGATTGTCCTCGTGGTTCGTGGAATTCCCCGCCCTGAGTCCATAGCCAGATTGAGAGACGTATCAAGCAACGAGAGTTGCATGAAACCGTGGTGCGCCCTCCGCACTGCCCCAAGAGTCTCCCTGAACATGTGTACTCCTGTTGTGTGAACATGTGGACATGTGAGTGCTGGTATCCGGCAAAAACACTGTGCGTGTGCGGCGCTATCTGGTGGGGCAATGGGCATGTATCCAGCAGCTTCAGGCAACAAGGAGGTGTTGCATCCGGCAGCATCCAGCATAGCAGATGTAAACGTTTTCCTCCCCTTGTGCCACGGGGGAGCACTTGTTCAGATACCCGCCCCCAACAGCCCCCACCCCCATCCCCCTACACGCCCCCGGCTACCGTATCTCTGTGGGACATCCGTTAGGTGCCAACACGGAGCAAATTCGCACCTTTTCAGGGTTTTCTCAATTTTTCGTCCAATGCACCAAAATTTCGTTCCGTAGGGGGGGGGGGTATGTGTATACTTTTTGAAATCTGTGAGAAAAGGTTGTTTCAGCAATGTGTGGGTAAAGGGGCATAGGAGACCATATTTTTGAGTACCGAGGCCGACCTTTTTGGCGTTTCAGGGTTTTCTGGCCTCAGGCTGCTCCGCACATGCGTGCGGGACACCAACTCATAGGTGTTCCCCTAGGTGCTCCGACATATTGTGGAGTTGGAGGAAAGTGAAAGGAGATAACTGGATGCGTTTTGACGTGCTGAATCCAAATATTGTGGTCTCATGTCCCAACTTGACAGCCTGTTTGAGAAATTCTGCCATCTTTGATTTCTTGCACTCTGGTGATCTTGATGCTGCAAGTTGCACCAGGCATCACCCGGGTGTCCAAGGTAATTATTGGTCAAAGTCTTCAACATATTAGGGTCTTGAGGGGACCCATGTTGCACATGTCTTCTACACATCAAATGCAACAAATCCACCCGAATGACTTGACCCTCATATGCCCATATGTTGGAGTAATGGGGGTAGGGGTGCGGTGCAGTCTGTCTGAAACCAGACCAGGACAGCCAAAAAAAACCCAACCTGTCAACGGTAACGGCCAATTTTCGAAAAAATATGGTTCCGGACCCCCCCCTAACCAATACATCTCCGAAAAGCCCTTTTCAAGGGCTTTTCGAATATGCCCCACATACCCACCCCTACAGGACACTCAGCGGGCACAAATGAGACCACAAAGGCACCAACCCCTGAAACCGCTCCGTGTTGGCACCAAACCCGACGTCCCAGAGAGATATAGGTCTTGGCGATTGTTGGCTAGCATCTTGGCGCCAGAAGTGTCAGATTTTTTTTTTTCAAATGCCGGGTGTACATTTTTCTTTTAAGTCTGTGTGTATCCCAAAATGCTCGGAACTTTACGGAGAATTCAAAAGTGTTGGCAAAACCGTGGTTGGGACTTTTCTCTGGACGTAATGGGCACGCTTTGGATGAACTCCCACACAGGGATGGCAGATCTAAACAACAGCTTAGTTGGTTGAATGCCTGCCCCCTGGGTTGAAGGTTGGTGGATAAATACCCAGTGTGCACAGTATTCTCCGTTTGTTGTCTCTATTCTTTTCCCTTTTTCCACACAGCTCATTGTGAAATTATCCTGCAAATGTGGCATGACCATCCCAAGTGCCCGACTCAACCAAAGCATTGCATGTGTTGAAAAAAAAAAAAAGCACCCGGCAGCTTCTGGCGGGATCTGGCGGGGGGTGGGGCTTGCATCCGGCAACATCCAGCAACGGCGTGCGCTTGCGTGTGCCGACATATGGCATGCCGGATACTAGTGCCAGGTCTGTGTGTGTTCCACTAAGTGAAGCATGTATGCCTTTGCTTTTTGCAAACCATGACTGCAATCTGTGCATAGCACAGGGCGGAAATAAAACACATGTGTGTGTGCGTGCGAAACGTCACGTGTTGGGCTTCAGACAACCCAAACACACATACACACACCCCTGCACCCCACCAAAGCACATTCGACCACTCTGTCACACCGAGCTTCGCAGAGTGTTGTGCATGGTATCCCTGCGTGGGCTCTGCTATTGTCTGACTGCAGATTCAGTGCCTGCTGCTTGCAGTATGTGGTTGCTGTGGTCAGTCGATTCAAACACACTGGCACCGGGCTGGGAAGTGGAAAATGCCACCAGCAATCAAAGGCAAAGCTGTGTTGGAGAAGTAAAAGGTTGAAGCTGACATTTCACGTTGAGGGGGGGGAATGCCACGGAGTTATCTCACAGTTGGCAGAGGGTGAAGAAGAGAGATACTTCCAAGATATCGCTGAGTGGGGCAAAAGCGAGGTTTGGCATTTGTAATTTTCCTCAAGGCCAGAGTCGAGTGCCGGCTACCTCATGGCAAAATTGGCACGCTAATGGCAAGGACATGTGCACTGCACGGGTATTTTTCATCGAACAAGTGCACATTCTTGATGAGAACAAAGATGACATGATGTTGGAGGCATTGCAAAGCATGGGCAAAACACAAGAACCGCCAGCCAATGCGTTTGAATGGAAAGATTATGCAAGCTCGAAATTGCTCTCTCAAATGACCCATGAGAGTCATGCTGAAACTGCAAGGTGTCCTAGACAACCTATCAAGGAGGCAATGGAGGACCAAGATCAGGTTCAGGATCAAACACCAAATTGGTGACAAAGATAAAACCTAAGGGCACCAATTGTCTGGGCCAGCAGCATTATGCATGTGGGCAAAGGGTAGCAAACACAAATGTTTCAATGACCCTGACAAACCTTGGCAGCACAACCAACTTATTGAAAGCTTCTGTGCTGTGGCATGTGACCCAGGTGCATTTTCAAATGCTGGTCCAGAATGAAGGGATTTGGGTACGCTTCCCTCTCTCTATCTTATTGTCTATCCCTCCTTGCCTTACCACCATATGAAAAGTCAAACACAGTGAAACGCCTCACCACATGGTTGCACGGCCACACCATTTGGCAACACTGTGCATACACCTCTTGGCATCTACCCTTTAAGCACCAGTGTGACTCCCACTGTGCCAAATGGTGCCATGACTACCCCATGCTCAAGCAATTGCATAGCTTGGACCCACGGGGCTCGGGGCGGGGGGTTGCAAATCCTACGCACGGTTCCCCAAGGATAGAAACATGTGTTGGGTTAGTAGTGAGAGCTGAGTGACGACCGCGGTGTATTGCTACCACACCATGTAGAATGGTTGTCCGCATGACCATAGCTTAGGTCTAGTGTTGTGATCACCTTTGGAAGAGAGGAACATGTCTAGGTTGTCCCACATCCAAGCAGCACAAAAGCCCCAAAGCATGGTTGTTCCTTTGTCAGCAGCTCGGATGACAGCCGTTGTGCTTAGGGCTTCAAAACTTAGCTTTAACAGGATGCAGTCGGCTTTTGGGGGCCCAATGACACATAAGGGCACAGTTGATGGATGGGTGGGGGTGGGGGTGAGGAGTGTTGCAGCCGAGGCAATGTCCTCCTCATTGTCGCAATCCTACCACCCCGAACATGAAGACCAACCGAAAGAAGCCGCATGTAGGGTATGTAGTCTCAAAGAGTGTGTAGAGAGCAATAGAGGGGAGGCACCCCAAAAAGTGCAACATGAGAACTAGCCTTGGACACACAATGATCAATCGGAAAAGAATTTCAGCCCAAGTTGTGCCTACCCACAAAAAGGGAACGGAACAGTAGAGGGAGTATGACGGCAGAGCTGGGGTGGGGGCGGGTGGAAATGGTCCCAGCCCCCAGGGAACACATTTTGGAGCATCATTTTTCGTGCACAAACTACTTGAAGTTGTCGTGGCCAACAATGATGCGCAAAACTATGTTCGTTTGGGGCACGCTTTTGCCTAGTGGTGTGCCTACCCCCCCCCCCCCTTGGGGGGGGATAGGTAGGTTTCCTCTAGTGGTCTGTAAAAGAGACCGCTTGAAAATCGAAAAGGTCACCTCTTTTGAAAGGAGGTAACCTCTGGAAACCTCTTACCTCCAAACCTGAACCATACCCTACTCCTGCCCCACAAAAATCAGCCCCCCCCCCCCGTGTTGTACCCAATGCCGACAAGGAGGTGGTACTCGCTACCGTTAGGGGCAACACCAATAACCGGGAGCATGCCGCTCAAGAGCTGAAGGCCAACAAGGAGATCGTGCTAGAGGCTATCAACCACCCCGGGGGGTGGGGGCTGGGGTGGGGTGGGGGGGGGGGCAGGGTGGATGGCAGTGTAGTGGGCAACCCCAAAGCTCAATGCCAACAACGATGTGGTATTGGCTACTGTCAAGCACGATGGGAGGGTGCCTTGGTCTGCATGTGGGGAGTCTATTGCCGACAAGGAGAAGGATGCATGCTACAATCGGCGCAAGTACAAATGGTATTGAGCTTTTAGACCCCTGCAAAAGAGGAGGACTTGAGCCTAGTTTTCAACGGTGGGTGTCGTGTTTTTCTTGCGCGTCACTTTTTGCACCCGGATTGCTAGAGGTGGTCTCAACCCCCGGCGAATACATTTTTGCATGTCACTCTTTGCGCCCGGATTGCCAAAACTGGTTGCACCCCCCGCAAACACATTTTTGCGCGTCACTTTTTATGCCCAAACGGTGGCAAGTGGTCCCAGCCCCAGCCCCCCGAGAACACATTTTTGTGCACTGCTTTTTGCACTCCGATGGCTGGAAATCGTCCCATCCCCCAACCAGGCCTTTGCTTACCAACGGGAGGGGGGGGTCGAATGAGAGGGGCACCCACCCACTTTTTGGCTAGAGGCAAATCTCTTGGCCTACCCCCATTGGGGGGGGGGTCAGCCTCAGGAGGCACCCACCCACCAAACTACCAAGACCACCGGACGGGGCCTAGTTGTCAATGGTCACAAGCTCCACGTCAACGTGGACGGCAGCACGATCGAGATGGTCATTGACACATTGCAGCTGAAGGAGGGCGGGAGCATCACGGCCAAGATCGCAAACGATGCCGTGACAATCGAAAAAAATCTGAACGGCAACCTCAGTGTTCTTACTAGCCGGGGACTCACGCCTGGCCAGAACATCCCCATTGGGGACGCGGCGACCATCGGGGTGGACCACATCATGGTGCTGGACCTAGACGCGTTCAACAAGCTATTCTAGCTCCCGTACCACACATTCGACCTCACAGACCAACGGCGTGGTTGTCGTGAATGGTGGATGGGCTGGGGTTGGGTGGGAACGTGTTCGCGCAATCTGTGTACATGCTGTCCGACATGCGACTCAAGGACAACATGACCGTGCTAGACGGTGCGCTCAACATCATTAACAACATTAAGGGCGTCTTGTTCACCTGGAACGAGAGGATGCACAGGATGGGGAACGTCAAGAGCATCGGGATGATCGCACAGGACGTGCACGTGGTGGCACCACTTGCGACGACCCGTAACGCGTAGACCGACTACCTCGCAGTGGAGTACACGCGCATCCTACTGTACCTAGTGGAGGCCGTCAAAGACCCGAAGCGACAGCTTGAAGCAAGGGCTCGGCGGGGGCGTTGCCCTCCTTCCACTACTTTTTTCCGGGGCGCTGACGCTTCCCCCCGGTGCGGGCAATGCCCCCTCTATTACCGAGGCGGTGACGCTTGAACCTCGCCTCCTGGGTCGCTTACCCGATGGCCCCGCCGCGCGCTTCCTCCAAAACCCTCTTGTCGGATCGGCGACGCTTGTATAGTAGGTCTGCAAGAAAAGGTAACTACGAGTTGGTCGGGAACAAAAGCAATGTGGTTTGCTTTACAACAATGCCATTTTTTTCTTTGGAGTGTAGTAGAGGTTTGCAAGAAAAGGCAATGTAACCGATAGCTGGTTGGTAAAAGTGTGAGAACAAAAATTATGTGGTTTGCTTTGCTACAATGCCTTTTTTTCCTTTGGAGTGTAGAGTCGGTACCCCTCCCCATCATCGTCTTTGTCATCCGACGAGTCACTCAACCCACCTAGCTCTATGTTGTGGTCCCTTTGCAGTTTCAAAGCGCACTTGAGGGTGTGTGGTCTTGCAAAAACGATGGAAATAGGGGCTCTGCCTCTTGCAGAGCGGTTGCGTCACAACCAACTTGCCATGCTTCATCAACTTGTACTCGTCGATGTTGTGCTCATTGAGCTTGTGTGCAGTGGTGCAATAGCCTTCCATCACCATTTGGGTGTGGATATGGTCATTGGAGGGGGGAGGGCGGTGTGGTCGCTGTTTAAGTTGGGTAGGGTGATTCACTTGCGTCAGGCTTTGCTATGCATGGGTAGCCTTGTGGGCACTGTGTTGTGGGCAAAGTATTCCACCGTCCGCTCATTACTCTCCAAATGGAGTATGCTACATTGGTGGAGCAGCCTTCCATCACCATTTGGCTCCGGATATGGTCATTGAAGGGATGTGTGATCACCTTTTCGGTTGGGTAGGGTGTTTCAGTTGCGTTAGGTGGGTAGCGTCGCGCGATATATTTGTTCCCGTGCTTGCCGATGTGTGCAAGTGCCATATGATGGCCACCCACCATGTGATACACGTAAATAAGTGCATGAATGGACAAGGAACGTCTTTGCCACAAGCGCCCGAGAAGGCAAGAGTGAGGTAGCCACATTGCATTTTGTCCCCCTTTTTGGGGGCGCCCGCGAATGCAGGGGTTACGTAGCAATTCCGCCCTTTTTTTTGGTGCCGAGAAGATAGGGGTGATATTGCCACTTCTGATTTTGTCCCGTTTGTTGGCGATGCCCGAGAATGCATGGGTTGCATAACAATTTTGCCCTCCTTTGGGCCTCCGAGAAGGCAAGGGTGATGTAGCCAAGTCCGATTCACTCCCCCTTGTTAGGGATCCTTAAGAGCGTAGGGGTTGCGTAGCATATTTGCCCTCTTTTGGGCCCTCGAGAAGGCAGAGGTGAGGTAGCCACTTCTGATTTTGTACCCCCTTGTTGGGGACCCGCGAGAATGCAGGGGTTGCATAGCAATTGCGCCCTTTTGTGGGCTCCTGAGAAGGAGAGAGTGAGGCAACCACGTTTCACTTCGTCCCCTTGGTTGGGAACCCCCGAGAATGCAGAAGTTATGTAGCTGTTGCTCCCTCTTGTGGTCCCCCGAGAAGGCAAGGGTGAGGCAGCCATGTTTGACTTCTTCCCCCTCCTTGGTGACCCCCGAGAATGCAAGGGTTACGTAACTATTCTTCCCTTTTTTTTGGCCCACGATAAGGCAAGGATGAGGTAGCCATTTCTGATTTTGTCCCCTTTGTTGGGGACCCTTGAGAATGAAGGGGTTGCATGGTACTTCCGCCCTCTTGTGGGCCCCCGAGAAGACAGGCGTGAGGTAGCCACTTCTGATTTTGTACCCCCTTGTTGGGGACCCGCGAGAATGCAGGCGTTGCATGGCAATTGTGCCCTTTTGTGGGCCCCTGGCAAGGCACGGGTAAGGTAGCCACTTTTGGTTTTGTCCCCTTTGTTGGGCACCCTCGAGAATGTATGGCAGTAGTTCCGCCCTCTTATGTGCCCCCGAGAAGGGAGGAGCGAAGCAGCCACTTGTGATGTTGTCTCCCTTGTTGGGGACTCCTGAAAGTGCACGGGTTGCATAGTATTTGCGCCCTCGTTTGGCCCCCCGAGAAGGCAAAGATGAGGCAGCAACTTCTGATTTTGTCCCCTTTGTTGGGGACCCCCGAGACTGCCGGGGTTGCTTAACCTTTCCGCCCTCTTGGGCCCCCCAAAAAGGCAAGGGTGAGGTAGCCACTTTTGATTTTGTCCCCTTTGTTGGGGACCCCCGAGAATGCAGGTGTTATGTGGCAAATCCGCCCTCTTGTGGGCCCCCAACAAGGTAGAGGTGCTGTAGCCACTTCCAATTTTGTCCCCCCTTGTTGGGGACCCACGAGAATGCACGGATTACGTAGCAATTCCGCCCTGTCTGGGCCCCCGAGAAGGCAGGGATGAGGTAGCCGCTTGTGATTTTGTCCCCCTTTGTTGGGGAGCCCCGAGAATGCACAGGTTACCTTGCAATTCCGCCCTGTTGCGGGCCCCGAGAAGGCAAGGGCAAGGTAGCCACGTCCGTTTTTGTTTCCCATTGTTGGGGACCCTTGAGAATGCAAGAGTTTTGTAGCAATTCCGCCCTCTTTTGGGCCCCCGAGAAGGTAGGAGGGAGGGAGCCACTTCTGACTTTGTCCCCCTTGGGTTTGGAAATTTTCGAGAATGCAGGGGCAATGTAGCAGCTTCGCCCTCTTGGGGCCCTCGAGAAGGCAAGGGTGAGGTAGACTCTCAGGATCATGTTTCCCATTGTTGAGACCCCCGAGAATGCAGGGGTTGCGTTGCAATTCCGCCCTCTTTTGGGCCCTTGAGAAGACAAGGGTGAGGTAGCCACTTCTAATTTCGTCCCCTCCGTTGGGGATACCCGAGAATATAGGGGTTATGTAGCAATTAGCCCCAATCGTTCCCGTTGTTGGGGACCCTTGAGAATGTCGGGGTTATGTAGCTATTCTGCCCGCTTTTGGGCCCCCGAGAAGGCAAGGGTGAGGTGGCCACTTGTGATTTTGTCCCCTTTGTTGGGGACCCTCGAGAATGAAGTGGTTATGGAGCAGTTCGACCCTCTTTGGGGCCCCCGAGAAGGCATGGGTGAGGTAGCCACTTCTGATTATCTCCCGTTTGTTGGGGTGCCCCAGGAACGGAGGGGTTATGTAAGAGCTCCGTGCTCTTGGGGGCACGTGAGAGGGCAGGGGTGAGGTATTCACTTCTGATTCCCCCCTTTTTTGGGAGCCCCAGGAATACGCGGGTTATGTAGCAGTTCCGCCTTCTTGGGCCCCCGAGAAGGCATGGATGAGGTAGCCAGTTTTGATTACGTTTTCCATTTTTGGGGACCCTTGACAATGTAGTGGTGATGTAGTAGTTCTCCCTTCTTGGGGCCCCGAGAAGGCAAGGGTGAGGTAGCCACTTCCAATCATGTTTTCCATTATTGGGGACCCCCGAGACTGCATGGGTTACACAGCAATTCCGCCCTCTCGGCCCTCCGAGAAGGCAAGCGTGGGGTAGCCACTTCCGATTTTGTCCCCTTTGTTGGCGACCCCCGAGAATGCAGGGGTTATGTAGCAATTCCTCCCTCTTGGGGCCCCCAAGAGTGAGGTAGCCACTTCTGCTGTGGCCCCCTTTGTTGGGGACCCCCGAGAATGCACGGGCTATGTAGCAGTTCTGCCCTCTTGGGGTCCCTAAGGAGGCAAGGGTGAGGTAGCCACTTCTAATTTTGTCCCCTTTGTTGGGGACCCCCGAGAATGCACGGGTTACGTAGCAGTTCGCCCTCTTGGGGCCCCTGAGAAGGCAAGGATGAGGTAGCCACTTCCGAATCCGTTTCCCATTATTCGGGACCCCTCAGAATATAGTGGTTATGGAGCAATTCCGCCGTCTTTTGGGCCCCCGAGAAGGCAGGGGTGAGGTAGCCACTTCTAGGGGTTATGTAGCAATTCCGCCCTCTTAGGGCCCCCAAGAAGGCAAGGGTGAGGTAGCGACTTCCGATTATGTTTCTAATTGTTGCGGACCCCTGAGAATACAGGCGTTACATAGCATTTCCGCCCTCTTTTGGGCCCCCGCGAAGGCAGGGGTGAGGAAGCCACTTGTGATTTTGTCCCCTTTGTCGGGGATCCCTGAGAATACAGGGGTTGCAAAGTGATTGCGCCCCCTTGGGCCCCCGAGAAGGCAAAGGTGAGGTAGCCACTTCTGATTTTCTCCCCCTTTGTTGAGGACCCCCGAGAATGCAAAAGTTGTGCAGCAATTCCGCCCTCTTTTGGGCCGCCGCGAAGGCGGGGGTGAGGAAGCCACTTTTGATTTTGTCCCCTTTGTTGGAGATCCCTGAGAATACAGGGGTTACACGGCAAATTGCGCCCTCTTGGGGCCCCTGAGAATGCAGGGGTGACATAGCAATTCTGCCCTTTTGTGGGCCCCGAGAAAGCAACGGTGAGGTTGCCACTTTTGTTTACGTCCCCTCTTTTTGGGACCCCCGAGAATGTAGGGGTTATGTAGCAATTTGTCCCCATTGTGGGCCCCCGAGAAGGCAGGGGTAATTTTGTCCCCCTTGTTGGGGACCCCCGAGACTCCAGGATTGAAGTAGCACCTCCGCCCTGTTGTGGGCCCCCAGGAAGGCAAGGGTGAGATAACCATTTCCGATATGTTCTCCATTGCTCGGGACCCCTGAGAATACAGGGGTCATGTAGCCATTCCGTCCTCTTTTGGGCCCCGGAGAAGGCAGGGGTGAGGCAGCCACGTCTGAATTTGTGCTCCTTGTTGGGGACCCCCGAGAATGCAGGGTTCATGTAGTAGTTACGCCCTCTTGTGGGCCACCGAGAAGGCAAGGGTCAGGTAACCACTTCCAATTATATTTCCCATTGTTGGGCACTCTTGAGAATGCAAGGGTGAGGTAGCCAATTCTGATTTCCTCCCCCTTTGTTGGGGACCCCCCACAATGCAGGGGTTACGTAGCAATTGCGCCCTCTTTTGGGCCCCAGAGAAGGCAAGGGTGAGATAGCCACCTCTCATTTTGTCCCCTTTGTTGTGGACCTGCGAGAACACTGGGGTTATGTAGCAACTCCCGCCTCTTGGGGGCCCTCGGAAAGGCATGGGTGAGGTCGCCACTTCCGATTATGTTTTCCATTGTTTGGGGACCCCTGAGAATGTAGTGGTTATGTGGTAGTTGTGCGCTCTTGGGCCCTCGAGAAGGCATGGGTGAGGTAGACACTTCATAATATGTTTCCCATTGTTTGGGAACCCCGAGAATTCACGGGTTACACAGCAATAGCGCCCTCTTGGGCCCTCTAAGAACGCAAGTGTGAGGTAGCCTCTTCTAATTGTGTCCCCTTTGTTGGCGACCCCCGAGTATGCAAGGGTTACATGCAAGGGTTGCCCCCTCTTGGGGCCCCCGAGAAGGCAAGGGCGACGTAGGCTCTTCTAATTTTGTCCCCTTTGTTGGGGACCCCCGAGAATGTAGGGGGTGCGTAGCAATTCCGCCCTCTTGGGGGCCCTCGAGGAGGCATGGGTGAAGTAGCCACTTCTGATTTTCTCCCCTTTGTGGCGGAGCGCCGGGAATGCAGGGGTTATGTAGCAGTTCCGCCCTCTTGTGGGCCCCGAGAAGGCAAGGGTGAGGTAGCCACTTCTGATTTTGTCCCCTCTGTTTGGGACCCCCGAGAATGTAGGGGTTATGTAGCAATTTGTCCCCATTGTGGGCCGCCGAGAAGGCAGGGGTGATTTTGTCCCCTTTGTTCGAAACCCCCGAGACTCCAATATTAAATTAGCAGCCCCCCCTTGTTGTTGGCCACCTTTGTTTCCATCCCCTTCTGTAGGGGACCTCCGAGAACGCAGGGTTGGCGTGGCACTTCTGCCCACTTGTGGGCCACCTTTGACTTTGTCCCCTTGTTTGGGGACCCCCGAGAAATCAGGGGTGATGTAGCACCTCTGCCCACGTGTAGGCCACCTTTGACTTTGTCCCCTTGTTTTGCGACCCCCGAGAACGTAGGTGTCACGTAGCACTTCCGCCCACTTGTGGGCCACCATTGACTTTGTCCCCTTGTTTGGGGACCCCTGGGACCCCCGGGAATGCAGGCGTTACGTAGCAGTTCTGCCTTGTTGCGGTTTTGAGAAGGCAAGGGGGTAGCAACTTCTGAGCTTGTCCCCTTTGTAGGGGACCCCCGAAAACGCAGGGCTTGCACAGCAATTTTGCCCTCATCTTGGCCCCCGAGAAGGCAGGGTGAGGTAGCCACCTCTCATTTTGTCCCCTTTGTTGGGGACCCACGACAATGTAGGGGTCGCGTAGTTATTCCGCCCTCTTTTGGGCCCCCGAGAAGGTAGGGGTGAGGTAGCCACTTCTCATTTTGTGCCCCTTTGTTGGGGACCCCCGAGAATGCAGGGGTTACGTAGCAATTCCGCCCTCTTGGGAGCCCCGAGAAGGCATGGGTGAGGTAGCCACTTCTGATTATGTTTCCCATTGTTGGGGACCTCTGAGACTGCAGGGCTACGTAGCAATTCCGCCCTCTTTTGGGCCCCTGGGAAGCCAGGGTGAGGAAAGGGTGGGGGAGCCACTTCTGATTTTGTTCCCCTTCGTTGGGGACCCCCGAGAATGCAGGGATTACGTACCAATTCTGCCCTGTTTTGGGCCCCCGAGACGGCATGGGTGAGGTGCGAGAAGGGAGGGTTGACGTAGCCACTTCTGATTTTGTCCCACTTGCTAGGGACCCCTAGAATACAAGGGCTGCATAGCAATTCCGCCCCGTTTTGGGCCCACGAGAAGGCAAGGATGAGGTAGTCACATCTAATTTTGTACCCTTTGTTGGGGACCCCCGGAATGCAGGGGTTCCATAGCAAAGTCCCCCCACTATTACACACCCTAGATGCACTCCACGAAGTGGCACATACAATGGGGCTACGCTTGAACAAGGACAAAACCGAAGTATACCACTGGGCCAAAGACTATAACGTGGAGCCCATCACATGGCAACACCAGCTGATCCCCGTGCGGCCACCCATAATGGCTTACCTGGGCCACGTACTAGCCCACCCCACACAGGAAGATACAGCGTGGGACATGGTAACCACACAGCTGCACCACGACACAACGGCGTACAGAACCTTGCCGCTTAACGCCTACGAGAAGGTAGCCATCATCAACGCCGTCCTCATCCCTCGATGGACGTACAGGGGGCTGTTCCTCGGGAACAGATCCCGGATGGCGCTTTGGGACGACATACTCCTACATTACATCAGGGACACACCCGGGATAGAACAACAAATGAACAAACACCGACTCACAACAAACCTAAGCCACGGGGGACTAGGCCTACGACAACTGTGGTGGTCCTACATCACCCGGTGGATCACACTGGGGCAGCAAGAACTACAAAACAACGGCCCCACGCAGCAGCTCGCCGCAACCCAATACAAATATATCGACGCCGTCCGAGCTCTAGGGGGCACGGTGGGTCAACGCATTTCCCAACCTGGGCAGCACTGCCCCCTGTCGGCGGGCCTTTACGACTCGGAAAGCTCGGAAGAGGACCAGGAAACGAACGCGGGGAAAACACGGCCGGCCACAAATCACCTAGATTATGGCTGGATGAATCCGCCCGACGAACCAACCCCGGAGGAGACCCTTGAAGTGTCCCAGGCGCTACCACACCAACGGAAACTCCACGGGATCACCATACACTACACAGGAGAACCCACCACCACAAAGTGGTATACAGACGGGTCAAAACGACAAGGAAGAGCAGGAGGAGGCATATACAATGGAAACTACTGCGCAGCGTTCCGCGTGCATGGACCTCAACAGGTGTACCGGGCTGAGACAATCGCCTGCGCGCTGGCCTCTGAACTGGCCAGCAAAGGGGACGAAATTGTACTCGACAACCCAGGTGTGGTGAAAGCCACCCCTATAAAACGTAAAGGGGTAGTCAAAGACTAGGACTACCGCGACATAGGCTACCACAACGCCTCCACGAAACGACTCACCATACGATGGACCCCTGGGCACCGCACCCTCGAACAAGCAACCACGTATAGCGACTATAAGGACATACAGGGGAACAACCACTCCGATGTCCTTGCGAATATGGGCGACAACGTGCCCATGGATTCCCAACAACCACAACCCCATGATATTGTCATTATCAGACGAATCATGCCCACGCCTGCAAACGCATGGATCATGCAAGTGCGTAGACAAAAACATACCCCGGAGGTACACTGGGTGAGCTGGCTCCCCATGAAATATTACAGACAAAACGCGTGGACCCCCTGGCTGTGGGGACAGGTAGGTGGTGGGGAACAGGCGCCCCTTGGGAGCGGCCCCCCACCCTATGCTCCAACTGTGGCCAACAACACGGGGCGTCAGTGCAGTCAAGACTAGCGTATTGCCCCGCCTGGGGTGAATTCTGGGACCTGTGGCACAGGAGCTGGACCGACTGGGCCCAGCACGCCTGCCAATGGCAGAAAACGGCCACCAGCCTTGAACTCTAGCTATGTGCCAGACTACTCATCCCGCTGTCCCTCATCAATGCCATCCCCACCACAGAAAGACATAATCTACGGGCAGAGGTAGGCCTCTTCCAGTTCCGCATGATCCAGGCCGTCCAAACCCTAAGACGGAAATTCGCCGACCCCACACCGCAACAGCCGCCATCACCCCTATGGCTGACTAGGTTTGTCGCGCAAACACTACCACCACGGGAAACAGCACAAAACCTACGCAACCAAGCCGGTGCGCCAATGCGGTGTGATAGGAAACGTAAACGCAGGGCCGAGCCTGCAACAACGGAGCCCATAGACCCCAAACCGTGGCTCCAAGATGCGCACGCTGCAAATGACGACGAGGCGGTGGCATGGTTTGCGAGCATTCATGAGACAGGCACGTTGACTCAGGAAGAATGAACTCAGAAACGTCGACGCCTCGATGGTGACACTAGGGGGTGGGAACATTACCTAACGGTCTCAGACAAGTTGGCAAAGCAGCACGCACAACGTGCCCACGACGCATATTGCAGCGCACACACATCAGAGGTAACACGACAAAACCTGCAAGAACTACGCACATTATACGCCAACACACTAACAGCCAAAACAGAATACCACCTGCTTGTGACAAACCTGATCAAAGAACATGTAGAGGCACAACGACTACACAACACATATACAACAATGTGCCGGGAACACCGACAATGGTACGAAAGGCAAAACACGACACAGTGAAATGGTACGCGGACCTGAAAACATCACTCCTTACATACAAAAGGTTTGACAGAATGCGCACAGACACCAACCTGCTGCTAGCCCACCACATGCAACAGGCACATTACACGTGGCGACAACAGGATCACATCACGAACTTGACGCAGGGGTTCAAAAACAGCTGCCAGCAGAAAACAACGCTATACTGGGACGCGTCCAGACAAGCTCGTCAAACAATTTACCTCATACGGAAACGACCACGGGAACAATGGGACCCCACCTTATGGGAAGTCCCATTGCAACCCTTACCAAAACGACAAAAAGCGCATTGGGATCCAAACGAGTGGGAAATCCCGCTAACATGACCACACCCACCTCAACGGGAAAGCATGGGGGCCCAGCCATGAGCTGAAGCCCATATGCACACCCTTGCACTGCCGAAATGTGTATTTAGCTTTGAACCTGGCCCACAGCGGCTCCTGGCACACTCTGAACTGGCCTATTTGATAAAAAAAAGTCCCCCCTCTTGGGGGCCCCCGAGAAGGCAAGGATGCCGTAGCCACTTCTGATTTTGTTCCTTTTGTTGGGGACTCCCGAGAATGCAGGGTGTGCGTAGCAGTGCCCCCCCATGGTGGGCCCCCTGAGAATGCAGGGGTGATGAAGCCACTTCTGATTTTGTCCCCCTTCGTTGAGGACCCCCGAGAATGCACGGGTTACATAGCAATTCTGCCCTATTTTCGGCCCCGAAGAACGTAATGGTGAGGTAGCCATTTTTGATTTTATCCACCTTTGTTGGGAACCCCCGGGAATGCAGGGTTTGCATAGCAATTCCGCCCTCTTTTGGGCCCCGAGAAGATAAGGGTGAGGTAGCCACTTCTGATTTTGTCCCCTTTGTTAGGGACCCGTGAAAATGCACGGGTTCCACGACAATTCCAGCCTCCTGTGAGCCCCCGCGAAGGCAAGGGTGAGGTAGTCAGTTACGATTGGTTGGCGCTTTGTTGGGGACCCCCGAGAATGCAGGTGTTATCGCCCTCTTTTGAGTGCCGAGAAGGCAAGGGTGAGGTAGCCACATCTGATTTGTCCCCGGTGTTTGGGATCCCCAACGATGTAGGGGTTGCGTACCAATTCCGTTCTTTTTTGGGCCCCTCGAGAAGGCAGGGGTAAGGTAGCCACTTCTGATTTTGTCCCCCTTTGTTGGGGACCCCTAGAATGCAGGGGTTACGTAGCAATACCACCCTCTTGTGGGCCCCCGAGAAGGCAAGGGTGAGGTAGCCACTTCTGATTTTGTCCGCTTTGTTTGGGACCCCTCGGAATGTGGCGGTTATGTAGCAGTTCCCCCTTTTATTGTGCCCCCGGCACCACGGGTGCTTATTTGGATCGTCTAAATGTGGTAAGGGAAAGACCACGGAAAGAGGTAATTACTCGGGTTAAGGATGCGGCCTACGCCTGTTGCGGGTGATTAGCACGGCGAAGGGTACCGGCAGAGTTTGGTACGATGCTTTGGAGGATGTTGCGTCCTTGCTGGCTTCTTTTTATAGAAGTAGCTCAAAAAGAATGCGCTGGTTGTTGCGCAAAGGCGGTATGTTTTGTTTCTCATGTCGCACTGGTGTGCAATGGGTTGAACCTGTGGTTTCATGAGTTACATGTTGTTCTCGAGAACTCTCCTGCTGTTGTCTCGCACCTTCCTGAGTATATTAATGGTGATGTTGACCTTGGGCGTAGGGAGAAGGCCGAGGGCTTGTTGGAGACTCTTTTGCACCCCCTTTTGAAGCTTACGGCGGGCCTTTTTTGCGATGTTTTTGCTGTGGTTTGTGCTACTAACAAGAAGGTGCAAGCAACGAAGGGTGCACAAATCGCCGAACTGCGGGGTTTGATGAATACAATGTGCACCTAGCTTTTGCACACCCTACGTCATGTGATTCCAAGGGGGTGGGAGGAAATGCAGAGGGGTAGGATGCATGAGTGGACCAATACTGAGTTTCGCTCCATTTGCAGGAAGCATGGCTTGAGCCCGAAAGGGGCAAAGGGTGACCTTATGGAGCGGGTTAGGGTGCACTTCCAACGGGTGTACCAGTTGTAGGGATTGTGAGCCGTGCGACCGGCGATGGAACATTCGGGTAGTCGAACGCTACAAAACTTCATTTGATGAAAAAACAAATGGTGCTCTTCTTTGTTTTGAATTATGCAAGGTGTCAGGTAGGGTTCGGATGCTATCTTTGAACACATGTGGGGGTGCTTCATTGATTGCACCCCTGAGGGGATGGGGACCAATGTTTGAACCCATGCGTCAAAACATGCAGGGCTAGGAACCAATAGGGAAACACATGGAGTGCCCGCGGGCATTTTTGGGAAACTTGGGTACAGGAACACTTTTTTTCTTCTTTGTTAAGGACCGCCCTGTGGGGAGCCATGTAGCACCAATTAAGCACTTTGCACAACCCTTGGGGCTGTTGTTGGGTGATGTTTTGGTGACATTGGGGTACTCTTGTTGCAGGGATTCTTTCATTGATGATTGGAGTCGTTCGCTATGGTGTGCGCACGCGCGAGCAGCCTTCATCACGAGCTGATGCATTGCGGCAAGTTGCACAGCTGCGAGAGGTTGAAAAGATGGTAGCGGCTTTGCAATCGCAGTTGCGCCCGATACTCCATGGACCGCGAACTATGGAGGAGGGTGGACAGCGCATCACTCCACCCCAAAGGGCAAGCGCGCACGGGCAGTCCCACATTCAAAAGTCCCGGGCAGCCAAAAGCCGGAAGAACACTCCCAGAGCGACCAAAATGGAAACCGTCGTGCAACGTGGCGCCTATGTGGACAAGAAGCCCACGGCTTGTGCGGAGGTATTTTCAGCTTCCAGGCAGATCAAATTGCAGATGCAGAGCGACTCCATCAATGCTGAGTTTGCGGCGCCCTCCGGTCCGAAAAGTGGTCTGCAGCGCTCTTCGCAGTCGGTACGAGACTCCGAGTCACAGCAACAATCACAACCCAAGCCGCGTTGCTTGATTCCCAGTCCCTACATCAGCCCAAGCTGCTACCCCACCCACAGTGCCGTCCACAGCACTCGTCGAAGCCGCAGCTACAGCCCCTTTCATAGTCCCCAGATCAGCCCAAGCTGTTGCCCCACCCACAGTGCCGTCCACAGCACTCGTCGAAGCCGCAGCTACAGCCCCCTTCACACCCCGCGCCACGACCTCTTTTCTGAAGGAGGCCCAGATCTTGGCCGCGTTGCAGCCGTGGAATCCTCCACTGCGGGATCGAAATTGGCCAAATTGGGCCCCGTCGCTTTTTTGGATGGTGAGGATTGGCACAAGCCCCATGATAGCGAGGGCCTGTTGCGGGGCAGCCTCAGGGACACCGCAGTCACCACGCTGCTGGATATGGAGCGGGGTATGCTCCTCAGCACGACCAGTCCCCTGCCCAACGATGGCAGTGGCAGCACCCGGTTTTTCAAGAGCTGGTACGACATGATGGAGGAGGAGGAGATGGGGCCCGATGGGTTGGCTTATGCTGTTGCGCCGGCGTATCCCGGTGGTGCACCGTACATCCAACCCCGATGCTCAAAGCAGCACCAGTTGTCCGCCGAAGCGCTGCCTCCTCAAACTGGTTGCACTGCATCCACTGAGTCGGTCGGGTTGGTGCCGTTCTCGCGCATCTTTGACGACACCGCCATCAGCAGCGGCCTGTGCAGCAGTGCACAAACTGGCCCCGAGGTGTTCCGAGGAACGGATCGAGAGGGCGAGCCTGCGGCCTCCCACCCACCCAGGCTGGACACTACATGGCAAGTCTGGCTCGACGCCAACGGAGCGACAGACGCCGAGTTCTCAGACGTCACCAAATGTGCCACATTCAGTGACCTCGTGGGGTTTTCAACTGTATGGCGATCGTTGCTCGCTCAAGCTCAAGCACTCGGTGGCCGTCTGGGTATTTTCCGCCAAGGGGTGACACCGAGCATTGCAGACCCCAGGCACGTTGATGGAGGCCGGTGGGTTGCTACTACACTTCCTGCGGCACAACGTAACGTCCTTTGGAGCCTGCTCGTGACGGGGGTGGTCGCAGGTGACTGCCGTGGACAAGGCGGGACCGAGGTGGTCACTGGGCTGGTGCTGCACGTGGGTGGACGACGAGACCGAGTTGAGGTGTGGGTCGGTGGTGGCGACAACCACAACAAAGGGAAGGGTGCGCTCTCCCTGGCCACGACCACGGTGCCTCTCATGGTCTGTCTTCACGGACGGTTGTTCCCCAAAGAGTCCCCCACGCGCTTTGCGTTTGAGCTGTCTGCTGTGCAGAGGGAGAGGGCCGCTGGTTCCGGCGGTTTCCGCCCAAACACTCGCCAGCGCCGCACACGCATGCCACGACCGTGCCCAGCACGATCGCCTGTGGGGTGCTCCCGGCCGACTGGACCCACTGACAGGCTGCATCCCACAGCCAGTGCCCCAACCGGGTGCTCTTTCATGGCCGCAAGGGATCATCACATAGATCCGCCCAGGGCAATGACCCCGCAGCCCCCTCCTCCAGCTGCACCACAATCCATGGGCCCCGCACACCCTTTCAGCAACCCCCCCTACGCCCGCCACCCCTCAGCTGCACCACAATCCATGGGCCCCGCACACCCTTTCAGCGACCCCCCCTACGCCCGCCCCCCCTCCATGTGTCCCCCACCGCCCAGCGCAGTGTTCGTGCACTCGCCCTACGCAACCCCAGCAGCGGGCCTGGTCCGCTCCTACTGAACAGCCTCCCAGTGCTGATGGGGACTGGATATCGTTCATGAAACCCCATGCCCAACAACGCTGCAGGCATGCGATTGCCTGTAGGGGTACCCCTGGGGGCACGTACAGACATGGATGGGTGTCTCGTTGATGGTGGACCCGGGATGCTCAAAGGGAAGTAGAGATGCCCCCTGTGCTCACATCCGATGTCGACCCTCATTAACACGCACGCTGACACCGACCAATTGGAGAGATACCCGTCGAATTTGGGGCGGTTTTTGCATGGACCCACGCAACAACAAGTGAAGTGCGGCTGTCCGGACTACTGCGCCAAAAGGTCCTGACGCCCCTGCCCCAGGCGGTGCACGGGACTCGTTGCCTTGGGGGGAGAAGGTGCACTGTGCGCACCCCTGGACATGACCCAAGTACATGGCCACAGTCGGTCAGCAACTCCGCCGGGGTTCACGTCTCCATTTGATGGCGTCAGATCAGTCCTCAGCGTGTTGCGTACCCTCGTTTGTTTCTTTATGCGCCGTGTTGTGTTGCTGAGCGGTGCCATGGTGCACTGGAGCTCCCAGAGCTGGTGGGGACTATCAAGGGGCGCCCTCCCCAGCCCTGGGGCACACAGCAGTGGGAACAGCTTGATGCAGCCGCTACCAATGCTCGCATCAGGGGCCCACTGCATGGAGACCCAGGGATCCGAAGAACAACCCTCCGTGGATGGAGGAATCTGCCGGCACGTGCAGTCAATGCTCTCTTCGTGGACGTCCATTGGGCTGGACAAGCATCAACTCTTGAATCATGTTGTTTTCGAACATGTTGGCCATTTCGACGGAGTTTCGTAGAGATCGGGCATCCCCAACCGAGTGCTCCTCACGCCCCCTCCCTCTGGGAAACAGACTGCCGTAGGCTGTTGGGGTCAAAGCTGGGCCACAGTCTGGCACCAGCATCAGTTGTGAGGCCAAGGGGGCAGACAGTGGCATCCGGAATGCTGACCTCTTGTTCTTCCAACGCATGGCTTTTCCAGGCTCAGCACTGGACAGAGCTGTGCGAATAAAACTGTTACCCCGGTGGTGCAGGCCGATCTAGCCCCTCCAGTTTCCGATGCCTGCCTTACCTGCCTCCTGGGCAGATGCTCTGGGACCCGTACTCCGTGCTGGCCCAAAGGGGTGCTGGGGGATGTGTTCGTGTTGCGACCCCTCGATATTTGTGGACAAGGAGGTGTGCCTCAGTTTTGTTCGTTGTTGTTCGAAGGTTTCGTGGTCAGAGGCGGCAGTGCCTCTCTGAAAGTTTTCGGTTATTTGTGCTCCTCAATGAGGGCCCTCTTGCCACGGTGCGGGCGCGGTGCAAACTTTGGGTATATCTGGGGCCCCTCCCGGTGATAATTGCAACCATCAAGAGGCCTCCGGGAAAGAACAAACACTACCCGGAAGGTAAGGGAGTGGCCAGGATCCCAGCCAAAGGTGGCAGGTCCATGCCTCGACACATTCCATCGCTCAGTGGGCTACAGGTTGCTGGGGTCCCCGACAAGAAGTCAGGTTTGTTGTGGGGTTGCGGTGGGGAGGAGTGGCAGCTGGGGCGCTTGAGCTGGTGGGGGTGCTGGAGACATTTACCTTTTGCATTTTAATGCGAGTGAAAGATGGGCGTTGGTGCCAGGGCTGTCCTTAAGAAGCCAGATTTTTTTTTTTTGATAGGACAGCCTTCCAGCACTATTGAGGTTAAGTGTCGTGTGGAGTGACTCCATAGGCAAGTTCTCCAAATGTCATGGAATGGTGGTTGTTCCTTCTCGTTGCAAGTTTCACTGTTTCTGTGACTTAAGAGAATCATTCGTAGTGCCGTCCGGGAGCAATAGCTGCCCCGTACCCGGCTGCAGGTCGTAGGTTTTCACATCACCGATCATCAACACAGGATTTACACGTTACAAATGTATCATTTGCACCATTATATGATTCTTTGACATCTCGAATCCCTGATTTTTGAGGGAAGCTTCGGTGTGGCAGTTCCCATTGCGCTATCATGCATCAGAGAACACTACAGGTCCAGGCACCTTGCACTCCCGTTGCACATGAGCAATCGATTTCTTGCAATGAGCAAGCTTGCGGCAAACCTGCGACCCGTGGCACTGGCGCAGAGACCGGGCACACTGCCCGAGACCCTATCTGCTACTCAGCACAAGCCTGAGGTATTCTAAAACAAAAAAGTACTCCGTCATCCTGCATCAGAGGTCAGGGAGCCCTGCCATCTCTCTCCCAAGAGAGAAATGGACACACGAGTCCATTTGTGTTGAGCTTTCCGGGCGACGCTGCTGATGTGGAGTCCGGGAGCCGATCCCCGAGAGCCTACCGTCACAACCCCTGGGCTGTGCACAGGCCCAAGGAGGACAAATGCATGCCTCTCTTTGTGCCCCGCGTTATTCTACGGGTGTGTTACATGGGCCACGCTGTCCCCTCTGATTTCATGACTCCCCACGACGTGTTCATGACAAACATGCCATTTTAATTTCGTTTTTTCTCGTCCCTGGCCGGTCTCACACGACCAGTTGGCCTGGAAATGGACAGGAGAGCCCTGCCCTGAGGGAGGGGGGATCGACAAAAAGCCCCCACCCCCCCACCCCAACTGCAGGGGTCTGCCCATGAAACATTTGACAGCCGTGTGCGCACGGTGACCTCAACGCAGCATTCGGAGCAGAACTGGTACACGGGGTGTGAGCAGAGTCACTGGTTGGACTGGTTGAGTGTGGCATAGGGTCAGGACTATGCCGGGTATTTCAGAACGTGACGTCATGGCCCCCCTGCAGGAGCATCCCCCCCCCAAACATATTGACAAAGCGATATGCAGTGACGGGACTTCAGCGGATTGGCCTCCAGTGCATATGTGCATGGAATGCAGCGGGCGATTTCTGAGGCGGTGTCATTGTCGACGGACCACGACGCGAAGTACACAGGCCCTTCCTCGGCTGCGGCCACCCTGCGCTCCGGTTGCACCCTTGGCCTCAGAACGTGCATGCAGCCCAAGATCTAAGCTCAAGATTGTAGTATATTGTTTCAATGAGCGGCTGGTGTGATGTGTCTGGCGCTCATGAATGTACCAGTGGTCAGACCAGGTGTGAGGCGACACCATTCCTCGACTAAAGGGCCTCTCTCTCCAGCGCACCAAGACTGAGTATCCTCTTGCGCCTGGCCGGTTGGTGCTGTAGAAGCAGCATCGCGTTCACGCATGCAAACCATGTGTACGACGTTCGGCGCCGTGCCCGAACCAACAGAGTTTGTTTTTTTCTTGAGGAGCCAGCCGGTCCCATCCCCCCACCCACCGACCCCACATCTATTTGAAGCAGTCGTCTGCCTGCACTGTCACGGTCACGGATCCAAAGTCAGAGTGTGCAGTGCAGCGGCATTCTTCAGCCTTGCAAGGGCTTGCGCACCACTGTCACCCACATTGTTGAGGGAAAGATCCAAGGTCAGAGTGCGCAGTGCAGCCGCATTCTTCAGCTCGGCAAGGGCTTCCGCACCCCTATCTCCCATATCATTGCCGCCAAGATCCAAAGTCAGAGTGTGCAGTGCACCGGCATTCTTCAGGTCTGCAAGGGCTTCCACACCCCTATCACCCACGTTGTTGCGTGCAAGATTCAAGGTCAAAGTGTGCAGTATACCAGCATCCTTCAGCCCTGCAAGGGCTTCCGCACCACTGCTTCCCACATAGTTGTCTATGAAATCTAGAGCTGCAGTGCGTACTGCTTGCATCCGTAAATCCGTCATCATCGCCAGGAAATCCCTCTCTTTTGGTATATGGTGATGTAAATGTCGCTGCTGCAACAGCTTCCACAGTCGAGAACTCGCATGGCTGCATAGTGCTGTCCCTGAGAAGTCGCAGATGCAACACAACACATCGTTAGGCAACTCCAGTAAGCTCATTGCGTACATAAAAAAGTAGCCAGAAACAGAAAATCAATGCAAATCAAACATCAATGTCTGCATTACCCTCCACTACAGCGCCATGGCACCAGCAATCCGTCCTTCCAAATCCAAATGCAACATGGCTGCATGATTAGGAGGAGCACCTGACGTAACAGACACACGGCACGGCTATTTGGCAAGTTCTATGGGAAAGGTGTTGCATGGTCATCTGGATTGGTCCTCTCACGCCGCACAACTCTGTAGATGTACTCATTTGGGATTGGGATTGGGATTGGGATTGGGCTTGGGAATTTGGGGGGGGTAAATAATCAAGACATTCTAGGCGCACATGCCGCAAATACTGCCCCAATGTATCAGGAACCTGCGCATTGCTATCTCCAGCTCGAAGTTTCCAGCAGAGCGCCCTGCGGTGCTGCACGAGGGGGAAAGAGCTCAGGGTCTCAAAAGGGCCCCACCGAAAACAGCAGGGTAGTACAGACCGGGGGACAACCCCGCTCCCCGAATCAGCAGCCAACTTTCGCCGATGTTGCTCGTTTGTTCTGCCAATTTAGTGGGAATCTAGGCCAAATTCTTCCACTATGTGCAAACTACACACACAGAGGCTGAGATGGGAAGGGTCCGTTTTCCAAAGTTACAGTCCAATCTTTGGTGTGACTTCTTGACCGTCCAGTGGCCAAAATAAGCACTCTGTGGGTAATTTTGAGACATGTAGTGTGGAGACTCTTGTGCACAGGACCGAATGCATTTTGCACTATCCTATGCTCAATAGAGCCCTTAGTAGATGGCGACATCCAAAACTTCGCACTGTGTGCGCACTGCGTGCATGGCATTCCCCTAGATCATGGTGATTCGTTTTGCCGACTTGTTTCACGTTCCGGGGCAACTGAAAATAAAAAAGGTCATTTAAGTTGGGTCATTGGAGAATTCATGTTTTTGTTTATCTTCTTTGTAAAGATTGACACCCGAGGAGGGCCTTGCGCATTTGCCTGCAAAGGAGCTTCCAAGGGGTTCTGCATCATGTGGTTCGGCACGGCACACTAAAATTGGGAGCAACAAGTGCTCTAAACCATGAGAAGAAGCAATCCGAGGAGGCGGGAAGGAAGACTGTGATTGAGCGCTGAAAGCCTGTAGGGTAGAAGTGGTAGAAGCATGGATTGGGGGAGGGCAATTTCCGGTCAGGTTTAGTAGTGGTTCAAGTTCAAGGTGGCTGTGTGCTCTTGGCATACCCCGTACCTACACAGTGAGAAGTGATAACGGCCCCAACCTCCAACACGCTCCCTAACCCCGCCCCCGAGAGCGCTACATTGCGCCACACGGGATATTGGACTCCGACTAAACGTGAAGCGATGCCACACTTATCGTTGGGTGTTGGCTAAGTTTGGAGCCTCTCTAACCGTTTTATCGGCGTTCGGTAACCAAAGGGCAACCCAGGCTTGTCATGAAGGAGCACCCACGGGACGTGTGGTGTAGTCCAGTTTCTGTTTGTTGTGTTGTTTTACTTTTACCAATAGTGTGATGCATTTCGGGGCTACAAGGGACCACAATTTTGAAGATTTCAGGTTTTTGGTATTAGGACCGAGGAAAGCATAGCTCGGTTGTGAAAATAAGCGCAACTTGCTTTTTTTTTTTTTGGCGTAAGTTGTGTAACTTTTTTTTTTTGGCGTAAGTTGCTTTTTTTTTCACGGAAATTTTTTTTGGTGTAAGTCACGTAAACCTTTTTTTTGCGTAAGTCGGGTTTGGAAAAAAAAACCCCTTTTCCCAAATAAAGGGCAAGGAAACACAAGAACCACCCAACAACTGCCAATGGTACCAAAGGAGGTGAAGCATATACCCCCCACGGAAGTGTTGGGTACATCCGGCACGGGGAAAACAATGGAGCCATGGCATGAAGGGTTGATTACACACTCCTCGCCGGTAGATGGCGGAAATAACGTGGAGCACACTCATTATGATGCCATTTGCCCTTTGGCTTTTGCCAAGCGGTATCAAAATGACTATATGGCTGCCGGTGCCACCGGCTACGAAGCTAAAGCCAGCAATACCACATGAGTCCGGTCACCTCGGGCCAACTACATTCTACATAATGGCGTGGGGCCAACTACAAGAAGTCACACGCTTGTAGATCAAAGCAGTCTTTGTGTCCGATGCCTTCGGCTTTGCACGTGGATTGGTGTTCCAAGCACAATTGACACGGATATCCTTTGCAAGGAACTATTCGAGCTCTGGAACAAATGGTTGGTCGCCCACCAATCGACCCTGTGCGCCCTTTGAGTACGCCTCGGGGACCTCCATACACTTCCCACGGATGAAGACGTACGGACGGGCATCATCACTTGTGGGGGGGTTAGAAGAGAAGTGGAGTGCAGGGTCTGTGGAGGGGCCTTAACATTGCCCTTCAGCGACTTCCCATCTGAGGGGTCCTCAGAGTTAGAGGCAGGGGATTCCCCAACTGTTGCCTCTGAGGAGGAGGCAGCAATGCCTCCCTCGGGTTCCAAAAGAGGATCCTCTTTGTCAGAAAGGAGGGGGGAAGTAGATGGGGGCGGGAACTGAGGGTTGGAGGCTGGGGCGGGAGGAGATTCTCCAGGCTCCCAACAATTCACTTGCCCCTCCCACCCATTGTCCGGGATGGTGCCGGGGACTCGGATGGAGCGATCTGCATTGATGATGCGCAGTGCTTCGTTGATGAATCACAAGGGGGGGGGGGGTTCTCTGAATTGTGAAGTCATGGGGTTTTGCCTAAAATTGGCCACTTGGAAAAAAAGGAGGGGTTTATACCCCTTTTGTGCGCAACTGAAATTTTCCAAAATGTGCCGCAGGGGGTTACCCGGGATGTGCAGAAGTGTGTATTTGTCCATTTTTGGGGCAAGCGCAAGGAATTTGGGGGGTATTCTGCCTCAAAAGTGACGGATCTTTGCCTGCGTACTTGATGCTACTGTTTCACATATTAGGAGTGGCGGGGATGCGGTGGCCTAAGGGGTTAGCATACAACAACGGAGGCCTCCACTCTACCTCCTCACCAATGCAATGGTGGTTGTAGCGGCCACCCCCCCGTGCCGGGAGGGGGGTATGGACGTTTTCTCTTCGGCGCCGCGCAACACCGAAGAGGGTGCCTCACACGGTGCCCAATCCTGCAAGGCGTACGTTTCGTGACGTTTCCCGTTTCACATCACCGCTTCATGGGGTGCCCAGTCCCATAACACGGTCGTGTCGTGTCATTTCGTGTTTCACGGGGTGCCCAATCCTGGAACTTCGGTTGTGCCCACAACACGTACCTCATCTGTCACACTATGGTTGTGTGTTATTGTGTGTCTTCCGGCAATGCGTGGAAGCGGTTGACGCATGCACTTCGTACCCAAAAAAATAGCACCCTCGGGGATAGTTTTTGTGTTTTTTTTTCAACATCCATCATAAGCATGACAAAAAAGGACTTCACCTTCTTCAAGCAATGCACACTATAGCTCGACCGTATCTATACCTATGTCATGTGTCACACGGTACAACAAGGAGGAGACTGTACGGGGGCTCCCCAACGCTTCATAGCGGGGGACAAAATGAGAAGTGGCCCACAAGTGCGCGGATTGGCTACCTAACCCCTGCCCTATGGGGGGTCTCCAACGCTTCATAGCGGGGGACAAAATGAGAAGTGGCCCACAAGTGGGCGGGTTGGCTACCTAACCCCTGCCGTATGGGGGGTCCCCATCGCTTCATAGTAGGGGATAAAATGAGAAGTGCCCCACAAGTGGGCGGACTGGCTAACTAGCCTCTGCCCTATGGGGGATCCCCAACGCTTCATAGCGGGGCACAAAACGAGAAATGGCCCACAAGTGGGTGGATTGGCGACCTAACCCCCGCCGTATGGGGGGTCTCCAACGCTTCATAGCGGGGGACAAAATGAGAAGTGGCCCACAAGTGGGCGGGTTGGCTACCTGACCCCTGCCGTATAGGGGGTCCCCAACGCTTCATAGGAGGGGACAAAATGAGAAGTGGCCCACAAGTGGGTGGCTTGGCTACCTAAATCCTGCCGTACGGGGACTCCCAAACGCTTCATAGCGGGGGACAAACTGAGAAGTGGCCCACAAGTGGGCGGGTTGGCTACCTAACCTTTGCTGTATGGGGGGTCTCCGACGCTTCATAGCGGGGGACGAAATGAGAAGTGGCCCACAAGTGGGCGGGTTGGCTACCTAACCCCTGCCCTATGGGGGGTCCAAACGCTTCATAGCGGGGGACAAAATGGGAAGTGGCCCACAAGTGGCTACCTAACCCCTGCCGTATAGGGGCTCTCCAACGCTTCATAGCGGGGGACAAAATCAGAAGTGGCCGACACGTGGGCGGATTGGCTTCCTAACCCCTGCCGTATCGGGGATCCCCAACGCTTCATAGCGGGGGACAAAATGAGAAGTGGCCGACACGTGGGCGGATTGGCTTCCTAACCCCTGCCGTATGGGGGGTCCCCAACACTATATAGCGGGGGACAAAATGAGAAGTGGCCCACAATTGGGCCGATGGGCTTCCTAACCTCTGCCGTATGGGGTCTCCAACGCTTCATAGCGGGGTACAAAATGAGAAGTGGCCAACAAGTGGGCGGGTTGGCTACCTAACCCCTGCCGTATGGGGGGTCTCCAACGCTTCAGCGCGGGGGACAGAATGAGGAGTGGCCCATAAGTTAGTGGATTGGTTACCTAACCCCTCCCGTACGGGGGGTCTCCAACGCTTCATAGCAGTGGACAAAATGAGAAGTGGCCCACAAGTGCGCGGATTGGCTACCTTACCCCTGCCCTATGGGGGGTCACCAACGCTTCATAGCGGGGGACAAAATGAGAGTGGCCCACAAGTGGGCGGGTTGGCTACCCATCCCCTGCCGTATGGGGGGTCCCCATCGCTTCATAGTAGGGGATAAAATGAGAAGTGCCCCACAAGTGGGCGGACTGGCTAACTAGCCTCTGCCCTATGGGGGATCCCCAACGCTTCATAGCGGGGCACAAAACGAGAAGTGGCCCACAAGTGGGTGGATTGGCGACCTAGCCCCCGCCGTATGGGGGGTCTCCAACGCTTCATAGCGGGGGACAAAATGAGAAGTGGCCCACAAGTGGGCGGGTTGGCTACCTGACCCGTGCCGTATGGGGGGTCTCCAACGCTTCATAGGAGGGGACAAAATGAGAAGTGGCCCACAAGTGGGTGGCTTGGCTACCTAAATCGTGCCGTACGGGGACTCCCAAACGCTTCATAGCGGGGGACAAACTGAGAAGTGGCCCACAAGTGGGCGGGTTGGCTACCTAACCTTTGCTGTATGGGGGGTCTCCGACGCTTCATAGCGGGGGACGAAATGAGAAGTGGCCCACAAGTGGGCGGGTTGGCTACCTAACCCCTGCCCTATGGGGGGTCCAAACGCTTCATAGCGGGGGACAAAATGGGAAGTGGCCCACAAGTGGCTACCTAACCCCTGCCGTATCGGGGCTCCCCAACGCTTCATAGCGGGGGACAAAATGAGAAGTGGCCGACACGTGGGCGGATTGGCTTCCTAACCCCTGCCGTATGGGGGGTCCCCAACACTATATAGCGGGGGACAAAATGAGAAGTGGCCCACAATTGGGCCGATGGGCTTCCTAACCTCTGCCGTATGGGGTCTCCAACGCTTCATAGCGGGGTACAAAATGAGAAGTGGCCAACAAGTGGGCGGGTTGGCTACCTAACCCCTGCCGTATGGGGGGTCTCCAACGCTTCAGCGCGGGGGACAGAATGAGGAGTGGCCCATAAGTTAGTGGATTGGTTACCTAACCCCTCCCGTACGGGGGGTCTCCAACGCTTCATAGCAGTGGACAAAATGAGAAGTGGCCCACAAGTGCGCGGATTGGCTACCTAACCCATGCCCTATGGGGGGTCACCAACGCTTCATAGCGGGGGACAAAATGAGAAGTGGCCCACAAGTGGGTGGCTTGGCTACCTAACCCCTGCCGTATGGGGGTCCCCAACGCTATATAGCGGGGGACAAAATGAGAAGTGGCCCACAAGTGGGTGGATTGGCTACCTATCCCTTGCCGTATGGGGGTTTTCTGATGCTTCATAGCGGGGGACAAAATGGGAAGTGGCCCACAAGTGAGCACGTTGGCTACCTAACCCCTGCCGTATAGGGGCTCCCCAATGCTTCATAACGGGGGACAAACTGAGAAGTGGCCCACAAGGGGGTGGATTGGCTACTTATCCCTTGCCGTATGGGGGTTTTCCGACGCTTTATAGCGGGGGACAAAATTAGAAGTGGCCCACAAGTGGGTGGATTGGCTACCTATCCCTTGCCGTATGGGGGTTTTCCGACGCTTTATAGCGGGGGACAAAATGGGAAGTGGCCCACAAGTGGGCACGTTGGCTACCTAGCCTCTGCCGTATAGGGGCTCCCCAACGCTTCATAACGGGGGACAAACTGAGAAGTGGCCCACAAGTGGGTGGATTGTGCTGTTGCATGTGCATTAAGCTGCGAAGGCAGTCCGCCGACTTTGGCAGCATCGTGCCCTGACCATTGGGGTCCCGTTCTTGGAGTGCAGCTCGTCAGTTTCAACCAGCCCCTTTTGGGGCCAAACAGCTGCATACCTTGGAGTGCGATTTTCGGAGCACGCCTTTGCAGCGCGACCGACGGGGCTACATTGCACCTGGGCAGCGCTGGTGTATGTGCATTAAGCTGCGAAGGCAGTCCGCTGACTTTGGCAGCATCATGCCCGGACCATTTGGGACCCGTTCCTGGGGTGGAGCTGGTCAGTTTCAACCAGCCCCTTTTGGGGCCAAACAGCTGCATACCTTGGAGTGCCGATTTTCGGAGCACGCCTTTGCAATGCGACCAACGGGGCTACATTGGTGACAAAATGAGAAGTGGCTCACAAGTGCGCGGGTTGGCTACCCAACCCCTGCCCCACGGGGGGTCCAAACGCTTCATAGTGGGGGACACACCTACCTAACCCTTGCCGTATGGGGGCTCCCGACGCTTAATAGCGGGGGCCAAAATGAGAAGTGGCCCGCAAGTTGGTGGATTGGCTACCTATCCCCTGCCGTATGGGGGGTCTCTAACGCTTCGTAGCGGGGGACAAAATGGGAAGTGGCCCACAAATGGGCGGATTGGCTACCTAACCCCTGTCGTATCGGGGCTCCCCAACGCTTCATAGCGGGGGAAAAAATGAGAAGTGGCCGACAAGTGGGCAGATTGGCTACCCATCCCCTGCCGTATGGGGGGTCTCCAACACTTCATAGCGGGGTACAAAATGAGAAGTGGCCCGCAAGTGCGCGGATTGGCTACCTAACCCCTGCCCTATGGGGGGTCCAAACGCTTCATAGTAGGGGACAAAATCAGAAGTCGCCCACAAGTGGGCGGGTTGGCTACCTAACCCCTGCCGTATGGGGGGTCTCCAACGCTTCAGCACGGGGGACAAACTGAGAATTGGCCCACAAGTGCGCGGATTGGCTACCTAACCCATGCCCTATGCGGGGTCACCAACGCTTCATAGCGGGGGACAAAATGGGAAGTGGCCCACAAGTGGGCGGATTGCCTACCTAACCCCTGCCGTACCGGGGCTCCCCATCGCTTCATAGCGGGGGACAAACTGAGAAGTGGCTCACAAGTGGATGGATTGGCTTCCTAACCCCTGGCGTATGGGGGGTCTGCAACGCTTCATAGCGGGGGACAAAATGAAAAGTGGCCCACAAGTGGGCGACCTAACCCGTGCCGTTTCGGGGGTCCCCAACGCTTCATAGTAGTGGACAGAATGAGGAGTGGCCAAGAAGTGGACGGGTTGGCGCCCTAACCCCTGCCGTATGGCGGGTCCCCAACGCTTCATAGCGGGGGACAAAATCAGAAGTGGCCCACAAATGGGCGGATTGGCTACCTAACCCCTGCCGTATGGGGGGTCCCCGACGCTTCATGGCGGGGGACAAACTGAGAAGTGGCCCACAAGTGGGCGGATAGGCTACCTAACCCCTGCCGTATAGGGGGTCCCCAACGCTTCATAGGAGGGGACAAAATGAGAAGTGGCCCACAAGTTGGTGGATTGGCTACCCATCCCCTGCCCTATGGGGGGTCACCAACGCTTCATAGCGGGGGACAGAATGAGGAGTGGCCCACAACTGGGCAGGTTGGCTACCTAACCCCTGCCCTATGGGGGTTCCCCGACGCTTCATAGCGGGGGACAAAATGAGGAGGTGCCCACAAGTGGGCGGGTTGGCTACCTAACCCCTGCCGTATAGGGGGTCCCCGACGCTTCATAGCGGGTGACAAAATGAGAAGTGGCCCACAAGTGCACGGGTTGGCTACCTAACCCCTGCCCTATGGGGGGTCCAAACGCTTCATAGTAGGGGACAAAATGAGAAGTGGCCCACAAGTGGGCGGGTTGGCTTCCTAATCCCTGGCGTATGGGGCGTCCCCGACGCTTCATAGCGTGGGGGGGAAACGATAAGTGGCCCACAAGTGCGCGGATTGGCTACCCAACCCATGCCCCATGGGGGGTCACCAACGCTTCACAGCGGGGGACAAAATGAGAAGTGGCCAACAAGTGGGCGGGTTGGCTACCTAACCCCTGCCGTATGGGGGGTCACCAACGCTTCATAGCAGGGGAGAGAATGAGAAGTGGCCCGCAAATGGGCAGGTTGGCTACCTAACCCCTGCCGTATGGAGGCTCCCCAACGCTATATAGCGAGGGACAAAACGAGAAGTGGCCCACCAGTGGGTGGCTTGGCTTCCTAGGAAGGCAGGGCCAGGACACTGGCATGTGGCGTGTCCAAGGAACACTTTCTTTCACACACAACGATGGCCGTTGCTGGCATCCGCCTGCCAGCCCGTTTCCTTGGTGTGGCCTGTGTCCCGGGTGGCGCCACCCGAGGGTCATTTCCTGTGACTCCCATGCCTCGACCAGTCGGTCCCTCTGTTGTGCTTCAGGAACTGGGGAGCGTACAGCAGTGCCCCCCCCCCCCCCCCAAGGCTGATGGTGAAACATTGAGACGCCCTTGCGCCCCGGAGTTCAGATATGACACGTCCTCACGTGCCAGAGCGCAAGAGCAAGACAGGGCAGCAAGAGCAAAACCTGCAGAGCAAGGGTTAGAGACTAACCGGCACTGTGGGAGGGTGGTGGGTGCGAGCTGACCTCAATGTACAGATGGCCAAGGCCAAAGCACAGTCAGCACTCGGAGCGCGCCCGGCGCGCTACCTTTCTATTAACTATCCCGACTTCAGCCCGAGATTTGCCCTCTGATGGAGAAGGCCCCCCAAATAGACCATGATGGACTACGCACCTTCCCTACAAAGCATGTTGCATAATTAGACGACAGCTATGAATTCAACAACTCCAAATGTCATTTGTATTGTACTTAACAAACGGTACTTTGCCTTTACCTTTCCCATAGATTTCGCTATGGTAATGAGTCCCCAAGCCGCAAGCGGTTTGGACGGTGTTTCTGCCTCACGTCACAAGAACGAAGCGCAAACTCAGTATTCGCTACATTACCCCTGCCTTCTCGGGTTCCCCATGGTGGGGAGAAATCAATATGGCTACATAACCCTTGCTTTCTTGGGGTCCCCATGGTGGGGAGAAATCAACCTAGTAAGGAGTGGGTGTGGTGGAAACGAGCAAAAAATGGAAGAAAATTGGTGAAACTGGGTGAGATCCAAATATACCAGATCCCGAATGTGAAAGTGCCCCTTTGCGTAGGGCGGTGGGTGTTGCTGGGCCATGCGGTTTGGTGTTGCCTCTACCCCCCGTACTTTGTGCATGCAGCCCTCGTGCCTGAACATGGGGTGGGGCCTGAGGGTCTTGCCGCGCAAAAGGCACATGCCTCTTCCGGTGGGTCTGCCTTCAGGTCGTCTGCGATGCCTTGGGGTGTGGGACGGCAGCAGCCGATCATGTTGCTGCCGGGTGTTGCGCGAGCGCCGTTGTGCCCGCTCCGCAGTGTGCCCCACCGTGAGCCCGGGCCCCTGCGCTGAGCGGTGGGCGCAGCGGCGGTGCTGCTCGTTCTGGGGCTGCTTCTGGTCTCGCACATGAGCGCCCCCTCTCCCTCAGAGCTCATGATGGGCGTCACGTCGCGGGCGATCACTATCGATGGCGTCACACGACCGGCGGTGCCCTCGCACCCCAAGTCCTCCGGTCCTCCAAAGCAACGCCGCAGGGCCACGGCGGGGGCGCCGGCCCGGTCCGCGCTGTGCACGTGCTGTGCGAAAACCCCCCCCCAAAAAAAGATCACCTCGACGAAGCCCAAAACGCAGTATCCCGAGTGTGGGGGTTGAGGTCCAACAAGGGTTGGTCTCTTTAGATGGTGCGGACCCGAGGGCTGTCATGACATCACAACCCTGGTTGAAAGAATGTGAAGAGTACAGGAAGATGCTATGGGAGACATACCGGAATGGGCGCCAAGTGATGAGAAGGGCGTCACAAGCGGTACAGCGGGTAGTGCATGCGGTGGAAAGCCATGAGCATTTGGTACATGCTGTGTGGGAGGAAAGTGCACAGTGGGCTGAGGCGTGGCAACACACACGCGTGGACACAAATGCCCGGAAGCAATACACGTGGATGCAAAAGACTCTGCAACACTATAGGACAAAACAAGAGACCCTATGGCCCAAGGCTAGTAAAGAGGGCAGAGAAGGGGTCAAAAAACGGAGGAGAATGAAGTAGTGGTGAAGTATAGCGCCGAAGAGAAGTGAGTGGAAAGAGAGACAGGATCGGGTAAACGATATTAATTGAGGTGAAAGGCGTCAAGAGATGACGTGTGGCCTAGAGGCATACCCTGATGGTTGAATGTACCAATGCCGGAAATTCGAGGGGTGTTTGTCAACGCCTTGAACAGACCGGCAAGTCTAGTCAGCCATGAAGCTGCTTTCTGCCCGGACAACTGACTGCATGTTATGCTGCAGCACATACGGTGACAACCGGTCTGTCCTTTTTTCATGTAGGTGCTGTTCTTTTTGCTTTGGCTGGCTGCCTAGAGAGCCTGTTGTTAGTGGTCTCCTCTCGCTATACTAACCTTCAATGACACTTGCCACCAAAATGCCATGTTGTTTAAAGGTCTACAAGACGTTGCGAAAACAGATAGAAAGGAATGGAATTCAAGTGGTACACAGAACTATGGTTTCAAAAGGTCGTCCAAAGGATACGAAATCTTTCAGAGGTTGCGGAAGTAGAACACTGGAGAGAGTGCTGAGGAGTGTAAGCAACAAAACTCTGGGCTAATCCTTCATACCCCTGACGATGGAGGCTGCGCCTGATGGCCCAGCCAGGGAAAAGCCCCTCGCGGATGGCATGTGATCGTGATCCGCTCTGCCATGGAAATCTGGCCGGAATCGAACGATGGGACATGCCATGCCTCTGATCACCTCCTGGCTCTGTACCGTCAACGCAGGACACCCTGCAATTCTATTCCTAAAGCCATGTCCCTCAGCCATGCACTTCACCTGGCCCCTGATGGAGGTGTCCTTGCAGGAGTGACATTTAGCGAGCAACAGCGACAGCGACAGTGAATTTTTTTTTCGGGGGTTGGGGTCCAAAATGGTGTAAAAACCCAAACCAAACCCCAGGCAATCGAGTGCTTTCCTTGACCCCTCGTCGCGCTGATTCCAAAAATTCCATTTTTACTTTTTCGGACTTTGGGGTCTGAGTTGTCTTTTGAAGGCGGGTTCTTATGTGTCACCTGTCACCCGGCGGGGGGGGGGGGGGCTTGTGCCCGCAACTATAACATGATCGGAGGGGCAGGGCGCTGCAGGGTTGTTGATGGCTGCTGTCTGTTGTCTGATGTGTACAGCGCGCTTAGCGGCTGCAATGATACCGCTGTGGGCTGAGCCGGGTTGAGGGTCTTAGTCTCGGTACCTGCAGTGTGCATTGGCCTGTGTGTCATGACGTGCATCACAGCAAAGATGAGACACGGTGTCTGACTGATACTGTGTTCTCTGTGGGACTGCAAGACCCCCGGCCATTGATCACTGCAGAGCCGAAGGGCGCCTATGGTACCACGGACGAGGATTTTCTTGTGTTGATGTGTGCTTGCGCCTTGCGACCAGCACACCACACGCCTCCAAACGCGGGAGGGCGGGGGTTTGGCATGAGGCATGGGGCTGATTCGTATGTCGCAGCGGATGTCTGCGTGGTCACAAGCACCACGTGACTGCGGCATCGGCTGTAGTGGCGTAGTTTTGCCGGGCGCTCGCTTTTCAGGTGTCCATTCTCTGATCGCCGGCTGATCGAACACCGCCTCTACTGCGTCGCCTCTGACACTTCGCCGCCTTGCGTCCTTGCAAAGCCCCCCGCCCCCCCCCCCCCGCCTCCACCATCCGTGGTCCATTCCGTGGCGCACGGTGAGGCGATGGCGGAACGCAATCCCCCGCACGCGGTGCCGCGGGCCCCGGCGGATCTCCGGTACCTGAGGGACCATGGGGTGGCCCTCCTGCTCGACAACCTGATCGAGGACCTGCTGAAGGCGCGTCCCGCCAAAAGCGATCTGCGGGCCTTCCTTCGGAACTGGATCCCGAGATGTGCGGTCGAGCAGCTGGCCCCCGGTGCGAACGGGCAGCAACACTCGGACGATGCCAGTCGCAGCCCAACGGGCTCTGTTGACTCGCAATCCTCCGGCAGCCCCGAGGCACCGACGCCTGGGCTCGATGCCGCCAGATGGACGCCGCAGGAGACCAACGGTGCCTTGCAGATGGAGGGTGCTGAACAGCACCGCCAGGCACACGGCAGCAAACGGCTCCAGCTGGAAAGGCAAGTGTTGGGGTGCCGATTGCTTGACAAGGATTATCCGGATCGCTATGCCCAGCGCCTCGTGACCCAGCTCCAGAATGTGGGGTCTGCTGCGTACCACCAGCCCTGTGACGAGGCGGATGGGGCCCGACGGGACGCGGAGTCCCGGCATCAGCCGGAAAGGAGCGAAGACCGCAGTCTGGGGGCTTGTATTTCGCTGATGGAACACATCAGCAAAGTGTATTTGAAGGAGGAAAAGCTGGAGGTCTCTCTCCCCGTCGTTCTCATGAAGTTGCTGCAGGCCTATATTGCAATCGATGATGGTTTCCGTGTGAGGCCCAACATGTCTGTGACGGTGCAGCCCGCTCTTGTGACAGATGATCACACGGTGGCCACTGTGAAGGTGTCCAATGCTGGTCAGGAGGCAGTGCTGCTCCATTTGAGTGTTGGTGGTGCCTTGCACAACAAGAAAAAGCGGGGCCAGAACAAACACGATATTGCACGTCATCCGCATGCACACGCCGGGGAATTGTTCATAAAGCCCGGCGAGGAAGAGGCGGAGAAGATGATCATGAGGCCAGGGCCCCGTCAAAAAGACGTGGAGACGTTGGTGTTGGTCTCAAACCCATGAATAGGACAGAGAAGGGTCAGGGAAAAGCCAGCCGTGAAGGCTATCGATCGGGACGAGGTGAGAGTTTCTTGTCCATATGTACCAAAGTCACTTCAGAAGAAGGGGATATCCTGAAAATGATGGGCCCCGGGGAGAATTCGCTTCGTTATAAAGATCTTGTGGAGGCTCAACTGCTGCTGGCAGTCTCTGGTGTTCTCGCCCCTCCCCTTTCCCCCGTCTACGCAACGTCCCCACCTAGCAGTCGTGCCACACAGCGGGATACGAGGCCCCAATCCCCGCCCTGGCACTTCCCCATGCAAGAAGAAGGAGCTGAACATGCCACCTGGATGTATCTGGTGTCAAAGCATTCCTCGGCGGTCTGTTTGAGCGTCCAAGATAAGTCGGAGCGTGCGAAGCCCGAGGAAATCACATTCAGGAGCGCCAGTCTTTCGTTCAACGTGTGGGGGAAGTACAAAGGCGAAAACGCGACTTATGTGCAATCGATGGGTTGTTTGACTGTGAGGGACGAGGGGCAGGAATACCGATGGGATGGGATCGAGATCTTCCCTTTAGATAAAAGACCTGCCGCCGGCGACGCAGCACAGTCACGCGCAGGCGACGATGCACCCCCTTCAGCCTCCACTCTTGCAGCACAGTCGGATTCCGCAGCACTGGCGTCCGTCGCTAGTCCACGGGGCTCGAATCTGGGGTTAAAGGAAGTCTGGAGAACGCTGTTGGACCCGCAGCAGTTTGCTCGTGCAGCCTATGCCGCATTCCTATACCCCGACTGCAAGAGTGACTTGAAGCTCGGGGCCTTCGTGGTTTTTGATGAACGGTTTTTTCCGGACGTGGTTTTGGAGGTTTGCGAGGCTGGAGATCGTGGGCAGGGACATCTTCAAAGCAGCCTGGGCAACAGCAGAGATGGTAGCAGCAGTTGCAAGCAGCAGCCCAGCCTGTACAGCGTCATTGTCCATGTCAGTTCGTTGGCGGAGTTTCGCACCACCCGTTTCTGGAAGGTACCTGACCAATGCAAGTTTCCGCTCGCAATCACGTCGCAGCAGAGGAAAGAGGAGGTTCCGTTCGATTATTTCACGTACCTGCCTCCATCGAAGGTGCATGGCCAGCAGTTGAGCGAGGGGGGCTTCTGCTTCTACAGAAAGGATTTGCCTGGAATCGTGGTCCATTCCTGTTTTCAGGAGAGGCCGCATGACGTTGGCACGCACAGACGCCAAACTGACCGGCACGTAACGGTTCGTCTAGTCGGGGACATTGTGGATGTCCGGACGCAACGTGACGACGGTGATCAAGTGGTTGACAACAACGCGCTGCCAAAACCACCGGCGCTGAAAGTGCGTGTGTGTGAAGTGGAATCCGACGCTGATCCTGCGTTATCCGTGACTATGTTCAAAGTCAAAGTTGATGTGAGCGATCGTGAAGATGCGGAGCACCTGCAGATCGTCCCAAAGATGGAACCGGATGAGGAAGACGGGCAACATGTCGATCTCCCGTGTTTCGGACCAGACGTGTTGGATCGGCATTCCTCCCAACGCCGGCGTCGTACGGATGGCCTGCTGGCCCGTGTCCTGAACGGGGCCATCCGCTCGCTGTGCTACGAGGAGCAGAACAGCATTTCCGAGGCGTTGCAGGTTTACATGGATTGCATTCACAGGGACATCGAGGCCAAGGCGAAGGTCGAAGGAGCGCACAAGGAGCACATCTGCCTGAAGGTGAGAGAGGGGCTGGACAGTCATGGGATCCACAAACCCCAGAAGAGGTTCTTCACACAACACGAGGTCTCGCGAATGAAGGGCGCACGCACCCTTGACGTCATGGACACTCTCTTGCGGCATCCGAGGGTGGAAGCCTCCCTGAAGTCCTACACGGACAAGTTTGTTGTGTGCAGGCAGTGCACCCCACACAAGTCCTTCTGGAAAGACGCCATGTGTCAGCACATCAACGAGGAGCATTCGGGGAAATGCTTCTGGACCGCCAATCAGCTTGAGGAGGAGTTAGGAAAGCCGAACTCTGAATACGTGATAAAGGCCGAGAATTTGTTGCCGAAGTATTGGATGGACGTGGTTTTAAAGGCGGCCGCGACGCACGCGGACGTGTTCGTCGACAAGTTCCGCAGAGAGTCTGAGCGCTACAGCAAGGGGCGCAACCGCTGCGCGGCAGGGTGCCTTTGCTCGCCATTACCGTAGGATGTCCAGATCGTCCACATTTACACCCAACAGTCCCCCCTCTTCATACAAGTCAACAGGGCCATGCGCGAAGAAGAGCCGCACCGAATCGACCACTGGAATCCTTTTATCGTTCGGTTGACTGCCGCGCTACAGAACCTGCCAATATTCCATGGGACAGTGTACCGTGGGATAGGGTCGAGGGTGGACAAGTCTTTATACGCAACGGACCAAATCGTCGTGTGGCATGCGTTCTCGTCGTCCGCCACCTCCGCAGCCGTTGCGGAGCTCTTCTTGGGCGCGAATGACAGTGAATCAACCCTCTTTGTCCTGGAGTCCGTGACGGCCCGCATTGTCTCCCCGCTGAGCTGCTTCGAGAACGAATGCGAGGCGTTGTTCAGCCCCAACAGCATGTTCCGAGTGCTGGGGGAGATCTCTCATGGCATCAAGCAGCTGCTGTCGCAGGCCATGAAACGCGACCTCACCCGCGTCACGTGCTACAGCCTGAAAGAGGTCACTGTGACCAATTTTGAGTTCGGGCTTACGGCGCCAGAGAGCGAGTACCTGGAGCCATTTGTCTCCCGGTTGAAGATGGTGCGGGTTCGGGAGAGGGACGAGAAGTATACCCCGGACCCCACGGTGCAGCGGGTCGCTGACGGATCTACGAAGTACCTGTTCTTTGACATGCTGTGCAGGTACCCTGGGGCCCTGCGTCTGCTGGCGCATGAGTACGGGGCAGGGCAAGTGCTGTACATGGCCCTCGTCGGGCTTCGGGTGTACCAAAGCCAAGGCCGCGTCCAAAAGACCGCAGGCGACGTGCTCATCGATCTGTTGGGCAAGATCACGGACGACTGCGAGTACGTCGACATGATCGACTTCTTCGGGCCGGTGTGCGACTACGCGCTGGAGCGTCGGACGTGCCGGACGTGCGGCAAAGAGGACCTGGGCCAGCGCATGTGGGAGTGCCTCAATCTGGACCCGACCCAGCGGAAGACGCCGGAGGAGCGCCACTATCAGTGCGAGAACTGCATCAAGGGCAAGCTCCAGCTGTCGAACACTCGATCGTACAAGCGGCAGGATTTCATGCAGATTTTGGTGCAGGCGGCGTGGACGGTGGGGGACCTCTTTGTAGTGCATCGCATCCTGCGCAATGGCATGCTGACGTACGCGGAGTTCCGGGCCATCGTGGGGGCGGACCCGACCGCAGACGACGATGCGGCCCGGCCCCAAAGCGACGTCGACCGGTTCCTGGCGAGATTCGCGCGATGGATCTTGGAGTCCTTCGTCCACATCTTCAAGGACCACATGGCGATGGAGGACTCCGGCACCGCTGCCCAGCCGGCCCTTGATCACCGCGGGGCACCGAAGACGGACGGCGGTCTGGCCCCGGAATGCGTGTTTTTCGGGCCGCCCCAGCGCCGGTCCGCGAAATGGTCCCTGCAGATCCTGGAGGAGGGGTTGCAGCTCGTCCAGGAGCTGCTGGAGGAGATCCCCAACTACGAGAGGCTGACCCATGCAACCGTGGCCCTCCCGTCCGCTGGGAAACTGAAGTACATTCCGTCCAAGGTGCGGTCCATCGTCTTCGAGCCCCTCGAGGACGCCAACCCCCGGCGGTTGCAGTACGTGTTCCGCGTCCGGGAGCTCCGTGAGGTCCTGCAACGAATCGAGGCAGTGTCACCCCCGTCGGAGGGCGAGAAGGGCGTGCGGGTCCCCGGGCAAGACGACAAGACGAGCTCCTTCGCCTGCGAAGCTCCGGACGTCGTCACTCGGATGAGGGGACAGGATGACGGGATCGCCCAAGCGGACACTGACTGTGCGCCCCGTGATCTGTTTGTTGATGTGTACATCGAGGATACGCCCGATTGGGTCGACCTCGCGCATTTGTTGTTGGACATCCAAGGGCCAGCGTGTGTGCGGCTCCGCCTTCTGCTGGACGAGGAGGTGGTACAAGGCCTGCTATCTGAGGACGGGGGGGATTTCAAGGGTCTGCAGGCGCTTTCCGCGGTCCTCCGCTCTCTCTATTCCCGTTGGAAGCGTGCCACAACGAAGCAAACAACAGCAGCACGCGGCGAAAGAAAGACCAGCAACCGACACCACGGCCGCGATCTGCAGGATGAGCACGATTGGCGCCCGCAAGTGTTTGAATGCAACTGGCCTCACCGCAATGTGCTGATCACCGCCATCAACAGGAGAAAGCTCAAAAGGTGCTGTGAACTTACGACGTGGAAACCCAAGCAGGAGCAGAAGCCCGAGGCGCCGGACTGGACAGGCGCTGGGCTGTCTATTGACATGAAACCGTACCTTGTCGGGACCCGGAAATGTGCCTTCGGCCACAATCTCAAGGAGGTGAAGAACGGGGAGAACTCCCCGGATCACAACCACATGCTCTGCAACAAGTGCCACATGTCTGCGGACAAGGAAGAAAAGTATTGGTTGTGCGGGGAGGGATGCAGCTATGCTCTGTGCCCCAGTTGCTACGAAAGGCCATTGGAATTTCTAGACTACATCTGCGAATATGTAAAGCAGCGCGGGAAGCTCGCCGACGAGGAGGCGCATGCCCTTCGCGACTTCATCACAGAGTACGTCAACGTGGCCGGCAGGATCGGCCACAGCATCAAGATCTGCCGCGTGGACCTTGTCGTGAAGACCCCTCGAGGTGCTCCTCAGTGCGGGCCTCGACCCAAACTTGCTCTATGGACCCAAACAACGGCCGCTGCTGGTGGAGGCTGTAGCGCAAGGCGCTGACAAGGCAATCGAGCTCTTGGTCTGCAACCAGGCACGCCGAGATCCCGAGCCCAACAACAAGAAGACAACATGTCTCCTCTGGGACCTGGTCCAGCAGGCCGACGAATGGCATGATGCGGAGAAGTGGATCCGGTACTTCGAGCGCTTCGACGACTTCCGACAGCAAGTGGGAAGGCAGTTGCCCAAGGATGGGCAGATGGGGGGGCAGAAGTACAGAGTGGACCAGGTGACTGCATTGCACGTGGCGTGTGAGAATGCCAAGTGGGAAGTGGCCAAGATGCTCCTGAAGATGGATGCAAGTGCCGAGGCCAAGGACCGGGCGGCAAACAAGAAGGACAGCTTCGGGCGGACGCCGCTGTTCCTGGCAGCCACGCAGCCTGGCGCGGCTGAAGCCGGGGTCATCAGGATGTTGCTTGACCAGAAAGATCCCGCCGACCTTGACGACCCGGTCCACATCAGGGTCCGACACAGTGAGAAAATGCGGAAGCAAGGCGATGGGTGGTCGCTGCTGCACGCCTGCGCGGTATCTTGTGACGTGGAGAATTTTCGAGAGTTGTGGGATGCGATGGATCAATCCAAAGAGCGTACGGTGGACCTGGAAGAGCAGCCCCTGAAGAATCATACCGTGGCGGTGCTCGCGTGTGGCTGTAGGTGTGGGTCATGCAGGACCCCGGGCATCGGGCTGTACCCCCACAACAACAGGGTCAGCCCCCACAATGTGGTGGCCTTCCTGCGATTTCTGAAGAAGATGGACAAAAGCGTGGACCTTCGACCCACCATCGGAACCGTGGTGAGGCGCGAGGAAGAGGACCTGTTCCACGCGTTTCTGGAGGACAAAGAGTTCAGCCGCCTGTTTTACGCGGGCCGGCGGGACCCGCCGGCGCCGCACGCGGGGGACGGCGCGCAGGCCCCTGAAGAAGAGGCCGTGTCCCCCGAGGGGCTCAGCGCGCTCCAGAGGATTCTGCAGCGCTGGCCGGAGGGGCTCATCTGTTGGCTGGCGGGGAAGCTCCCGTTGATCAGGCTGGACCAGGCCAACAACAACATCCTGCACCTGGCGATCCAGCACTGCGACGGCCGGACGTTCGAGAAGGTCGTGGCCATCCTGCAGCAGACCCTGCCGCTTTGCAAGTGGTTTCGGCTGCTCAAGGAGGAGAAGAACGACGCCATGCAGATCCCGATGCAGCTTGCCCAGGCGTGCGCCTTCCGAAGTCCTGACGACGTGCAGAAGCACGAGCTGCTGATGCAGAAGGGCGGCATCCACGCGCTGCTGTTCGACGAGCCGAGTTACCTCCCTCAGAGCATGCTGCAGCCCATGCCAGCGTTGGTTTTCTTTGACCTTCCGGGCAATGACCCCCTTCGGCGGATTGACGAGTTCCGCAGATGGTACCTGCGCGAACGAGTGGCCCACGCTTTCCTCATCCTCTACCTCGGGGACGACCTCGACATAGTCCAGAAGGACGGCGCTGGCCACAGTCAGAAACACGATGACGTTGTGTGGTTTGGTTGCCCGAAGGATAGGGAGCATAGGGACAGGGTCAAGCAGTTGCTCAATATGCAGAAAGCACTGAAGACCCGAGTGTACAGATTTGACAAGAATTGGAAGTCTCAAGGGCACTCGGACATTGAGCAATACCAAGACCTCAAGTGGCTGAGTAGCTTGGATGTGTAGGTCCCAGACCTCCGTTTGCGGCGATGAGAAACACGGTACAAATGCAAGCACTGCATCTGACCACCATTCTCACGGTACGCCTTTATGGGCACCCAGAATGTTTCGTTTTACGGAGCAACTGCGAGAGTATGAGCCCAAGAAACACCAAGGCTCTGGGGGCCGAATAGGTGAACTCCGGAGCCGCCGTCCCCGCTGGCACCACAGGCCCGGCTGAGTTTGCTGGACTCATTGAATTCAGTGGAGATGGGGGGGGGGGGGCGTTTGGCATGAAGCCATGGTATTTCGTTGTCTGTAACTGGCGGCGCCAATCGACATCTCGCCACTTGTACCACTGACTGCTGAGTCAGTTGGTGTCGTGGTTGTGCCAGTGGAACCCCAGGACTTGCCCTGTCTCACGGCTCTGTGATCGGTCCTCACAGAGGGGGGGTGGTTACCCCCGCCACTGGCCACAGATTTGTCCAGACGGGCACCCCTTGGCAACGGTGGACTGACCGTATCCAACGGTGGCGCTTGGACCCGGGGGTGCCCGTCCCCCAGGGTCCGCTCCCCCTGTGAGGCCTCCTAACAACCACTGTTGTTCCCTCTCCTCCCTCCTGTCCCGTTTGCGCCAAGCACCTCGTCCGGCAGGTGCACTCTGCCCTCCCGGGAGATGTGGCGGGGCTCCGTTACATGTACCACCGGTCAACTGTTCCCAAATTTCAGGGCGTAGTTGGAAGACGTTATTCAAGCATGATTCTGCTGTCACGGCATTGACCCCATCAGTGTCGGACAAGGTACAAGTTTATCGACGTGATCTTTTATCCATTTGTTTGTTATTTCCTTTGGCAATACTAATGTACAAAGTGGTCTCATCGCGATTTGTACCATCCAGAGCCCTCCAGGAAGTACTAGTGTTCACCCAGAGCAGTTCAGGAAGCAATAGCACAGAGTAATAGTGTTCACCCAGAGCCCTGCAAAACGTAATATTGCTATACATCTGCAGTCAGTTATCAACCAACTCTTCCCACGTTCATCTATTGCCCTACTACCCCCACTGATGTGGTTTGCCCATGTATTGCCATTGTGCAACCCGGCAACATTTTGTGCTGCCACAATTCCACAATTATGGCCCAGCATACATAACCGATGCCCGACCATTTCAGCCACACTACTACATATTGTTGACCTCTTTTATTTAGCAGCCCCCTCGCATCGCTTTAACCTTCTTTCAAAAGTATGTTCCGCAGATGTAATCGCCGAAGGTGGATCCCAAAGGCACTGGCAAATTTGTTTTACTCATGGTGTATTGGACCGTACCCAAGTAGTAGTACTCCATGTACCCAACCACCATTGTTTTGTTGTTTGGCAATATACCAGTGCACAACGAAAACATCACTTGTATGAAAATCCTACAACGGCCCATACTCAACAACACATGCCAAGGAAAGGTCACAAATGATCTATTCCCTATTGCACTTACTCCAGAGCTAAGCGACCTCACACCTCAAATCCTATCCCCTTGAAGTCCTTCCCCGAAATACCAGAAAACAACCATTGGAAAAACATTTGCTACCAGATCTGTTCAACACAAAAACAGCATTGCCGGGCTGCAATTGCAATGTGCCCCTTACCAGAGGGGTGCTGCAAAAAGTGATGCAGGGGGTTGTGTGTGTGTGTCTGTGTGTGTGTGTGTGTGTGTGTGTATGTGTGTTCCTGGAACACATATACATTTATATCTGTCCGAATGGTTTTGGTCTTCAATCACAGGACAAAATCACAAACCGCACATGCGACACACACAGACCCATAGACAGTGCACGCGCGACAACCACACTCCACAGCCACAAAAAAAGGTATTCTAATTCCTTCCTTACTCTCAGCATTGCTTTTTTTCACCGATTTACGCTGCTGATTTTATGCAATGTATCAATGGGATACCAATCTACAGTTTACTACATAATTACACCTAGATTCAGTCCAGCAGATGTATTGAAAATGCACCCATATCTTGCATTCGGACTTCACCTTGCACCTGTGTCAGTGATGCATACTATCGCTCACTGAAGCCAAAAGCGCTTGTCATTGCAATTTCGCGTAAGGATGGAAACTCATGTGCATATCGACAGTATTCAACTTTGTTCATTGCTGAGACTGATGATTGCTCTGGATTCTGTTACAGATACATGAATTCTTGTTGAGAAAGTCCCTGCGTTTGCATTGTTGCATGGTGTGACTATTTCTGTGTGTGTGCGTGTTTGTGTGTGTGTACATATGTGTGTGCTTGTGCGTGCGCTTGGACGTCATTGTGGCTATTTGTGTGTGCGTGTGTGTACTACGGCTGCATGTGCCTATGCCTCTGTGTGCATGTGTGTGTGTTGGTGTGTGTGCTTCCTCTCCGAAAAATATCATTTTTGTCCTCTGCTGTACATATTTTGTCTTTGATTGAGCACAATTCGGTGATCCCGGACCTACTGCCGAACACGCAACGACCACTTGCTGCAGTTTATCCACCATCGGTGATTTTGGCAATCAAGGGTAAATCTTTACCCAATATGCCTACCAAAACAATTTCTTCATTGAAAACTCCAGAAAGTTTCTTAAATGGTGGATATCAGTGGAAAAAGCCATACACCATTATACGTCGAGCTGCAAATGTCGCACAACACTTCTTTGCCTTGATTTTCTTCACCTTGCTCATTCAGTATCTAAGCCACGTCCAAGCCTTGTTTTAAGATGCGAAATCTTTCTTTTTATTTTTTTGTTTTATTTTTTGGTCTGAAAAAAGATTCCGCGCTAACAAAAGATTCCGTGCTAAAACCAAAGATTTTTTACATGATCATCATGTATTTCTGACAAAGTTGCACGGGGTGGTTTACAGGGAGTGCTACTGCACCAAGCCAACCCATCAGAGGCAATGCCTGTATTTTGCAAAGTAGGGTAATCAGCCACCTTGGCCAGAGCCCATGTGCACAATTTCATACAGTAGGGAGCCTGGGTTTTGGGACTGACAGGGCATGCACCCAGTGGCCCCATTTCCTTGTTGCCTGGTGCATGCAGTGAGGAGGTACCATTTGCAGGGATGTCATGAAAGTGAAGGGTTTTGGGTGCATTACGCGGATCTTGTGTTTCACAACAGGGGTGCCCCTTCGGAGCCGGGGGACCTATGCAGAGAGATCATACCGATGAGCAGTGCAGTTACAGATTTATGTTTTGGTAGTAAAATACATCGATTTTCTGTCACTGCAGGTTCCTTTTATTATAGGATTATAGGTAATGGCGGAATTTTGTAAAGTAGGGTACTCAGCCACATTGGCCAGAGCCCATGTGCACAATTTCATTGGGATTGAGAAAGGGACTGCATGATGGCAGCTCGAGCAAATGTCTCACTCCGATACCCCCGCCCCCTTTCCTTGTTGCCTTTCACACCCATGCTTGACTGTGTGATGCACCAACAGTCCCCCCTTTCACTCCAGTGTTTACAACCCATGCCTGACAAGTGTGTTTGTGGGGCAGATGCAACCGTGCCAGTGGCCCAACTGGGTTACCCTTTCAACGTGCTGCCGTTGCAATGCACCCACAGTGCCCAACTGTTTTCACAACATGTTTCCACATCATCCTGAAAAGTGCCCTACCTGCCCTGGACGTGACGCTGGGTGTGCCTGCTCAAAGACCTAACGGGGATTCCCCCCCATCATCCCCCCTGCCACTGGTCATGCCCCTTCCAGTTCGCCAGACAATGGTTCCACTTCCGGTTCGGCCAAACAACGGTCCCAGTGAGACCACTGTTGAGGCAGCACGTGCGTTCAGGAGACCAGGGTTATTTGCATTGGGGTAGGGTGCTCGTGGTGAAGGGCTCTGAGGCCAGTAGTTCCATGATGGTGGCCTTTTTTTTGACATATCCAGACACTTGCTTTACACCACTGTTGCTTGACAGATGGAACTTCCGGGCAGTGGCACGGTAATTTTTACACTGCTTGTAGTGCAAAACAATACAAGCTTGTTGTAGAACATCGGGTCGGTGCCTCTTTTGACGGGTCCCCTCCATCTTTTGAGCGAAACGATCAATCACTTTTCGAACTTGCTCCTCTGGACTTGCACTGGACAACGGCAGCATCTCCAGGTTCCACAACATCTGCAGGGACAATGGCATCTGGAGTAGGCAACTCACTCTCCGCAACATCCACAATGAGCCTTGCCAGATCAGCCTCCGCAGGGTCAACCAACTGCTTGATCACCTCCATATCCGAGTCCTCAGATGTGTCTGATTTTTCCATGTCAATGGAGTCCACACACACACTGTGGGTGCAAGCCATCAAAAATGTCCATTTTTTCTGAAGGCAGGAGGAGGTGTCAAATGCAATAGGAACCGCCTCCAAAAATATCAACCCCCCCCCCCTTGCTATTGCCAGCAACTGGACCAAAAATAAGAACCGCTTCCTATTTTTTTTGGGGGGGGGGTTTCCAAGATTTGGTGAAGCAAGTTTACCACCAATGGTAACACGGATGAATTATTCCCAAATTGCCACACCAAATTAGAAGAAGTCACTCAAGGCGGATTTTGCTGTCACAGCAGTAGCCAAACCAATGTTAGACAACATACAATATTATCGAGGTGATTTTTTTCTAACTGTTTGTTATTTCTTTGCGCCAGAGTGATGTGCAAAGTGGTCTCCGTGCAGTTTGTACCACTCATACATGCCATGTACTATAACTTGTACTTACTGGTTGGCATAAGGTCATGTTGCTTAGCCGCAATTGCCTACAAACTGGGCAAGGAAACATATGTTGCAAGTGAAGTTCAAATCTTGCAACTGATTTTTTTTGTGCTATTCCTAGAAAATGGTGTTCCATTTGTGTTTGGGTCGAACTGAGCAAAGATCAGAAAATCGATGCAACGTAGAGTTGTATCACATTTGCGGCTCGACCTGTAATGCTATATCAATTATCCAAAGAATGTCCAGAATTTTCACTAAAAAAAACTGCTTTGGTAGGCACCATCCGGAACCAATCACTACAAGCAACAGAAAAAGCACACGAAGGCAACAATGCCGGCAAGGAGCAGCAAGAACCGGAACCACTTAGCAACACCAACCATCAGTACGCCGCCCCAAAACTTAAGAATCTGTCATGAAAACCTTACACGGGTCCCCGACAACCCTAGAGAGGGTCTCTTCCCGTACCATGCTCAAACGGGTCCCATGAATCCTAGGCAGCTAGTGGAAGCACATGGTGGGCTAGTCGGAGAAAGTTGGAGATAGCACCTGGGATTTCTGTCATTAGCTAAAGAGTTGTTGATATACATACAAGACATACATACAAGAAAATGGAATGGGACCGGGATCTGGATTGACACACAGTGGTGGCTATAAGCTACCACCGTGCAACAAAGCTCAAAGCAAAGCTTCTCGGGACCAATAAGCCCCACTAAAAAGGCCTAAGTGGTGATACATGGCTTCCAATGGATTTAGACATACTCATGTTGTCACCAAATTATCACCCAAGAACGACCGAAGTGTCCTCGAAAGAACTATGAAAACTATCAAAGGTAGCCTGACAAAGTGTGTTTTTCAAATGACACTATTGGTGAAAAAGGTCATTTTGCATCATTCGGACGGGCCGGGCCTACTACGCAAGGGTGGACGCCGCTAGCAAGTCCTTTTGTATCCCACCCTACGCCTCCAAGAGCGGGTGGGGCAAAAATGGCTGAAAACCGCATGAGCTGCTGGTCACCCAAACCCATCCTGGTGGCGGCAAAAGGCCTTCGGAAGAAGTCAAAATTTTGGGAAAAATTTTACTCACGCATGCCAACGCAAAAACGGTGAAGCCCTCAACGGCAAAGGCCCATAAGGGGGCCGGGAGTCTCCGTACTTCGAACTGAAGACCGCTGCCATTGGTCTAAAATGACACGTAGTGGCTACAATACAAAAAAATCATCGAAAAATTATTTTGTTGTCCAAAAGGATGATTTTACAAGGGGTTAGACATCCACTTTCATTCATTGGGTTATGCTATGCAAATATCCCCCGAACGGCTATGGAGTCTATGTAGGGTATGTGATCTAATAACCTTTTTTCAACATAATTTTTGAACGTGGGCATAAATCAACGCATAGTGGCCTCAACAAGTAAACCAAGTTTCGTCTCCCCCTTCCTCTGACCCAAGCAGCCAGTTTGCCCTTGTCGAGGTGTGCAAGACTGGACATATGTTGCGTGCCCGAAGTAGTCGCCCTACTGCTATCACGGTAATCCTATACATTTACAAGGCTTGAGCAGAACCCTTTGACGATTGTTTGATTGATCAATTGTGTCCCCTCTACTATCCACTTTTTACATCATGTCACGCTTTCCGTTGTTTTCTGATACGCTTTATTCCACTTTCTCCGCCAAACATATCAGAACGACCGGGACACGCATTGCGCATTGAGTGTAGAGTACCATCCATTGACTGCAAAAATAAACATGACGGCAACTTCGGATGAACAACAATCTCCCAAAATAGCACAGGGCTTGGTGATGTCCGCAAAAAAAGAGAGGTGCTCGCGCGTGATACATGGTTACAGAGGGCTTATTTCGGTTTTCTTACACAGAAGCTGTGCCATAGCCTTGCTGCATTGCGGCAATTTGGAACTATAAAATGAACATCACTGTACACCCATGATTGTACACGATGACTTGCACTGTTTTAGAAATGCAAAGCGATGTTTTAGTAGATGCCGGTGCTTCTGTTTGAGCGGGCATGCGAGAAAGAGTCAACGAACTCTTTCTTATTGAACACGCAGAAGAGTTGAGGGCGAGGTGTAATCGGTTGAGATGTAGTGTTTATGCAATAGGACCAGCCTAAGCATGGTGGCGGGGTTGGTTGGTTTGGTGATAGGCATGATAACATGGGTAGTAGCTAGTAGTAGGGTTTGAAAGTGGTTTTACCAATTAGTCGGAGGAACCGGTGATAGAAGTGGAATTAGCTGGAGTGGGTAGAATTGCTAAAAATTGTTTTCAATAATATATATTGTAAAAATGGTGATAGTGACGGTAACCGTGTTAATTACGGTGATAGTGGCAGTGACAGAGATCGTGATGGTCACAAGAACCATGATAATGACAACAACAATAATAGTGGCAATGTGTTGAACTGGCTTCAAACACTAGACAATGTGGAGCGCAAAGCACACCATATGCATGCATTTTGGCATCCACACTTTACATGTCAATCTTCCCCATCATTTGCACATCTGATTTTGAAAATTAAAATGACGCGCGTTGTCATTTTACTACCATTCATATTCAAGTGATCTTGGGTTGTGCCCTCTGCTAACCTCCGCGCTTTGTCCATCTCATGCAAGTTGTGTGCCTTGAGGCATAACACCTTCGCCTCTGGTTTCAAAGAGCCGTGGGTGGTATTTTCTGAACGAGTCCATAATTTCTTGGTTTGCCCTTCATTCTTGGTTGATTCATTGATTGCTGCTAAAAGTGCGAAGAGGTGGTAAATGGCACACATATGGGTCCACAATCCGTCTCAAAGAATGTGCAACATGGCGAATCCATGGCACTGAAACTACCTCACATACTGTACAAAAAGAGTACTATGCCGCGATGATTGCAAGCAAAACTGAACCTGAGAATACATTGTACTGCCAGAATATGATTGGTTTAGCTTCCACTCCACCATCCACCTGTGCACAACAGCAAATTACAGAATTCCTACAGCAATCTGTCAACTTTCCAGCCTGCCATGGGTGAGGGTCCATTTGAGAATAACATCCCATGTAAACGCATGTGGTTTCTGCACGATCTGGCCTTCCACCCCGGCATTGTGCCATGTAAGTGGTTGTCTTGAGGGGGCACTAAACTTGGCATTCCATAAAACTTGGTTTTTCAATTACCCTCAAAGTTGGCAATGGCCTTCAAACATGCCAGTTCACATTTTGATGGCTGTATTTCGCCATACCTGCCGTGGGCACTCCCTCATGGCACTAATTATTGAATTTTTCTGCCATTTGACCAGCTGCACAAAATTCCACAATTCCACTCAAGACAACCAGCTGTGGGCTGATACCTCCGCACCAAAGCTGTGATTGCGGGACGCGTAGACTGCATCATCAGCTTTCACCTCTTGCTTCTGACCGACCAAGATTGTTGGTTCATTGGAGCCACTCTTTTGTGCCACCAGCTGATAGCAGCCAACTGGTCACCCGAGGTTGGTGGCCAATCAACAGCGGTTAGCAGCTGATGGACGGTGCTTTTGTCTCAACGCTGTCAATCACTCCACATGTGCCACTCACAACACAATAAATGTCCGTGACCCAAGAACATGCTGAGAAAAAGCCACAGCCAGCGATGCTGCATCATGGAGCCTCGATGTCCCCATTGTACGCCTCACACAGGTAATTTGCTGGCGGTTGGGCCCAGTGATCAGAGAACACAACTGATGTCATGTACCTGCACTGAAGTCTCTTGCACTATCGAATTAATGAATGGCGTGAGTGATAATGGGGGAATGTTTGCCCGGCACGCTACTTTTCTATTAACTATCCCGACTTCAGCCCGAGATTTACCCTCTGATGGAGAAGGCCCCCCAAATAGACCATGATGGACTGTGCACCTTCCCTGCAAAGCAAGTTGCAAAATAAAGCAATATCTGTGAATTCCGCAACTCCAACTGTCATTTGTATTGTACTTAACAAACAACATTGGTCCCACAAGTGTGGGTGTCAATACATTCAGTACAATAGTGCTCCTTACACTCATCACAAACTGCGACGGTGGAGCACTTCTGGCAACACAACACACACACTTCTGCCTCATCCTCTGGGAGGGAGGTACAGCACCGTTGTGCTGGCGACCAAAGCAACAATTTTGTGCAGGCTTTTGTTTAAAAAAATGTGTAATCAGGAATTGCCACTTGAGAGTCGCCTGAATCGGGAGGAAGTAGAAAAGCTATATAACAGAGTGGTGCCCAGAAGAATCACTACGATCTACAAGTGGTGTGGTTGTTCCCAGAGTTGCTGGTTGTGGGCCCATGCTAGCACCCAGAGCTGTTGCAAGAACTGGTTTCAACAAGTGTTGGCATTTCATTCTGGCAGGGTGTATGGCTATCACCAGATCTGTAGACGTGGGGAAGATTCCTATTAACTCGACAGCAACTTCCCAAGAGGGAGCCGTGGCCTGCTCTACTTGGTCAGCGATCTACTGCGAGTGCATTTTGCACGTGCCATGGCGTGGTATAGCCAGAGTCAAACATATAAAATACTGTCCCATGGAAACTTGGTTGTTAGCAGATATGGAAAGATATGAGTGTGAGCAAAGAGTGAGCAACTGAAAGTGCGGTCCCTGAATTCTATAAACCACCAATCCTCCAACGCAAAGCACCAACTGCAAAACAACACCGTCTGTGGAATCCACTGCAACAACAGCAGCTATGACCAACAGCACAATCGCAAAATGTTTTGTATGAAGGTGGGGACGAGAACAGAACACATCAATCCAGAGCACAGCTCACACCGCTCATCTCCCACAAATGCAATGGGTCAATCCAAAGTGTTTCACTCCACACATGCACAGCCAAAGGCAAGGACACTATTACTAATGAGGCGTGGGGCATGAAGCGAAGGGTAACGTGCTAAGAAAACTTGCATGGACCAGGGAGGCCCTTATTGATGATTGCCACGGGCTGCCAAAAGACCCAACACATGGGAAGTGCAGCAATGGGCCGTCGTGCATCACCAAAGACCCTGTGGGTCGCCATTGATGGGTACCACAAAACAGTCCACAGCCCCACACAGTGCACCATTGTGCAACAGGTGCGCAGTTCTGTTTCATTAGTGTACGATGATCGTGCACCATTGTGCACCACGTGCACAACAATCTTATTTTTTTCCTTCCAGGATATGACCAAATCTTCTGGGAACTGGCAAATCCGATACATGCTGGACTTAGGGCCAGGCTCAGACAACATCACCTAAGGCAGGCCGGACACGTCACAGAGAAGAGGAATTCTCTCTTCTTCAACAGACACCATAGCCTGCTGCTATCTGGGAGATAGCCACGCCATCCGTAGATGACAGATCCCAGTGCAATTACCCACGTGGTCGGATTCCAGGCAAAACAACGCTATTCAAGGGCCAGACTCCTTCCACTGACACCAGAACACATGCGGAGTTTTGATAAGGCACATCCTCGATGCTCAGCCTTCAAAAGCAGTGTGCAGCTATTTACACATGACAGGTGTCCATTTCATGGACAATGAAAAACCATTATGTGGGTACAGAGCGTTGAACTGATGGACCGCAGCATAAAAATGAAATTGGTCGCCAAACACTATACACAGGCTCTGCTATGCAAAAAAAAAAAATATCTCATCATTCAGTAGAATGGAGAGCGGAACCTATATATCACGACCGCGGCCGTGCATTGCAGTATATATCTACGTGTGTTGGATGCTGACAAAACACGTGCATATTTATGGCGAGATTGTGATTTCTAGCCTGCACTAATGGAATAGTGTTCCTCATCCTCGTCCTCCTGCGGTACAGAGTGTTTTTTTTTTTGAATGTTCTTAACCGCATCAACTTGTTCTGGGGCTGACGTCCCCCAACGAAAGTATTTACAACAACATATTATGATATGCACACGGTTGCTCTGATGGTAAGGTTAGATGCATGCTGATTTACCCTGTGGGGGAGGGGGGGGGTTCAGGAAGGGGCAGAGGGCTGAAGGGGTCGAGAGGAGGGGACAGAAAGTCGCTGGATGGGCGGAAAAAATTTCGGATGTCCCGGGAGGCGCTGGAGTGGGGGGGGGCAGGGGCAGACGGACCTGGGCACCTAGTAGCGGTGGGCCTAGAGGGGAGAGGTAGGCGTGTTTGGCGGTAGCGTGCCTTGGAGCGTGGGGGTGGGAGAGGGGGAGTGGTCTTGGCGCGCTTTGGGGGCGCCCAAAGGATTGTGGTCTGATGGGTTTGTGATGATCGATGCCGTTTTTGTGGTTGCCGACGGCGTGAGTGCTGAGGAGGGCGGGGAATGGCCGAGGGGGGGGGGGCGTGGTGCGGATGCGCGGCTGGATGGGCGTTTGGAGTCTTTTGGCGCGCGACGAGTGGCTGGTTGTGCTTTGGCTGACGCTGGCTTGGACGGTTTTTTTAAGGCATGTTTGGGGAGAGGTGGGGGGTGCTGGTATGTGGGGCGGGTCCGAGGGGGCGTGTGGACGGAGGTACTGAACGCACCGTGCGAGACCGAGAAGGGGTTGAGAGGGTCGGGGGGGTGCGCCCAAAGTATTGGGTCCCAAGGGAGAGGATTCGAACACAGCCAGTCATGTGCTTGGTGGACAGCCTTGTCCAGGTGCTTTACGCTTTCCTCTAGGGCTAGGCCAAGCATGGCCTTGTGCTCGGCGCGAGTGGAGCCCGGGATTGGCTGGGAGAGGCAGGACCATAGGGACTTAGGCACTAGAGTTCTCATGAAGTTCGTGCGGTCAGCCTTTGAGGGTCCAGAGAGCCACCAGTGCAGGACAATGGGGCTGAAAAGGGGCCCCCAGGAAGAGATGTATGCCTGGACGTGTTGGTCTAACGCTTTGCAGAAGGCCAGGCGGGATAGAGGGTCGAAGGGGTGGTGTTGTCCGCACCTGGAACAGTGGTAGTCGTGAAGCATATTGCTCCACTGGTACCCGTGCACATTGTAGCACCCGGACGCCAGTTTGAAAAACAAGGACGAAAACCAGGAAGCTTTATTGTACAGGCTGAAGCTGGGGCCGACCGCTATGTTGTTATGGGAATGCTGCGGCAGTAGGTGGCGGAATTGAGTCAGTTTGGCGTCCACTTTGGCCTGAGTTCGAGCAATGAAATTTTTCACGGACTTTAGCTGTTTGCTTTCGGTCTTGAGCGTTGCGGAACGTTCCTTGGGCCCAACTTGCGACATTGCCAAGAAAACGGCGTTGCGAAGCTAGGCAACTAGGACGGCGCTCACGATTGCGGCTTTGCGCTAGGCAAATAAAATTGACGGCAAGGTTGTTTCGCTTGCCTCGGCTCCAAATTGAGGCTTTGGGACTTTTGATGGTAATCCACGGCTCCACGGGATCAGCCCAGAACTTGAACAGCCCAGGATTTTCGTTAATCACCGAGCAGCCTGGACTGCTGGTGGATCCATCAATAAATTTCTGAGGGTCAATCGAAAAAAAATAGACACTCAGAAAGTGAGGTACAGAGTGTTGTGGAAGCCCTGAGACGTAAGAAATGGACTGTTGGTGGAGACACGCATGCCTACAATCGTCAGTATCTGTGCATGGACAGGGCAATTGTCGTGGATGATTGACATCTGTAAAGGCTTCATCATTCCCATCATCATAGTCCACCCTTCACATACCAAGGACAGCATGCAGCGAACACCTGTAAAAAAAAAAGGGTGAAAATGGGTGAAAAAGGGGGTATCCCCAGTTCTGAAGAACTTCCAAGACACCTACTAAAATCAAACAACAATGATGGCCCAATACCACAATGGATGGGTCTCTATTACAACATAGTGTGAAAATTATGCACAGTGTGCAACCCGCCCCCTAGAAACTGTTTTTGTGTTCCAGCACTAGGCGTGTGCAGCAGCCCCCAGAAAGAGCCACATTCACAGAGCGCACTTGGACAGTTGGTGCAGAACAACGCACAGTCTCTCCATCTTGGGACCTTTGGCTTCACACGAGCAGGTGCAACAACAGCAGGTGCAACGCTCCCTAAAGGCTGTGGTACTCTGAAAGAGAGGAGGAATTTGTCTGATTTTGGGTACACAATGCAACAACTTTCTCAACAACATTATGAACCTAAAGCGTCCCCGGTGAGAAGACGTGGAGTGGAGTGTATAGCGGTTCTGCGTGCCCTGGGGTGGATCACCCTTGGATAGCTTTGTGCCTATGCACTGGTAACGCATGATGATCCATCATTCCCAATGCAACTGGCAAGAAGCATCTAAGCAACAAGGTACTCCTTCTGCCATATGATGCCGCATGCACCATTGTACACAGGATCTACATACAATGTACAACATCATCAGAAATCGCTGTACCTACGCTGCTGAAGAAGAAAATAATCCCCATTCTCATCCTCCTGCGGTATATAGCGGAGGCCCTGAAACGTAGGAAACGATTTGTTGGCAGTGACGTCAGGCCACATGTTTCAAAAATGTGGAGGGGAAAGCCTGAAAATTGGGGTCTTGATAGCGGTCCACTGTGTGCACAGGCACCCAACAATATGACCAACAGTGAAAACCCGCAGGGCACGCATACAACGCACACGCGACCGCAGTGCGCCGCAACTTTGGCGACTGTCGGAACTCGCTGCTTTCGTGGCCCGCGTTCATGGCATTAAATCCGACAGTTGCGATTCTGATCCAGTTCGCCAACGGCAGCATGAGCTCGTGGACCCGTCCCAAAAGTGCCGTACACTCGCTGTGCAAACACTCCCTCGAACTGAGGGTCAGGCTAGCCAAGGAACGGCGCATATATAACGTGTAGGACAGGCTGTCTCTACATGAGCAGGGGTCGCCCCAGGAGCAGGTAGGGGAAGCCCCCCTCCTTCCCTGATGCCTCGAAATCGTGCGTGCGTTTGTGGGGGGCAGGGGAAAGGGGACATGGTCACCAAACAAAACACGCCTTGACTACCAGTGGCCGTTGAGGGTCACCGGCCAGTGATCAGGGGCCAAGCCAAGGGGAAGAAGGAGAGGGCTGTTGCCAGGTTTTGTACATTGACGCCCACGGGCCAGCGGAGCCCCAGGAATCGTCACTCCTCGACGGAGTGCCGCGTTCGGGTCTTAGAAGACCTCCTGTGGACCCATGATTGCACATTTCGCCCCCGCAAGGCGGAGCAGCGCACAGAGTCATACAGTGCAGAAGCAATGGACGGAGAGAGGGTCTGCGTATGAACGGACCGTGTGATCAGACCTTGGCTTTTCGCTTTCTGAGTTGAAGCAAACGAGGCAAATGACGAAGAACCAGGAGGCCCTGGAGTCGCATTGTGTGGCGCGGGCCCGGGGCTGGTGCTGATTGCACAGCCCTCTGGGACGCTGTCCAGGGGAAACCGATGGTGCCGGCAGCGGGGGGCACTGGCTGTGTATCTGCCGGACAGACCGCCTCGGTGCACGCCACACGGCGGGCGCTGTGCGCCACGATACACCGCAGCCATCAAACCAACGTGTGCCATCCAGCGGGATCGGGGCGACGAATCTGGGGCGACAGACGAGGCAATGGGTGGTCACACCCTCCCTCTCCCTGCCTGGCCTATCCTTGTCTCCCTATACACCCTTCCCAGTGGGGGAGGGGGGGACTTCGTGCGATATATGAAGCGACCAGACCACACTGCGCACCGGGTCCCCTACACTCCCCTTCCAAGACTGGGTGAGCTGCCATGGACTCAAATGGCTGCATTCGAACGAACGACTGTGTCGCTTTTGGCTCCTTCCACGCACTCTGCTGCCGGTTCAGCAGAAGAAGGGCGGTCCGATCAAGGTCTGTCTGGTTGTCGTCCCTCTCTCCGCAGCCTCTCCGCCACCTCTCGGCAACCTCTCCGCAGCCTCTCCCACCCTTGGGCCGCCATCCCAATGCCCACGACTCACAGCGGAAAAAGGCTGCACAGGGTGCGTCACTGCAGGTTTTACGAGTTGACGCATGACGGGGGGAGGGGGGTGGCAGCAACCGGCCCCCGCCCCCTGTGAACCCAATGGCAGCAGGACCCTCCTTTGGAAGCTCAAGGAAGAGGAACACGTCACCTTTCAATTCATTTTACGGACCAGCGCTTTCCTCGGGGGGTACAAGGGGGCATAAGGGAACTTCGTCGAGGATCATGGTATTTTCTGAGGAGCCCAAGGAGGCCCCAGGCACTCAAAGTCTTTTGTTTGGCAGCAAAAGGAAGGCATCTACCACACACACTTCGCCAAACTCATGGTGTGTGTGTGTGTGTGTGTGTGTGTGTGTGTGTGTGTGACGCCCGATCATTTTCGACAAATCCAAAGCGTTCGCTATCATACAGCACCTCTCTACAGCATTGTTCGCACTGCAGCAATGTTTGGATCTCCGTCCCATGCGGCCTTTCCTCCTTCTCAGCATGACACGAAGACTATGTACCATCATCATGCACCTACCGCGCCGTGCATCCCCGAATGCCCATGCTCCGACCCCTGTGCAGGGACCCCCACCTGGGCGAGCCTGCAACAGCACACGGCAGTGGAAGACCGGCGCGATGCTGAGACACTATCTCCTGGGGCTGTGTGTGTGTGTGTGTGTGTGTGTGTGTGTGTGTGTGCCAAGGTGTCAAGTCCAATCATGCTCAAACTGTGAGGTTCAACATTCCTATCTCCTACCGCTACTGCAAACCATGTGTGTGTGTAGCCCGGAGTGGGAACTAAGGTGGGAGACCACCTGAGGATGTACCTCTGAGTCGCGAAAAAAGTGATATCAAGCAGTGCCTTACCCTATTGCCTGCGTTGCATCCTCTTCTTGATTGTTGCCCCTTTCTGGATGTCGTTTTCCCCTCCTTCTGCTGGTGCGCCCCTTTTTTCCCCTGGGAGCCGTTTCCTTGATCCATTGGCCGCTCTGCGCCCCTTGCACGCCCTACCGGAGCACTCAAATGACGCTTAACTTCCAAAACCGGAAGTCATCGCTGACAGGGGGGGGGTGTGGGGGGTAACCAATCGTCCGACACGCCACCCAGAAATCCCCATACACCCCTCTGGCTGGTGCACATCTGCGCTTAATTCATTCCATTGAGAAAATCCTTACGTAGCCAGTCCACACCCTTTCTGAGACCGGGCCTCAGCTGGCAAGGGGTATTTCGCCATAATTCACAACTCTTTCTGCCTGTGCCCCGCCCCCCCGCCCCCTGTATCAGCGAGGAAACCCCAACGGCCGTACCGGCGAGGACCGTGTTGTCCCAACAAACCTGCCTGTGGCCCACACTTAGCGCAGTGGCTTGGCCACAGACCCGAAAAATAGCTGGGCAACTGGGGGACTAATGAAGGTGGCTTTTTTTCATTTTTTATTTATTTTGCCAGGGGCTGAACATTTACCATTGCATTCGCACATGCTGTGACCACCCTGGTCACAACACATAATAACATGAATACTCCTATCAACAAAACTACATCAAGGAACCGTTTTGACCCGTTTCATTTCAGCTGCCCCCACATCCCCAACGCATCCATGGAACGCATCGGCGAAATCGGCGGAAGTCCGTCGCCGATGCATGAGCTCATTCAAATGCAGCTCAAACTGCGAGGCTCATTGCATTGCAGCAAACCAAGTGTACGTGTCCGAATGCCCAGTTGCTGGGCTCAACAAACCATGTCGGGATCCCCCAACTCACTCCCCCCGCGCAGAGATAGGGCACTCCGATCACCGTGCCCAAAAAGGGCTGAGGGGGGTTCGGGGGTTGGTGCGGGGTGTCAAAGGGGCACACCTGTGATGCAACCCGTCAGGGGTCACCAAGATCCACCATCGAAGCCGCCCACGGCAGCGGCACAGGGCTGGCACATTGCGCTCGTACCTCCTCCTCTGACCAGCCGTCGCACACCACCACCTCCCCAGCGGTGTGATAACACCGGAAACAATGCCCCATCAGAATGGACTCGTATGGGCAAGCGATGTACACCACGTTACCCGCCTCGTTCTCACAGTCGGGGTCTGCAGAAAACGGCAGCAGTGGTCGCAAAATGAGTCGCTGCAGCACCTTCCGCAAGCAGTCATCATGGAGCTTAGAGAAAAAAAGAAAGCCGGTGCCCACACGTTCAACCGACGGTATCCGACGCTTGGGCGGTAGCCGACAGCAGTTGGCGGGTACACCCCTGCTCAACCGACTATCCAACCGAAGGCGGTTGAGCAGTTGGTTTGGGTGCTAGCTGAGGGAGCTCCAAAAAGAGAGCTCCAAAAAAAGAAGAAGAAAAGACGGGGTCATAAATGGCGATCGTTTTCTGTCGATGATGGGTCGACGAACAAATGCTCGGGCTGGCCGGGGATACAGACGACAGGTGCGCCAACACCAACAGCTCACGGGCCCTCTGGCGGCTGGTGCAATCTTGGACCCGCAGTGTGTGCCCAATGGGGGTCTGAGTAAGTGTGCCAGTTGGTACTTCCGGGTGTGCACACTGGTTTGGGTGTTCAGGAGGATATTGTCTACATTGTTTGTCTGCAGGCAGGGGGTGTGTTGGGGGGGGGGGGGGGGTTGCGGGGTGGGGTGGGGGGGTCGTTCATTTTCCCAAATGCCCGTTGGTGGGGTGGGGGCATTGGGGGGAGGGGAGGGTCCGGGCTGCCCCAACATATATGCCTCAAAAATGATCGCCATGACGTGCTGATCATTTTGAGGTATGCATCACGGGACATTGTTTCCGATTTTTGTTGCGCTTGGGCCCCTTTGCGGCCCGATTGCTGAGCCACGACTGGTCCTCAGACTGCAACTCTATAAGGGCTCTGTCACGGGAGCCCCTTTCCCTACCCCCCGGGGTAAGGGGCTCGAACGAACACCCTCCGCCCCGCAAACCTGTTCGGGCAGTCGGAGGAGGGGGAGCGCCTGGCCTCAGACGCCCCTCACAACGGTGGAAGGCACCCCCCCCGGGGACGCCCTTCCGCCACCCCCAAAAGCGAGCAACGCCGGCCCGCAAGGGCGCACGCTGTGGGGCCGGTGCTGGGTCCCCACGCCCGCACCGACCGCACCCGGGACACACGGGTCGTGGAACCCCGGCTGCCCGCCCCAGAGGACGGGCGGCTGGGGGAGGGACAGCGCCTGACACCAGACGCCCCTCACAACGGTGGCAGGCCACCCCCCCCGGGGACGGCCCCCCACCACCCCCACGGCACGCAGCCCCCACAGGGCATGCAGGCCAAGGGGACAGTGTTGGGCCCCCACACCCACACACCCGCGCCCACAGCACGTGGGTGGCGGACCCCAACGGCCCGCCCAGTGGGCGGGCAGTCGGGGGAGGGGGAGCGCCTGGCCTCAGACGCCCCTCACAACGGTGGAGGGCACCCCCCCCCGGGGACGCCCTTCCGCCACCCCCACAGCGAGCAACGCCGGCCCGCAAGGGCGCACGCTGTGGGGCCGGGGCCGGGTCGGGGGGGGGATGTCGCGTTGGGGCGTTGCATTGGCAGAGACCGGATTCCTGTGATGCACCCTCCCGCACCCAAGGAACTCACCTACAAGAGGCTTTGGGCCCGGAAGTAGTTCCATGACGTTTTCTGGCAGCATTCGATGCGCTGCAATCCTTCAACCAGCACCTCCACAAGCCCTGGCTGCATTCGCAGTTGACCTCCCCTTAGTAGTGCACAGCCTCAGGCATGCTCCTCGACAGAAAACAAACGAGGCAAACAAGTCATGAAAGGCGGAATACCAGCAATAGTGGCGCTTGAACTTCTGCTTGGACTCACCATTGAGGTTGGAGATGAATAGGGCGATGCTGATGGCGACGCCGAGGAATACGCAGACGGCGAAGCTGATGGCACTGCTGGGGGGTACACAGATGGCGATGCTGAGGGGTGTGCAGATGGCGATGCTGACGCCGATGCCGAGGGGTGTGCAGATGGCGATGCTGAGGGCGATGCTGAGGGGTACGGGGATGGCGTTGCTGAGGGGTATACAGATGGCGATTCTGAGGATGATGCTGAGGGCGATGCTGACGGCGATGCTGAGGGGTGTGCAGATGGCGATGCTGACGGCGATGCTGATGGCGATGCTGAGGGGTGCGCAGATGGCGATGCTGATGGCGATGCTGAGGGGTATGGGGATGGCGATGCTGAGGGCGATGCTGAGGGGTATACAGATGGCGATGCTGAGGATGATGCTGAGGGCGATGTTGATGGCGATGCCGAAGGGTATGGGGATGGCGATGCTGACGGCGATGCTGATGGCGATGCTGAGGGGTATGGGGATGGCGATGCTGATGGCGATGCTGAGGGGTATGGGGATGGCGATGCTGAGGGCGATGCTGAGGGGTATACAGATGGCGATGCTGAGGATGATGCTGAGGGCGATGTTGATGGCGATGCCGAAGGGTATGGGGATGGCGATGCTGACGGCGATGCTGAGGGGTGTGCAGATGGCGATGCTGACGGCGATGCTGATGGCGATGCCGAGGGGTGCGCAGATGGCGATGCTGACGGCGATGCTGAGGGGTGCGCAGATGGCGATGCTGATGGCGGTGCTGAGGAGTACGCAGATGGCGATGCTGACGGCGATGCTGAGGAATACGCAGATGGCGATGCTGACGGCGATGCTGATGGCGATGCTGAGGGGTATGGGGATGGCGATGCTGATGGCGATGCTGAGGGGTATGGGGATGGCGATGCTGAGGGCGATGCTGAGGGGTATACAGATGGCGATGCTGAGGGCGATGCTGAGGGGTATGGGGATGGTGATGCTGAGGGGTATACAGATGGCGATGCTGAGGATGATGCTGAGGGCCATGTTGATGGCGATGCCGAAGGGTATGGGGATGGCGATGCTGACGGCGATGCTGAGGGGTATGGGGATGGCGATGCTGAGGGCGATGCTGAGGGGTATACAGATGGCGATGCTGAGGGCGATGCTGAGGGGTATGGGGATGGTGATGCTGAGGGGTATACAGATGGCGATGCTGAGGATGATGCTGAGGGCGATGTTGATGGCGATGCCGAAGGGTATGGGGATGGCGATGCTGACGGCGATGCTGAGGGGTATGGGGATGGCGATGCTGACGGCGATGCTGAGGGGTGTGCAGATGGCGATGCTGACGGCGATGCTGAGGGGTGTGCAGATGGCGATGCTGACGGCGATGCTGATGGCGATGCTGAGGGGTGCGCAGATGGCGATGCTGATGGCGATGCTGAGGAATACGCAGATGGCGATGCTGACGGCGATGCTGATGGCGATGCTGAGGGGTATGGGGATGGCGATGCTGATGGCGATGCTGAGGGGTATGGGGATGGCGATGCTGAGGGCGATGCTGAGGGGTATACAGATGGCGATGCTGAGGATGATGCTGAGGGCGATGTTGATGGCGATGCCGAAGGGTATGGGGATGGCGATGCTGAGGGCGATGCTGAGGGGTATGGGGATGGCGATGCCGATGGCGATGCTGAGGGGTATGGGGATGGCGATGCTGACGGCGATGCTGAGGGGTATGGGGATGGCGATGCTGACGGCGATGCTGAGGGGTACGGGGATGGTGATGCTGAGGGGTATACAGATGGCGATGCTGAGGATGATGCTGAGGGCGATGTTGATGGCGATGCCGAAGGGTATGGGGATGGCGATGCTGAAGGAGATGCTGAGGGGTACGCAGATGGCGATGCTGATGGCGATGCTGAGGGGTGCGCAGATGGCGATGCTGATGGCGATGCTGAGGGGTATGGGGATGGCGATGCTGACGGCGATGCTGAGGGGTATGGGGATGGCGATGCTGACGGCGATGCTGAGGGGTACGGGGATGGTGATGCTGAGGGGTATACAGATGGCGATTCTGAGGATGATGCTGAGGGCGATGTTGATGGCGATGCCGAAGGGTATGGGGATGGCGATGCTGAAGGAGATGCTGAGGGGTACGCAGATGGCGATGCTGATGGCGATGCTGAGGGGTGCGCAGATGGCGATGCTGATGGCGATGCTGAGGGGTATGGGGATGGCGATGCTGACGCCGATGCTGAGGAATACGCAGATGGCGATGCTGACGGCGACGCTGATGGCGATGCTGATGGCGATGCTGAGGGGTATGGGGATGGCGATGCTGAAGGAGATGCTGAGGGGTATGGGGATGGCGATGCTGAGGGCGATGCTGAGGGGTATACAGATGGCGATGCTGAGGATGATGCTGGGGGCGATGTTGATGGCGAGGCTGATGGCAATTCACAGAGCCAGGGCGTCTCTGTACAGGGTCCCTGCGCATTGCATGTATCCTCGCCGGTACAGCAATGCCAAGATGCTCCTACACCTTCCCGGCATTGCTCATGGCAAAATGCACAGTCGCACATGTTGACGTCGTTGGTGCAGTGGGCTCCTGTCCATCCCGAAGCGCATACACAAACCTCGAAGCCATCAGAGAGCACTTCGCAGCGTCCTCCATTGTGGCACTCCAAAGAGCAAGCCGGCCGGACACATACAGACCTGCTTCCCACGTGATCCAGGCACACCCAGCCTGTCTCGATTCTACATTCAGAGTCACGGCCATCATTGTTCAAACGGTTGCCATCATCACAGTTCTCTAATGAATGGCGTACCCCATTGCCACACTCAGGGCCATCGCTGCCCGCTGGATTATTGATATGTAGTGTGAACCCGTTTCTCTCATCACCATTCGTATTGCTAACGAAGTGAAACACAATGGGGAGATGGAAAGTGGACTCCGAGCCGGGAGGACGTCGGAGGACGTGGTATACATCCTTGCTGGCCCATGTCGACACGCCCTCATACCCGGAGTACACCGTCAGCTGGTCTTCTTGCGTAAGATCAACCTCAAAAGCCTCGAAGTCGACTGTTACTGCGGTGCCAAGGTCTGCATCGGCCCCATACTGCCACCAGCAGTCTGAACCAGGAGCATAGGTGCCTGATGCAGATGACCGCAGTGTCACGGTTTTGAGGGGTTCCAGGTGTGCCAGCTTGCCCTGTGTGCATGGGACAATGCCAGAGGGTTCAAAAAACGCATCAGTCGGCTGGCTCTGCACGGACCTCCCTTTGTTGTCGAGCCCAGCACATGCCACAGCTGTGATATGAATTGGGCTCGTGATGACAAATGGCACAGTGTACAGCTGACCCACCTGGCACTGGTACCAGTCTCCACAGCGAGGCGCGTCGCTGTTGGCCGTCCAGCACAGGTACGGGCAATCCCAGGCGTGCGCAATGGCCACCTGTGTTCCAGCCACAACTTGACCACCTTCATCCCCAAATGCTGGCGGTGAGAACAGCCTCGTCTCACAGCTGTCACCAGACCAGTCTGCGTCACAAACGCAAGCGTCGTTCTCACAGTCACCGTTGCCTGAGCATTGAATGTCGCGTGTGCAATTGAAAACCGTGCGGACATACATCGCGCTGGGGGCGTTGGAAATTTCCATCCATCCAGATTTTGCTACGTCGTCGCCGTCTGGGGTTGTGCCAGGTCTTATGCTGGCGCTGTAAAGGGAACCAGGAAGTGCCTTCCATGCAGGGAAAATCCAGCCCATGAAACCTTCTTCGTTCCGGGTTGTTGTATATTGCAACCCAACCCACACACGCCCTGTAAGGCCACGGATAGTGCCCCAATCGAAACGACATCATGTGTTTGGTGGCCAAAATCCAAGAGAGCCAGGCCAGTGAGCCCTCTACGTGTGCAACCGAACCGTTCCCCAGTGTTCGGATTGTTGCAGCTGAAAGTAGTGAATGCTTGGGGTATGTTGTCCAAAGACCGAACAGTGCCGCCAGTATAAACGAAGCGTTGACTTGCAGTATCATCTTCACCTAAACTGGTGTATGGATAGTATCGCTCATCTTCAGCAATCATGTCTTCAACAGGGATTGCCCCATGGCTGACGACCACAAGCAAAATCAAAGCAATACCCCATCTCAGCTGGAATCCACGAAGCATGGACAACGAACAGAAGTTGTATAACAGGCAACTATCAGAAGAACAGAGCATGTAACAAATAGCAACCGTAAACCCTCTTAAAATTCTTTTGCGTGGTGGTGCCTCAGACCGCAACCACTGGGAAAGAAATATCTTTTTTTGTTGATCGACTTTCGTGAGGTGCGACCTTCACTACGAGTGTAGGAGGGCATCGAAAGTACTCAGGAACAACCCTAGAATCCAGTGCACCCGAGCCATGCGAAACTGCAATTCAAAGCTGGTTGGTAGCTGGTACATGCACAGAAGTTGAATTTTCGCTTAGCACTAGTCGGCACATTTTTTCAACAATCAAATGAGACCATGGTTTTGTTGTGCCTGTGTCTTTGTGCTGATACGTGTCATCATAAGTAAGGGACAATCGGACGCTGGTGGCGGCGGCGCGCACAGGCCTACCCGAGAATGCAAGTGATGTGAAGTAGGAGCCAGAGTTGTGCATGCAGATAGGGAGGGAGGACGAATGGAGTGGGCACATGGAGAATGTGACGGCAGTGCAGGGGTAAAGACACAAGGGGGGGGAGGGGGGAGCGTGCAGCCACGGTGCACCCTAAACGGGACCATTAAAAAATAAGTAGGTGCCCAAAAGCCGCGCCGTGGCATTTTGTGCGAACAAAAAGCCGGCCGTTAGGCCGTTAGGCCAGCTTTTTGTTCGTGCAAAATGCCACGGCGCGGCTTTTGGCGGATAGCGATTGCGATTGCCCTCCAAGAAGGTGAGGGGAGTGAGTGCAATGAGGGCAGTGAGTTAGCATTGGAGTTGGAGGTGCCGACGCCTGCAGTTGCCCCCCAAAAAGGTAAGGGTTTGCGCTCTGACTCATTGCTACGTGTGATGGATCGGCTTCTGCTGGATGCATGGGAAGATGCGGAAGATATTGGAGTGTGGGAGGACCCCCTTGCGCCTCATGAAATGATTGTTTGATGATGATCTTTTGCTTTTGCATGAGGAATGTTGATCATCTTTTGGATGATGATTCTTTGAATGTTGCTCTTTTGGATGATGATCCTTTGAATGTTGATCTTTAGGATGATGATCCTTTGAATGTTGATTAGGTCAATGATCCCCTAAATGCTAAGAAGGTTGATGACATGCTTGACATGGATGAAGATGAAGAGGTCCAGTGAGCTGCACTGTGCAAGGATCTGGGAGAAATTGATGGGTTGAGGGGCGTAGCAATGACGAGGGGCTATCTTGCAACGACAGAGGCCCTGCTTTGGTAACCCTTCCCCTTTCCCGCAACATATGCACCCGTGCGCGCGCACACACAGCACACACACACAACACACAGTGCGACCGGTGTGCTAACATATGGTTGATCAGGTCCGCATGAAACGGGGTTACCAAGTTGGATACATGTTCATCACCTCTTCCACCTCACCCTACGTCTCACAGTAGTGACGAGTACAGCCAGGGTATCTGGGCATGCACATTATTTTCTGCCGGAGTCCCTTTCATGTTGAATTTGTATTGTTGGATGTAATAGGATAGATCTAACACTATTAGCACCACCAGGAGGTGTTTTCGATCGACAGCGCAACCAGACGGGCACGCGCGCACACAGGCATCGTGCCAGCACTGAAATCTATCACAGCCGTCGGGATTGGCGATTTAAGTCTATCGCCCCGCCCTTCGCGATTTCAGCCCATACGCCACTTTCCACTACAGCACCAGCTGGACATTATTTTGATTTCGGTATAGCGGCATAATACTGAGATATTTGAGATCAACTTTTGATACTCCATGCATCGAAGCCAGTTTTCTAGGTACAAAGTCGTCAGAATCTGGATTTTGCAATTTTCGATGTTTCAGAAAGGCCGATTTTTTTGTATCATCTGATTTGGAATGCTTTAGTGTTTGTATTGACACCGTCGGAATCTCGAATAATGTCCGTTTGCAGGATTCCAACTTTTGGCAGTCAAATTTTTTGTCATAGTGCTTCGCTGTGCTTGCCTTGTGCCATTGTACACCTTGATGCCCAGTTTGACCGTAAGTGTTTTTGACCAATTTTTGACTCCACTTGAGTATAGGGTTAAAGTGTTGCCCCTTTCACTGTTAGCATCTCCTCTTGCATGGTAGTACAACACCCAAAAGACCGCGGTGAAAGGTGGCAGAGGAGGAACTGGACCTGCGTGACCCGAAAGAGTGATGGCCCGGGTAGAACAGGCCAGGTGGGTGGCCCGTAGGTGTGGACCCCACCTCCTATAGGTGCGAGGCAACCCGCCATCACAAAATTTTAGCCCACGGTGCCGGTGGTGATTTTTGGCAATTTGCGTCCACTTCCGGATAGTTAAAAAAGGGTGTTCAACCGTTGTGATCCTTTCAATCACAGTAATTGAAATTTTCTGCCTCGTCTAGTTTCGATATCCAAATCTGAATTCAACCTGCTGTTACGTGCGACAGTCACTGGATTCTGTCTGCTTAAGTCTGCTTATGTGCTACAATCAGCGAGTATCCCAACCTATTACTGTGAAAATAAAGTTAAAACAGAATATTAATGGTTTCCGGAAAGGCTTTACTTAATACTTATTACTTTTTTTCTTTAATTCATCCAGAGGAGTCCTTACTTCTTGCTTATTTTTTAATGATCCCGATTGTCCCTTACTTAATGTGACACATACAAGCAGAAAGAAAGGAGCACAACACCACATGGTCCCATCTGATTGCCGAGTCGATGTGCCGAATAGTACTTAACTGGGACATTTGTCTGCCGCCCCCACCCCGAGTGGTGTACGTGTTGATATAGAAGCATAAGCGGATTGCACCCAACCGTCACTCATGCATTCCGCTTAGAGGCAATGATCTTCTTCAATGCAGAGTGCACCCATGTAATGAAGGGTACCCGAACTGCGGATAGGCGGAAATGGAACTTCGAAGAATCACATTGAACACCCGCCAACAATTGTTCCTTTGCTTTGCTAGACATCCAAACTGCACAAAGAGACAGAATGCACGCAGTATCGTAAATTCTCGTCGAAAAAAAAATGTTTTCTTGTTGCGCAAACATATACCTTCAGTTCCGTTCCGTGCCGCTGCGCCAAATGTCGCTGTTCTGTCGCCGTTAGTACGATTATTGAAGTTTTAATGGCCGCAGACGCCCATTACTCAGGTTAGTTTAGTGAATTTTAATAATTTCAGGGGGGGTCCGGATTACTATTACTGATTTAACTTTATTTCTACAGTACACCTGTGTGATAGGTATCCTAATCAACCTAATTCGTTACAGTTGCACCGTTCCTCTCACGCCTTTGTTGCAAAGCTCGGTACCACATGAAATCATGGTAGTAGGTCAGCGGTGTAAAGGATTGTGTGGCGTGTGGATGGCATAATGGTGTTGCCAAAAATTGATCGTGCTACTGTCCTAAAGACCGTATTGCAAGTTATGTCTTGTTGACATTGTGGAGTCAGAAAATATACAGCAAACCTTACAGGAACTCAGGTGTAAAGGGTACCGTGGGCGTTGGTGGAAACCGGCCTTCAATAAAACATTGCGAAAGCACGGGGCGCCCACGACGCTAATACGGGACACACACCACAGCAAATGCTGGCGCACAGCAGCAGATTTTTGATACAGCGAGCCCTTGGGATGAAAGCATGCACACTGGGCGAGAGAGAGAGAGAGAGGGTAAAGGAGGGGGGTGGGGACGCGACCATCATGATGTACACGGGGACCACCCCCCTTTATGTGCGGATATGTGATTGTTGAACGCATATAACAAACACGGCTCACGGTTTCACTACGTGCAAAAAGCCATGAATAGGCACATAGACACTCGGCCTCTGGTGAACACGAGACCCTTGCTACACTTGTGTTTGCAGCCTAAATGGAATTTTGACCAGTGCGTGCCATCTGTTGATTGTGCTTTTTGACGTGGAACAAAGCCCATTCTAGAGCTTTTGCTCGTTGCCAGTGGCATTCCGTTTCACATATAACCTGTGACCACACAAGTGTGGTGCAGCGTGTACCCTCATCACTATCATGGTCGTTGTTTGGTTTTCACTTGTGCACCTACGCGCTTAGCTCACTAAGCTACAACTTGCCTTGCTAAAAGTGTTAGCTAGGGGCGAGATTTCAGGACGATAATCGTTACCTCCGTCTCGCGGGAGAGGTAACGATTATCGTCCTGAAATCTGGAGGGACCAATCCAGAGGTAACGATTATCGTCCTGAAATCTGGGGGAACCAAGCTAGAGGTAACGATTATCGTCCTAAAATCTCGGCCAACCGCCAAAGCACCCGGGGTTGTGACCAATCAATAAAACCGGCTTTTTGAGCCGGTTCCAATGAGCCTATTGGGTAAAATTTTCAATTTTCAACCGAAAAAACCGTTTTGGTAACCGAAAGTAACCGCGGTTGTCAATGAGGACATCGTCATGACAAGAGTAACAAATGACAAAATGCCGTATTTGCGTACAACAAGAAAAATTGGTTGCAAAAACAACCTCGCATCATCTTCTGGTGGTTTCTAATCATTTCCACAACAATTTTCGTCAAATTTGAGGCAAATTACTCGGCAAAACCCATATCTCCTCAATTTGTAGACAATTTGTAGACATCATGTCCAAAAGGATGGAAAACATGTTTGATGCTGGGTTGCCACCACCATTGACACCTGTGTGAGCAGCTGTTCTTGTGCACCGTTTCTCGCCGTGCTTGCCACTCCCCTAACAAGGGTAGTGCGGCCTCTGATGCTTTGTCTATTGCTGAATCCGTGGATCTCCTTGTTAATGACGCTGTGGTGGTGTCTTCTGATTCAGAGTGGGACTATGATGAGCACCCATTGACACAGGTCTCACTCAAAAGGTCCTTTGCTGAGGCTAGAGAAAGCTATCGTACAGCAGCTTGGGCAGCACCCACAGCACCTGCACATTCCCCTGTGAATCAGGACTTGTCCAATACTCCTCAACCATTTAGGAAGATGCGCCGACCGTGGTTTCCTCCTCGGACTGCGCCTCGCGAGAACATTTGCTACAAGTGTTCTACGGAAATTTTTGTTTTGCGGCCATTGCGTGGTGGTAACCGTGTTCAATGCAATGCTTGCAATGCCCCTTTTCATGAGAAATGCTTCCATAGCTCTACTGTGAAGCCGGAGGATGGGGTGGGCCCTTGTTGTCTTGAGGCCAAGGAGTAGGCCTATCTATCTATCGATCTATCGCTAAATTTCAACTAACATGTGTATTGTTGCATGCTAACCCTCAAGAACCCAAACCTCACAACTAATGTGTACAGTGGGACTTTTTTTTCTCGTATGGGTTTTTTTCCATGCCCTATGTGGTTCTCAAGCTTTCACTCCCTTTGCTTTGCCTTGCACATGCTTCAGGAGGGATGGGGCATGTGGCGCTCATATGGAGGTAACGATTATCGTCCTGAAATCTCGCCCCTCTACCTAACACTTTTAAGTAATCGTTAGTAGGTAACGATTATGTAATAAAATATGCTATTTGCATTGCAAAGCCCCCCGCTAGTCGAGGCCATTGAGGAATTTTTATTTAATTTTTATTTAAATCAACTAAAGTGATTCCCGTCACCAAGGTGCCCCACAACGTGCAACTTTACGATTTTGGATTTTCGAAGTCTAGTGTTGTCTGTTGTTGTGAATCACAGTGCCTGCACTATATGTTTCTCGACAGAAAGCTACAGCTCAGGCTACCCTGGTTTTGTGCTTTGCATGTCTCTTTCCGTTGTCACACATTGGAGTGGATAATTTGAGCCTTCGTTAACGCACAAACAGATTTGAGGAGATACCAAGATAGTTTCTGATCGTACCCTCCTCAAGGCTAGCTTGCTTTAGCACGCTCGCCCTCCGTTGTCCAGATCAACATTATGTGAGCATTACGCTTGAAGCATTTTGTTAACAATGTCCCCAGTGGACACGGGTGCCGCCTCGATGGGTACAAAGCTAAGCCCTGCAACCTTGGCAATGCAAGGTGTTCAAGAAATAATCCCACCGGTCTTGAGTCCTATTATGAATCCGGTATTAAGAATCAAACCTGACCCAGAGTTAGAGAATGTTAACATGTCAATGGACTTCGAAGAACCCGAGCAAACCCCCGTAACAATATTGGCCAACTGCAATATCATGAAGGTGCTTCCCTTGTTCCTAGTTGTCCGCGGGGTGATCGAGGGGCGGATTGGCTTCGTGTGGCAAAGAATCGCGTTTTCGAAATTTATGTAGAATGTGGCATTAGGGGCGGGTCAGTGTGATAGTGGCTCGATCCTTGAAGCCTTTGAACATTAAAACGCATGATTGTGGAGATTTGGGGTCCGGGGATGAGACCCAAAAATGGATCGCATTATGGATTATCACCATTGAAACGCCCCCCCTTATGCCGTTTTGTGGGGGTGCATGCAATATGTGCGGTGTGTCCATGAGCTGAAAAAGTCCTAAGGATACGGGGCAAGCGGTGCCCAACTCACAAGAGCACACTTGCCACCAGCACAACTCCTCAGTCAACAAACCATATTGCCCATGAGAATCGAAAAAAAATGGACACTCAAAGCGGCACCCATTAGAATGTGTTATTTCAAGTTGAGGGGTCTATAAATTGCCAAAAAGCAATTTGGTAGCTGTGGTCCTTGTTAATTGTTAATTCAATTACAGGTGAACACATGCCTTTCCTGATGGTGCAACAAAATTATGTGTCATGTCGTGCAAGACAAGGCACAACCAAGGCATTTGCGGCATGCGATGGTGTGATTTCAATGTATGGCGATCGATTCCACATGTTGCTAAATGGCACCCGTGGCGGAAACCATTGAGCGCCCATGATGGCACACCCAAGGTGGGCCCACCACAAAGCGATGAGCTGAACAAGCATAGAGAGACGGTGCCAAAGAACAACCGCTTATTAACGATGCATCCACTGCTCCTATCCATTTTGGTTGCTTTGAAGTTAATTTTTTACTTTTCGCTTGAGGAACTTTGTGGCATCTTTTGGTGCATCAAGAAGTTTGTTGGTGCACCTTGCCTTGTTTGCCTTGTTAATTTTTTGGCGGGTTCACAAATGTTGTGGATGAAGAAGATGCATTGCCTACTTCTTTTGCATCAAGATGTGGACCATAGTTAATTGGATCAACGACATGGATGATGGAATAACCGGAGTCCGGGGCGGATGAGATTGTCAAGTCTCCATGTACACCACTGCCCACCATGAACACCATCACACATGAGATGCGCCACAACTGTCTAAGAGAGAGAGAGAGAGAGCGAGGCGAAGAAAGCGACCAGTAAGGAAGGGGATTTCAACACACTGGGGGCAGTGGCAGAGCTTGAGAAATCGGGTGGTGCCACGCCATTAGCATGTGTTTTTATCCTTGGAGCTTGGTCTACTTGTTAGAGTACTAAACAAGCAGTAGTCGAGCCCGGGGTTCAATTCGTAGTTGAGTCAAAAACTCTGCAGACAGACGGTGTAACATCTTACACACCCACGGTACCTTGAATACCGATGACCAAGAGCATGGAGTTGGGGCTTGGCCTAGCGCAGTGCGGTGTCAAAGTTGAGCTCTTTACTACACTATCGTAGTTGACTTGCAGCAAGGGATGGTTCTAAAACAGTTTGCACAACAATTGACACATGCTTGTAAGCGTGAGGTTCTTTTGTAGCATGGTGTTGTGCCTGCGCTCAAATGGCTGCTAGTCGGGACTTTTCCACTCTGATGCCATGTTATGGCTGCGCCGTGTTGTGTTGTGTTGTGTTTTGTTCTTGTGTTCAATTGTGGCGGTGTGGTGTGGTGGGGTGGGGTGGGGTGCGGGGTGTGGTGGGGTGGGGTCGGGTGGTGTGAAATGTCTTTTTGGGGCAAATTTTAGAACATCAACGGTTGGTTTTCAGTTGGTAGGCACTGGGCAGCGCAAGTGGGAGTAACTTGAGAGGGCTGAATTTTGAATATTAATGAATTCTCGTGAAGTCACTTGGAAGGACTTGTCAATGGGGCATTAAGCGTGCAAACGGAACATGCAAGAGAACAAATCGGCACACGCCCATAGACTAAAGAGAGAATAAACATCAGGAATGCACGATTGCGCTAGCTTCAGACTGCACTACATTGTGTTATGTTGTGGTGTGCTGTGTGTATTGTTCTGCACGGTGCTATGTCTTGCCCATGCCTATGCCTATTCACCACAGGACTTCGAAGAACCTGAGGAGGTGCAAAGGATCACCCTCATGCGGGACCACTTCAACAATACCTTTCGGACTTTGCACCGCATTCGCCGGTAGTCTCTGCCGTGAGTTGTTTGTATCGTTTGCCCATAGTCCAGCAGTTCGCAAATGGCAATGCGATCATTTTGGTCGTGTTCTAAGCTCGCGCGAGGGGTACAAACATGGCCTGATCAATTTTCTCGGCGAATGTTCCCTTCCGACAAACATTGCGTTGACCTCCCGTTTTACACCGGGTGTAGCCCTTTTATTGAGGCTCAACCACTGATGCAAGGGCGCGCCCAAGTTTCCAATCTGGGGTGTCCATGTCTGTGCATATATCCATGATGTGTATGGAGCCGTGTCAGGAAAGGGTGGGGGGTGGATGGGACAGAAGGGGTGGCGCCAAACCCTTGCAGGTGGTTCGACTAGTGAGTGGCTTCTCGCCGCTGACGACCACTGTGTACCCCCCGGAGCACCTACTGTCTCATTTTCCAGGCCCTCCCATTTCGCATGTATTTGGGGCGAGTTGGTGCGTTGCTCCTCTGTGAAGTAGTTGACAGGGGTGTACGTCCTTTATGTCAGGGTCCAGCAGACCCTTTGTGTTCCTAGGCCGAGTGGTTTTGCATTTCCCTGCGCAGCTCGGTTGCCCCGGTTCTCAAAAACTCGAATGATGGCCCAATAATACCAATTATTCCCTTGGAGATTGAGCTAGGTTACCGGCCAATCTAATCTCGGGCATGGTACAGGTTTTGGAGAGAAGAGGTTTTAAGAGGTGACCTCTTTTGCAAAGAGGTAGCCTTTTTGGTTTTCAAGCAGTTTCTTTTACAAACTCTTAGAGGAAACCTTTTTGAAACATCATACCTCCTTCGCAAAAAGGTAAGAGGTTTCAATTTTTGAAAAAGGTACGATGCCTTAATCTAATCCCTGCCCCCAATACCTCACCTTAATGAGCTCTCACCCCACTCCCCCCCTCCCTGTTACGTCATCAACGACGTTGAGCAGCTCACCCGCAACCATTTCTTGATGCCATGGCGTACGCAGACGATGCCCATGCGCACCAGCGTTCCTGCACGACAGGGTGCATCATTTGATTGGCGGGAGTCGATGGAGCATCTGGAGCCCCACCACAAGCACAGTAGCACCAGCGATCGGGTGATTATTGTTGCGTTGTCCTCGTCCGGCAATGGCACAGCCATGCGCGCTGTTCCCTCCTTGGCTTTCCACATGCCCACGTCTGCCCAAATGCCTCACAGGATGCTGCCAGCCGAGAGCAACATCAACACCATCACACAGATTGTACACCACGTGCTCCAGCGCTTCTCGGAGCAGCCCGGTGTACTGAAGACCGTGCGCTTCCGCAAGGCCTTTTTCACCGTGCACAAGTATCTGTTTTGCCCGACCGCTCGCTGTCTCAACCATCGACGCTCTGGGGGGCGGGGGCGCAGAGCATTGCACCGGCATGGAGTGGTCGACACTCTGGGGCACCGAAGCTTCACGTCGCCGCTCCCCCGCATGCGAAGAACCCCTCATTTTCGCCTTCCATGTCAGCCCCAGCATGGCTACGGCCAGGGTGGGCGGAAGGCCTAAGGCCCGAAACGTTTGTGTGCCTCAGATTTCGGGCCCGTTTGATGAATTGCCTGTTTCCGTTGAGAAGCAGTTTCCTGATTTGGGTGGGTGGGTGGGTGGGTTGGACGCCCCCTTTAGCCCTCTCCCCTCCCGCGCCCCTTTCCCCGCCCTCCGACGCGCTCGTGTGCACGACCCCGCGCCCCCTTTTCCGCCCGCCGGCGCGCGCGCGGGACCTCACGCCCCTCTTCCTGCCCGCGCCCCCCCCCCCCGCTCGTTGTCAAGCGAAGGCCGGGTCCTATCGGCTTGTGGGCAGTCTGCGTTTGGGATGCGAATCAGTTTGCAGTTGTGGAGGTTCCCCATGAAGACGCGTGCCACGCCCCGTGCCCACTCCTGCCCACAACAACAGCACTGAGAACCAGGTGCCCCCTCTCTGCATTTGCATCGGATGGAGCCACCCAACCTTCGAGTGCAATTGACGGGTCAGGCTAAGCGGGCGTTGCATTGATGCACCAAACGGGTTTCCGTCGAAGGTCATGTCCTGGAGCACTGCCCCTACGTGTCGTGATGCATCGACGTGGGGCCCCCGGGGGTTATGCCCCCAACGGCCATGTTCAAAGACTACAGACGACGTGGACATCAATCAGCCGCCTCGTATCGCTTTCTGACGGTCGTTGGCCCGTGCACGCCTCCCCCCCTTCCAATGCATCCCTGCCTGCGGCCATTGGTGGCAGAATCCGCCACCCTCCGCAGGCCGTCGCATGGCCGCCCTCCCCGGAGGGCCCCTGCAACCCGATGTCATTGACTTGGAGGCGGTGGTCTCCATCGTGTTTGCCCCCCCCCCCCCCGCGTGCATGCCTGGCTGTCCAGGTACATCCTCCTTTTTCGACGGCGGGCGGAGCAGCGAAGGGCGGACATTCAGAACATGCTCAACGTGTGGAAGAACAACGATATTGAGACGCGCGAAATGATCCGGCAGCAGGGTGTGTGTGTGTGTGTGTGTGTGTGTGTGTGTGTGTGTGTGTGTGTGTGTGTGTGTGCGTGCGTGCGTGCGTGCGTGCGTGCGTGCGTGCGTGCGTGCGTGCGTGCGCGTGCGTGCGTGCGTGCGCGCGCGTCTCGCCCGGTGCCCTCTGCGGCCCCAAACTGCACCTGCTTCTGGGGCTGGGTGCGCATGGATGCATTAGAAGGGAAGAGGCCTCTGAGGCGGCCCCAGAAGCGGTTAGGCAGGCGGTTGGAGGAGGTTGCCAAAGCGGGTGGGGTCGGTTACTGTCGGTTACAGATGCCGTTGAAGCTGGCACTTGGCGTCAGGGAGACAAGCATAGGCTGGGCGTCCTGGAGGGGGGGGGGGGGTACAAGGTGCCCACGTACTCCACAAGGGCGGGGGCTGCGCCCCGCGCGCCGGGAGGTGCCTGCCACGGGGGTGGAAACAGGGCCGTGAACAGCCAACTGCGCACGGGACAGTCCACGTCGTACGGAGATGTGAAATGTGAAATCCTCGTACGGGGGGGCAGGCGGGTGGGACAGGAGGGGGTGCGCGACATGGGCACCCAGGAGCGCCACCAGACAGGAGGAGGAGCAACACAGACACACAAAACGCGGGAGCCACACCAAGAGGGACAAGGGCGGGCACACCAGACAAGGAGGAGGGGCACAGCAAGGCAGGAGAGGCAACCAGAACAGCGGGAACAGGGAACCAGAATGGAGCGGATGGTGGAGCGTGCGCATGGGAGGCAGCGACAATAAAGGGCCCCGTCGCTACCGGGTGCCAGGGCAACCCCTGCTCAACCGGCATCAGGTGGGGGGTGTCTCCCGCAGCCCAGATGGGCTATTTGCGCAACAGGAGTGGGAGCCCATCAGGGGCAGACCAGCCGTGAGGGGGAAAAGGACATATGGTGGACGGCCGGGACAGCGCGTGGAGGAACAGGGCACCTGGGCCTCACAGAAACACAGCGAGGCAGGCTATGGACGGCCTGTGGACAGAGGTGTGTGGACAGCACAAACAGTCAAACGACCCCGGCAACAACCAGCACATCCTCAATACGCCAACTACTGGGCGCCGCTGATGCGCAAACGGCACATCCCGCCACATTCAGCACAACCCCAACACACCAACGACGGGGCTCCGCGAACGCGGAAACGACACCAGCGGGAGCACCGGCCGCAGCGGCCGACAGAACGCAGCGACCCGACGCAACATGCGAAGGGACGAACGGGTGACTGTCCACGTAAAGGAGCAACAACCAGACAGAATGTCACACAGGGGGTGCCCCCCCCTCTTCCAAATGCATCCCCGCATGGAGCTCCAGGAGGCCAGCGAGGGGCTCCTCAGCATCGGAGTGTCCACGGAGCACCCCCTGGGGACGAGGGTGCCTGCTTCCCCTTCCACGGCCTCATACCCCCCGTACGCCCTCATGAGGTCATGAGGCGGGGAGGGCGTAGGTCCGTTGGGGGTAACAGGAGCGGGTCTGGGGCGGTGGGGGGGGTGGGGGGGGGCTCGCTGGACCGGGGCCGTGGATCCGTCACTACGAAAGGATCGGCGACCCCCCGCGATCGACGATCCGCGGTGCTCTGCTGCAAGAAGCCCTGCTTTGGCCGGGCGAGGCCAGCAGACCCCCTTTGGATGCCCAGGGCTGGAGGGCAGTGATGCCTTGAGACGGCCGTACGCCGCAGGAGGAGGGGGGGTACCCCCCCCTGGACCCCCCTCCCCCCCCCCTCCTCCTCTTGTAATGTTTGAGGCTGACAGCCAAATTTTTGCTTCGGCGCCTTCGGTGCCAAGAGGATTTAAGCTTCAAAAATTTGGGCCCGCCTTCGGCGGGGGACCATAGGGGGACCCTCGGAGGAGGGGGGGTCCCAGCCAAACCCCCCCCTCCCCCGAACCCTTTCAGACCCCCCTCCCCCCCTTTCGAATACAAGCCTGGCGGGGGGGGGGTTGTTCTGGGGTCATGGGGACTGCAGCCCAATCCCGTGCCGCCTGCCCCCCACGAACGGCCGGGCTTGTCCCCGTTCGTTCCCGGAAACGGGGTGCCGCTTGTCCCTGGCATGTGCGCCCGCGCCCCCCCAAGTCCGTGCCTGGGCGCATGGGAAATGGGCTAAAACAAAGACGGTACGTTGGGACCCAACGTGGGTCCCGTCACAGATGCCCGATTTCCCAGACCCCCCGCCCTTCCTAGTGACTGGGGCGCAAGCCAGTCTTCCCCATCGCACGGGCCAAAGATTGCCCTCGTGACGGGTGGCTTTGCAACCCCTTGAACGGTTGTGGAAGTGGGGCGTCGCACCCGCATCGCAATGGCACCGGCCTTGTTTGACGGGTGTGCCACGGCAGGTGGCCCTGCTGCGGGCCGCTTCATGCCGGGGGGTCGACCCCTTTTGGGGGGGGGGGGGGGGGGGGCAGTGGGCGCTGGATCGACGCAAGCGGTTGACTGGGCACCGGCAGCCGACACCACGCGGCCATCAGGCGAGCGTCAGGCACTACCGTTCACTTGCTGACTGCCAGGGGATGTCAGTAACAATCGCGCCATTTGGGGGGCGGGGCACGCCTGTGCCAATTTTTTTTCCCGCAAGGAGGAGCCCCCCCCCTCCCCCCCGCTTGGACCCCCTCCCCCCCCCCCCCCGCCCCAGAGCACAGGGACCATTGTGGGAAAAACGAAATTTGCAGTTGGGACAATCTGACCAGGCGATTTTTGGTACACAAAATTTTGGGTCCCAGACCCCCCCGTTCCCCCCCCCACCTGTTAAGCACAGCCCTGGGGTGTGGGGGGGGGGGGGTGGCCAACCATGGACATGCCCATGGGGGTGATGCCCATGGTATGTCCATGGGTGGCTGTCACAGTATGGACCTGGATGCGATGGATGGGTTGTCCCATGGACCCATGGACCCAACCATGGACGGGGGGGTGGGGAGGAGGGGGGCGGACCGAGGGAGACCAACCCCCCCCCCCACGTCTTATTGACAACACTGCTGACGGCCGTAAGATGCCCGGACTATGCCCCCTGCGCGTCGAGGGCCCCATCCGGATCAGGCCCGGAGCAAGGCCTGGCCAAGGATTCGGGAACCAAACCCACTGTGTGCACTGAAGACTGCGTTTCAACATCAGGGCAAGGTCCTCTCGGCAGGGCGGCCTCCGCTACGTTCGCGTCCAGCAGGGCGTCCTCACAGTTGTCATCCCCGGCGGTCGCAGTACGCGCACACGCACACATGCTGGCGCGTGTTTCAATGCGAATGCGACACGTCCTCGGGGTGGCCAGCTCATTATTTGGGCGCACACTTGGACGGCACTTGAAGGGCAGCCAACGGCGGTCGGCGGGTGGCCGACGGCAGGGGAAGAGTAACCGACGGCAGAACGGTAACCGATGGCGGTTGGAGGGTAACCGACGGCGGTTGGAGGGTAATTGACGGCGGTTGGAGGTGCCCGACGGCAGTTGGAGGGTAACCGACGGCGGTTGGAGGTCGACGCTTTTTTAACCAAAAAGAAGGCATTGACGTTCTGTCGGTGCATTACATCGCAGCAGTGTGCAACGCTGTGCTCCGCCTGCCCGCTGTTGCATCCTCCGATCCACTAGTCATTTCCTCTCATCATGTGTTCAGCCTCGCAGGGAAATGCGGGGGACATGCGTGACGCCATCCACAATTTCTCCGTGACTTTTGTGCCCAACGAGATCAAGGCTGAGGTGGTCCGGGATCTGTACTTTATCAAGCGAAGACGTTGGCAGTTGGTGCACAACGACTTCACGGAGCAGGTGTGGCCGGCACTCCGGCTGTGTCCCGCAGAGCCATGCAGAGGCTGGGGCACAGGGATGGCCTGGCATGGGCGGACTCTGCCAGTCTGCCAGTCTGCCAGTCTACTGGTCTGCAAGTCTACCTCTCTGCACGTCCACCTCCCTTCCAACCAGGGCTGTCCTTAAGAAGCAAGCTTTTTTTTCCTTACGGACAGCCCTTGAGGACAGCCCCTAGGGACCACCAACCGCCAACCGCCAACCGCCGCCAACCGCCACCAACCACCAACCACCAACTGCTACCAACCGCCAACCGCCAACCGCCAACACCCACCAACCAGCAACCGCCGCCAACCGCTAACCGCCAACCGCCAACACCCACCAACCACCAACCGCCAACCACCAACTGCCGCCAACCGCCAACCGCCACCAACCGCCAACCGCCAACACCCACCAACCACCAACCGCCGCCAACCGCTAACCGCCAACTGCCAACACCCACCAATCGCCAACCGCCAACCGCCAATCGCCACCAAACGCCAACCACCAACCGCCAACTTTTGAAGTAGTGAAGGTCCCATGACCATGAAGCAGAGAGCGTCCCCGTGAGCGTTTGTTTCTGTTGGCGTTCCGAAGGTCTTTGTTTCCCCCCTCTTAAGGACAGCCCTGCTACCAACCTGTCTGCCAGTCTACTAGTCTGCCAGTCTACCGGAGTCGGCCGGTGGTCTACTGGTGTCGACCTAGTCTACCAGTCGACCAGTAGACTACCGGTGGACCGAGGGGTAGTTCACCAGTCCACCAGCCTCACAGTCCGCCAGCCTACCCGTAGAACCCATGCAAGGCACTCACTCCAGGGGATTTTGGGTCTGGGGCAGGGGTTTCAAGTTGCCGTGGTACCTGAAGGGCCTGAAAACAGCCAAACGCCCACTATACCACGTGGGCTAGAGGGGGTTAGGGGTAGGGGGGGCGTGTCGGTTGGTACTTCAGTGGGTCGCATTTTCCAAGTCTCAAGGCCCAAACACACTGTACCCCAGACCCTGGACTGCCCTCAGTCAGGGATACAGAACAAGAAATCGTGAACCAAAATCGAAACGGACTTGTTTGGGTCTTGTGTTGGACCCAGTGGCGATGGTATCCTGCCACTTTCGGCACATGCTTGGGAATCCGCTTGTCATGTCTGAGCTTGCTGCTGTCACGTCAAGCTGGTCCAGGTGCGTGCTGCCAACCCACAGGGAACAGTCAACGAGCATCACCATGAGGCCATTTACCTGGCGGCCGCGACCGGCCGACCGCCCGTGATATCTGAGGTCCCTGGTGTTTTCAGGAAGAAACAAACAACAAATGTGATCTTTCATGCTCTGCTGAAAGGGCGTTTCATGAGCAGCCATATTTGTGAATTTCTCTTGACAGATTCCATTTTGTATGTTGAATTTTTGTTGTTTACATCTCTTCACTTCAGATGTTTGCTATTGCATTGAGTTTTTGCTTATGTCATGCTGAAACAATGGTATCACTAGTAGATACAGCAGAGGGGGGAGGCTTCACAAGGACATGAGGGGACGCCATCTGGCAGCAACATGTGCGGAACCTGTATATATATCAAGGAACCTCGTCGCACCGGCATGTCTTGCTTGTGCAGGACGCACGGGGGTACGTTTTTGCTGCCAGTGGCGGCGCAGGGTGCACGGGGCACGGCGCTCGGTAGGGCTCGATGATGCCGCCAACCCAGTGAGGGGCCTCTTGGTGCTGGGCTTCACCTTACACGTGCGGCCACAGGGGGTGCCCCAGCGGCGGCCATGCTGCGGGCAACAGCGAGGAGGTGCAGAGCCCGCGGTCTGGGCATGGACGCTCCTCCAAAGATCTCACATCAAGCGGCGGGCCCGTCCTTCCGTCGCGCCACGACACACCGGGTGGGTGTGGGAGGGCTAGGGCAGGCTATGGGCAGGCTCTAACCAGCTGGCCCCATCTCTTCCCCTTCGCATTAGCGGAGGCGTGGAGCGGAGGCAGGCACTGCCGCTGCATGTTGGCACCACGGGCCTGGGTGCTGTGGGCTGTCGGCTGCATCAGCCTGTGTGGCAGCCCAACCTCTTTGACCTATCCCTCAGTCCTGTTGCCACCCTGCATTGCTGTACAATCTGGCTGCTGTCTTTGGATGAACTGCGGCTTGCCATGAATGCTTGTTGGTCCGTGGCCAGGCCGTCCCCCCCCCCCCCCATGTATCAAAACAGACATTGTGCTGCGGCACAGCACTTACGCAAAGGGCTCAGGGCATAGGGCAAGACACAAAGGATGGGGCGCTGCCCTCGATCTGCACGCAGTGCAGCACATTGGAATGCCAAACGCCGTGGAAACGGTGTTGTTGTTGTTTGCTGCGCTTTGGCTTCCGCCCTTCGTGTTGCTGTTCATCTCCATGGCTGCAGCTGCAAAAGCGGGTGAAGACGTACCGGATGGCCGAGTGCCGCATGTCTGGACTGCAGCGGATGGAACAGAAGGAGGATGTTGTGGAGGAGGTGGCCAAGCAGAAGCAAGATCTGGTATTGGGGACGGGGCATGGGTGGGAGCTGGCCCCACACAGTACCCGCCCCCCACCCCCCAAACACTGGGAAACCTGCCCACTTCTATCCCCCCCTTCCCCCCCCCACCACTAGCGCCCGGTAGGCACTGGGTCTCGTCAGGAATCAGCCCAGACCCGCTTGGCTGTGTGTGACTTGACAGGCATTTGTGGCATTTCTGCCCCCCCCCCCCCCCCTAACAAATGGTACTCCAGGACAGCCAACCAGGATGCCCCCCCCGCCCCACCTCTGGCCACCCCGCTCTCTTTTGGGGGGGGGAGGAGGTTCCGAGTGTCCACGTTTTTTCCAGCTGAAAGGTGCCTGCGGTACCGCTGAGGCTCCCATTCGCCAGCAGACTGTACACCAGAATGCTCCAGGGCCATCGCCTGCCTCAGCCATTCATTTTGCGCCAGCCCAAGCGCATGTCCACCACATCATTGTGATAAGCTCCGAGAGGAACGGCAGGCCTGTCCACCACTTCCAATTCTGACAACAATACACTCTGCACTGGGAAACACAGTCTGGGCGACGCAAAGCAGCGGCGGAGGAGTTTGTTGCGCCAAGGCAGTGTGCGGTCTTGGACAGCGCAAGGCTCTGTGCGGGGGGTGTCAACGGGTGAGGGGGGGGGGAATGCACATCACTATTCTTTGTGCAGCCCCCTCTCCTTGTTTTGAGGATTCCTGGGGCCTCTCTTTGCTTTTCCAGTGGTCCCAAGACTTTGGTTTGTTTAGTTCAGGACCACTTTGATGGGGTGGGGGCACAACCAAGTGCCATCTGAATGAGGGCATGGAACACCGCTCCTCCCGCAGCCAATGGAACAGGGCCACCACAAGGTCCCACGTGGAGTGTGAGGGGACGCTGCGCAATAACCCCCTCGTCGTCTTCCTTGGTGACACCCCGCACACGTGTTGTGCCTCATGTTTGTGCAAAGCGTATTGTGCACGTCGGTTGCCTTGTTCGGTTGGGTCGGTTGAGTCGGTTGCCTTGTTTGCGTCCCGTTCCAGGCCTTAGTGGGCATTTGTCCAAGCCGCACACCCCCACAGGGACCACCGTGTGTGGGGGGTGGGGGCTTCTCCACAAGCAAAGAATCCCCCCCGCTCTACAGGCGCACACCTACGTGCCCGCGGGAGTACCAACCGGCATACTCCTTTGACCTTCATGGCGCACCCCCCCCCTCCGCCCGCCCATCACTGGGGCCTCCGACGGTGCATTGTTTGCACACCAATTTGCATCCTCTTTGAAGTCCTGTGCCTCTGAGTGGGTGCCATCCCGCACCGCCTGGTCAGTGGCAATGTTACACAGGGTAAGTCTACCAAAGGGTCCACCGACGCCTTCGCTTAGCTCACCTTCATTCGCCCCCCCCCCCCCCCGCGGTAGGCTCTTGCTCTGACAGTGTGTTTCGCCGGTGCGGTTCTCACACACCACTTTCCTTCCTCCTCCTCTTCGAAGTCATGTGCCGTTGAGCGGGTGCAATCCTGCAGCTCTTGGGGAGGGGGCGGTGTTGCAGAGGGTACGTCCACCAAAGGCCACACCCACATCTTCGTTCAGCCCCCCTTCATTAGGGTTCCCCCCCCCTGCCCCCCCCCCCCCCAGTGGCGGTTTGCGCGCCCCGGTGATGGTTCGCGCTTCCTTGTGGCGGTTCGCGCGCCCCGCTGACGGTTCGCGCGCCCCGCTGACGGTTCGCGCTCCCCGGTGGCGGTTTGCGCGCCGTAGTGCCTCCTCGTGCCTCCGGCGTTGGGGTCCCGAACTGTATCCAACTGCGCGCCATGACCCCATGCCCTGCCCCCCGAGACGTCTACAGAGGAGTGTCCGCCCCACGAGGCCTTCTGTCTCACCTCCTTTGCACTGCCTGGGGCCCACGCAAGGCTCTGACACGCTCCAGAAGTGCAAAAGGAGCAGGGGAAGGAGAGGGTTTTCAACTGGGGGACCAGGGGACCTCAATACGCCAATTATTGGGCGCCGCTGACGCGCAAACGGCACACCATGCCACATTCAGCACAGCCCTGGCACACCAACTACTGGGCCCCGCGAACGCAGAAACGACACCAGCAAGAGCACCGGCCGCAGCGGCCGACAGAACGCAGCGACCCGACACAACATGCGAAGGGAAGAACGGGTGACCGTCCAGGGCCCCGTAAAGGAGCAACAACCCGACGGAATGTCACACAGGGGGTCAATAGAGCCCCCCCAGAACGGAGGGGGGGTCGGAAAAAGGGTTCAATTGACAGGACCATTAATCAGCCATTATGAACTCTGCCGCCAAATGTGCCGAAAATTTTTTGAGCATTGAAAATGGTCGACCCCCCCCCCCCCCCAAGCCCAAATACCGAGGCCTTGTGCCAAACCCCCGCCCCCCAAAATACATGGCAAATGATGACCTTTCTGAACCCCCTCGACACGCTGATTCCAAATACCATTTACATTTTTTTGCCGAATTTTGGGTGTGGGCCACCTCCGGGGCCCGGGGGTCAGTCTCAAACGCCCCCCCCTCTTACAATCCCCCCCCCTTGCACTTGCCATTGGTCTCCCCCTCCCCAGGGGGGGGGAGACCATCACGCGCTACGGGGGGAGATTGCAAGGGGAGGGGGTAGGATTTTGGGGGGCCCGTCAATTTGAGCCCTTTGTGGGGGGGAGGGGGGCTCGCTACTCAGAGGGCTGTATCGACCCCCCCTCCCCCCAGTTGAAAGCCCGCCCACCCCCGTGCGAGTTGGACTCGCTCCCCCGGTCTTCCCCCACCGGACGTCCCTCGGGTGCAGGCGGCGCACAAGTTGGAGATAGACGCGTACCGCCTCCAGGAGCCCGTGTTCCGCTTCCAGCCCTCGGTGGATGAGATGCTGAAGCATGCCTCCACGTTTGGCCAGCTCCCCGGCAAGGGCAACCCGCCGGCCCCGCACAGTCATTTGCACCGGCTGTCTCTCGGGGCCACTCTCCCGCCGACGCGCGTCCCGGCCCCGGCCCTGTCCGCAGGTATGTTGCCGGGGCGGCTGCAGGGCACCGCAGCGGCACCCGATCACTTCTGGGCACCGGAGAGCAGGCCTCTGTCACTTGTCGCTATCCGATGGCGACATGCCATCACTTCGTGAGAACCACAGGCCAACACTCGTTTCCTTGTGGCATGTTTTTGTGCCTCCGCATACGAAGTCGGGTGATCAGCGGCGGGGGTGGGGGTGGGGGCAGGAATTTTCATGGGTTCGGGGCACAAATGATCACGGATAATCACGAAGCACCATGAATCTTGGCCATTTTCAAACCTGTGAATGGCCACAAAGAGATCTGTCGTGACTCGGAGTAAGGCAGCCCGAAAATTGCTTTGCGGGGGGGGGGGGGGATGGCATGGGCGCCCGGCGAAGGAGGGGGGGAGGGTTCCAGAAATGGGCTTCCGTGCCGGGCCCTTTGTTTTGTGGAAGGACGGATGTTGCCACCAAAGGCGCCGGAACACAAATTTTGACCCGGAAAATTTTTTTCACGCAAAAATTTTTCCCCACATATGCGTAGTCAAAATGATCAGTGCGACGTGGGGATCATTTTGAGCCATTTATGTTGGGGTCGGACCCCCCCCCCCCCCGGCACGGCAGGTAGGGCAGCCCCAGCCCAAACCCCCCTCCCGGCACGGCGACCAAGGAGGGGGAGGGGGGGGTTGAGCAAATGGGCTTCCGTGCCATCCCCCCCCCGCAAAGCAATTTTCTTCCCGCCTAATCACGAATCATCACGAATCTGTTTTTGCTGTTTCATTGTTTGCTGAGGCTGTTCATGTCTGATTCTGAATCTGACCCACAGAATGCCCCTGAGCAGGCGAAACATTCATTTGCGGGGTTAGGGGTCATTGCCACATGCATCTTTTCGGTCTATCGCACAAGAACAAAGTGTTGGCGATGCTAAACAAGACGGTACCTGCCACAGCAGAAGGCGAGCACAGAATGCTTTCTCTTTCCAGGAGTACTGCTCAGTCACTGGAGCCCCCTTTCCCAGCCACCCACCCCCTGCCCATTTCAGAGGAGTGATCCACAAACAAGCGAGGGCTGTACGTATACGTACGTATATGCGTATACATGCCCTTGTGCCTTGACGGTTTTCTAGGGACGGGTGCCTTCGGCCCCCTTCCCAAATATTGTCTCTTCGCGTGTACAACATGCCCACAGTGTCTACAATTAGCAGGCCGTGTCTACGTGTGGTGCACAGTGTCTACAGACTATACCCAGGTAAACGTGAATGCGCACAGTATCTACAAACCATGCAGAGTGTCTACAGACTATACGCATACGCGTATACGTATACACACGTATACGTACATATCTGAAACAAGCGCTGTTCTCAAACTGATTTGCTCTGGCAGACTCTTTTTTGGCCGAGCCATCGGGAGAGGGGGGGGAAGAAGAAAAACCTGATGGCCCAGGACCCCCGGGGCTCCTCATCCGCTTTCCCTCATTCGGGACTTGCAATCCCCATGCCCCTGATAAATCCAGGTCCGGAAACAGGCCCAAGCACGGGGACCACTTGCGGGAGTGGCCCCCAACCCCCGCACATGACTGCTCCCCCCCACCTTTTATGGTCAGAATGGACCAGCGCCCAAGTGCCCCAAACACACATACCAGACCCACGGAAGTTGGAGGCTGGTTTTACTTTTTTGGAGGTCCCGTCCATTGAGCCTTTTCGGCGGGGGGTCTAGCTAGTCAACCCCCCTTCCAGCCCCTGGCATTGGAAAGCCCGGTCACCCCATCTCAGGGTTGCATTGGAAGGGTGGGGGAGGTACCCCCCCCCCCCTCAGGGCGCCCAGCCTACGCCCAGCCACTGTCCCCCTGACGCCAAGTGCCAGCTTCAATGGCATTTGTAACCGACAGTAACCGCCCCCCAACCGCTTCGGCAACCTCCTCCAACCACCTGCCTAACTGCTGCTGGGGCCGCCTCGCAGGTCCCTTCCGTTCTAATGCAACCCTGCCCCATCAGCCCATCCCAAGGCTCCCTATACCGGCCCTGCACGGCTCTTGCGCCTCATCACAGGCCCCAAGCCCGACATCGTGAAAGGCCTGTTCGAGCACTGCGCGCGTCGACCCTCCACCGAGCAGCTCATGCCGCCGCAGCGGGAGCAGCGGGACGAGGGCGGCCTTTCTGGTATGGGAGGGGGGGCTGCTGCGGCGGTGGCCGTGGGGAGGCTGACCCCGTGTGGGGCAGTGTGAGGCACGCCACGGGTAGTGGTACACCCCCCCCCCCTACACACACACACACACATAGCGGCATAGCAGTACATCAGGGGTGGTGTTGTGGCCGCACTGTGGGGCCCTTTGCCGCTGTTTGGATGGTGTGTGTGCGGTGGGGGGGTAGGGATGTATTGCAACGGCCGTACACCGCAGGAGGGGGGGTACCCCCCCTGACCCCCCTCCCCCCCCCCCTCCTCCCCTTCCAATGTTTGAGGCTGACAGCCAAGATTTTGCTTCGGCCCCTTCGGTGCCAAGAGGGTTTATGCTTCAAACTTTTTCGCCCGCCTTCGGCGGGGGACCATAGGGGGACCCTGGGAGGAGGGGGGTCCCTCCCCCCCCCCCTTCTACTACATCTCTGGGGGGGGGGCACTCGAACAGGAGGTGTGTGTTGCCCCACTGTCTGAAACGAATGCCCCCACCGAATGCGTCGGTGGGGGCCAGGACCAGGGCCCCTGGAGGCGGGTGGACCATGCAGGGCCCCTCCCTGAGGCCATCCCCGGGCCATTCACAGCGGCGCCGCCCTCCGGGACTATCTGCCACACGGCGTCGACGGCCGTCCACCGAGGGACCGCCTGGGGGCTGAGCCACGGCCTGCGCTCTCTGCCCCCCCACTCCACTGCCCCACCGGTGTGCCCCCGGAATCGCAGACTTGGGAGCCATTTGTCGTCCGCAAAAGGGACATGTGAGGCAGGCTTCAGGATGTTGCGTCACGTTAGTGTGTCCTTTGCACGCCCCCAGGACCTACCCAAGGTCCCCCCTGGACCACCAACAAGCACCACGCACATGCTGGGCCTGCGACCCCAACGCCCCCACCACACCATGGCCCGTATTACACCTCATATTGCGCCACCAGGTCCACCCCACAGCCCGCCTTCAAATACAGCCCCCCCCCCCCTTTGCGCATGCACGGCCTTGTCTAAGCACGGGGTGGGCGTTGAACCGCCGTTTTGGCCTGATTTCTGGGACCGCGGCCGTGCTTGCGCAAGGGGGGGGGGGTACCAATGGATAGCTGCGTGGTTCCATCACACCGACACCCCCCCCCCTTCTTTCACGGCAGCCGGATACACCCGGGGTGTCCATTTGCAATCCCTTTGGAGCGCTGTGCACACCCCCCCCCCTCCCCACACACACACACACACACACACACACCACACACACACCACTAGTGGCAGCATCGCAGTGGCATGTGCGTTGTTCGTCTGGTGCATCTGGGGACATCCGCTGGAAGCGTCTTGCCAGGGCCATGCAGCGCGTGCGACGGACCACCGCTTTTGCCCGCGGCGTGGGAGGGACGCCCAGGGGGCAGAGGCAGCATGCGTGACTGGCAGGACGACTGTCCCGCTCTCACGCAGCGCAAGTATTACCCCCGGCCGTTGGGGGGATCCCAGCAGGCTGCCCACCTCTCACAGTTGTTTGAATCTGCCCCCTGCACCCCCCCCCCCCATTGCAGGGGGGGGGGGTCCTCGGTTCGCAGCCGGTCGCAGTCGCTTCGCAGCCGGTCGCAGTCGCCTCGCGGCCGGTCGCAGTCGCCTCGCGGCCGGTCGCTGTCCGCAGATCGGGTCGGGGGTGCAGGGGGCCCCCTGTCACCGTGGCCCATCCAGCTTTTCAGAACCCGCCTCGGCCGGCAGGGAACGTTGTGCGTGCCCGGTCCCAACCCCGACAACGGGCGGTGGTCCGCAGTGGGGGTGGGGGGGCCCGAGCCAAGCCCCAGCCCATACCAGTGCAGCTGCAAGTCCTGCAGAGCCCCCCCCCCCCCCCCCCTAGCCCTTGCCCACACCTGGTCAACGGCACGGGCAACAGCCCCGTCTCCGGGACGGCCGACCCCCGGAGTAGTCAAACAGGACAAGTCATCCGGGGGCTCCGTTGACACAACCAAAACACGTTCGGGGCCACAGAGGGTCAGAAGGAGCGGTGGCGAGAGGCCAATAGGCACTGCCAAAGGCAAACAATCAGATACCGAGGCCTTGTGCCAACCCCCCCCCCCTACACGCGCGGAGGATGCCCTCCTCAACATCCGAACATGTCCGCACACCCGCAAGTGACACGCGGCATACGCACTCGATGGCACCGCCCCTGGCAATGGCGCGCTGGTGTGAACATGGGGGGGACCCGCACGCCGTCATGGCCCACAGGCCCGTTTTGACCGATAGCCGATGGGGGCGCGGCAGCCCCGGTGCGGCCCACCCCCCCTCCCACCGGCCGTTGGGCCACCGCGGGGCCTTCCACAGACGCCCCCGTGACGTCCTTCGGGTGCGGCGGTCCCTTCGTGGCGCTCCGGCCCCCGGCGTGCGGGTCCCCCCGGCGTTCACACCAGCGCGCTATTGCCCTGTGGGCCATGGCTGTACACGGAAGGCCCCTCCCCTGCACCCCCACTGCCCTGGCCAGCCCTGTGGCCGAGCCGCTGTGCCGGGGCCCGCACGGTACCTCAGCAGCCGCACACGCTGCGGTGGCGGTGGGTGTCCGTGGGTGCGGGGGCTTGCGATGTACAAAGGGGGACTGTGAGGGAGGGGTCTGCGACCGCCGGGGCACCGGGGCAAATGGGACGGTGACAAATGGGTGGTTCGTCCCATGCCCCCCCCCCCCCCTGTCCCCCCATGTCTCTCCCTTTCTGGAGGTCGTTGCTGCATTTTCCGTCCTGATCTGTTGATGATTCCCCAGTGCCCCCCTCTCCCCCCCCCCCATACCCCCCCATGTCCCCTCATCGCCCCCCCCCCCCATTCTCCCCCCATCCCCCCCCACCCCCCCACCTCCTTATTCTCCCCATCCGTTCCCCCCCCCCCTTTATTCTCCCCATCTCCCTCCCCATCCCCCCCCCTTTATTCTCCCCATCTCCCCCCCCTTTATTCTCCCCATCTCCCCCCCCTTTATTCTCCCCATCCCCCCCCCTTTATTCTCCCCATCTCCCCCCCCCCCCCATCGCCCCCCACCCCCTTATTCTCCCCCCCCACCCCCCCCCCTTTATTCTCCCCATGCCCTCCCCATCCCCCCCCCCTTTATTCTCCCCATCTCCCCCCCCTTTATTCTCCCCATCTCCCCCCCCTTTATTCTCCCCATCCCCCCCCCCTTTATTCTCCCCATCTCCCCCCCCCCCCCCATCGCCCCCCACCCCCTTATTCTCCCCCCCCCACCCCCCCCCCTTTATTCTCCCCATGCCCTCCCCATCCCCCCCCCTTTATTCTCCCCATCACCTCCCCATCCCCCCCCCCTTTATTCTCCCCATCTCCCCCCCCCCATCGCCCCCCACCCCCTTATTCTCCCCCACCCCCCATTCTCCACCCATTTCCCTCATTCCCAAACTCCACAAAATCCCGGTGTCATGAGTCGGTCGGTTCGGTGGCGGTTCATGCGGGGGCCTGCGCCGTGTGCCCAGGGGGGCCACGTCCCCCAAAGGGGGCCTGTCGGCCCCTGCCCCCTCACCCCCCCGGTCCTGCCCCCTCCCCCTCTCGCCTGCACCCCCCCTTTGACTGCCCCCCAGAGAACAGCACCGCCCCCAAGACCGCCCGGGAGCGCCGCGGCAGCACGCTGGGGCCCATCACGCTGTCCCCGCCGCTGGAGAAGCAGGTGGCCCCGTCGTTCGGTGCCCTGGCCCTGCGGGCCCAGCCGCCCTCGGGCTCGGCGCTGTCGCAGATCTCCCCCGTCCACAAACTGGGGGACGTGCGGATGGAGCCGGCAGGGGGTCTGCAGACCCCTGACGTGGAGGTGTGAGGGCTGTGCTGGATCCGAGTGGTCGGAGGGGGGGGGGGGAGAAGGGGGATATGGTGAGGAAGATGCGAACGCGAACGCGGAAACGACACCAGCAAGAGCACTGGCCGCAGCGGCCGACAGAACGCAGCGACCCGACGCAACATGCGAAGGGAAGAACGGGTGACTGTCCAGGGCCCCGTAAAGAAACAACAACCCGACGGAATAATACTAGACTCAGTTTTGCTATGTTTTACTCAGTTTTGCTATGTTTTACTCAGTTTTGCTATGTTTTACTCAGTTTTGCTATGTTTTACTCAGTTTTGCTATGTTTTACTCAGTTTTGCTATGTTTTACTCAGTTTTGCTATGTTTTACTCAGTTTTGCTATGTTTTACTCAGTTTTGCTATGTTTTACTCGGTTTTGCTATGGTTTACTCAGTTTTGCTACGTTTTACTCGGTTTTGCTATGTTTTACTCAGTTTTGCTATGTTTTACTCAGTTTTGCTACGTGTTACTCAGTTTCACTGCATTTCAAACTCGGTCTTGCCAACCCCCCCCAACAGTAGACCGGGCAGCCCCGCAATCTGACCCAGAGGAGGGCCCACCCAGAACATTGCTCAGTGGCAAGCCCCCCCCCGTCTCGTGGGGTGGGGAAGGGGACGCGCGGACACGTCATGCGCTTGCCACGCAGAAGACGGAGGACGGCCGCTGGGGACCCCTCCCCCACCGCCGGGATGGGGGTGTCCACTTGCACGCATGAGTCCAACGGCGAGGGCTGCTGCCCTCCGCCGTGTGGACCCGACACGGGGCAGTGGAACAGGGACGGTCCGGGGGCTGTGTTGGCCCTACCGACCGAAGGAAAGGGAAGGGAAGGGGGTGTCAGGGTGGGCGGGACCAGGAGATTAAGCGCGGAGGCCTGAAACAAGTTTGTGGACCTCAAAATCGGCCACCGATTCCGGGCCAGTCATTTGCTGAAGATGGGGTCTACCCCCGGGGGGGGGGGGGGGATGAGGGCAAAACAGATTTTGTGTACCTAAAATGGGCCCCTCACTTTTGGATCTCTATTCAAAATTTCTTTGTTCCCTTGAGGAAAGTTTTTTGGGTTCTACGGTGGGGGGGTCCAAAGAGAGGCCACTTCCCCCACACAACCAAAACACGTTCAGGCCCACAGAGGGTCAGAATGAGCGGTGGCGAGAGGCCAATAGGCGCCGCCAAAGGCAAACAACCGAATACCGAGGCCTTGTGCCAACCCCCCCCCCCCCCGCGTTTGGTGAGCAGATGACCGTTTCAGGCCCCGTAAAGAAGCTTCACTGTTTTCCGGAGGAGATGTTGTCTGATGTTGTGGGGGGCCGGGATGGGCTGGGGGGGCCCCGATCCACCCCCCCCCCCCTCCCCCCGGGTCCTGAAGCGAGAGCCTGGTCCTGACATACGCAAGAGGGCCTCTGCACGGCCCCTTTCGAGTCATGCGCTGGTTCCGCAGCCCGTCCCTTGTTTTTGTGTGTGTGCACTCCCAGACCGCGGCTTTGCCAATGCTTCCCCTGCCAACCCCCAACACCGCGACCCCCACCCTCCCCCAGTGGCACGCCCGCACTGCCCACCCCCCGGCCCCCTCCAAGCCACCGCCCGGAGGCACGCCTCCGCAAAACACGCCCAAGTGCGTGAGACCGGGCGTACCAACCGGCACGACTCCAGCCCCATGCAGTGCGTTGCCCCTCGGAGGGGGCGCGGCTGATGTTATTGTGGGCGGTATGTGCATGGGGGATAGCTGGGGTCGGGGGGGGCAGCGGGGGGTAGGCCAGCCCCCCCTCCCCCTGCGCGCGGCGGGTTTGGGCTGCCAAGCTGATAAGCCGGCCGGCCGGGTAGCTCTTTCCGGCCACGTCGGTAATGTGTGGGGCCTTGGACCTCATCAACGATGTGGAGCGGCATGCCCCCCCCCCCGCAGGACTTGCTTCAGGGGGGGGTCCGAGCACCCACAGGAGCAATACTGCCGCAACGGCAGCGGCATCTGCCGAAATGGATCAGATGGGCGTCTCTGCTGCCTGAAATGCAGAGGGAAATAGATCAAAAGCTCAAGGATGGGTGGGAAGTATGCTATACGGACGGATCGCGGACAGAGACAGCAGGGGTGTCGCATGCAGGGTATGGGGTGTGGTATTCGGCTAATAACCCGCGCAATGTACGGGCAGCAGTTCCTGCCCACGGAAAGCAAACAATTGGATGGGCAGAGCTGCGGGGAGTGCTGGCAGCGGTGCAGGGGAAAACACCAGGGATCAAGTTACATATAGTGACGGACTCCGAAACTGTCTGGGCAGGGCTGCAGGGCAAGTGTGCAAAGTGGGAGAGGCATGGGTGGGTGGGGTCGAGGGGCGCGCTGGCACACCGTGACCTGTGGATGCAGCTCTGGCAGAGCTGGCAGTTGTTAGGGGACAGTGTCTCTATCCAGTGGGTCCCGTCACATGCGGGAGTAGAGGGCAACGAGCAGGCAGATAAATGTGCTGTGCGGGGTGCAGAGTTGGCCTTGCCAAGGGTAGTCAGAGAGAAAGAGGCCAGTGAAGTGTGGAGGGAGCTGGGGCTGGAGGAGATGCCCGAGCAGGAAGAAGAACCAGAGGAGAATTGGGACGCGGTGGACAGTGAAACAGACAGCACTGATGCAGGGATGATGAGTACAGCAGACAGCACTGATGCAGGGATGATGAGTGAGAGCGATGAGGGGGGAAGCAGTGATTGTGAGCTGGTGTGTAGGCCGCAGAAGAGTGGAAGGGCGAGGTGCACTGCCATGTTCTAACCCAAGCCAGCCTATGATACATTCGATAGCCCAGCTGGGCGAACTCAAGGCGACATTCAGCACTGGACTTGGAAGAGCGATGACCGTATGGCCTGTGTCACGGGGGTCATATGGTAGCTAAGTATCCGTTGCTTCACGACCCCGCAGGACTTGCTCGATGCCGTGTGGTGTGCATGCCGACCAGACTGGACTGTGTCAATCGGCATCCCCCCCCCCCCCCAGCCCGCGCTTGAGGGGGTCGTTGCTTACCCCAATACCCCCCCCCCGGCCCCTTTTTCTTTGCATTCAATCCATCCCCCCCCGCACTCGCTCCAACCGCTTTGCAATCGCCCGCACGGCTGCTGTTTTATCCGCTTTGCAGCCGCCAGCCAGTCCTCTCGCAACGGACCGCGGGGCTCTAAGGAGGGGGGCAGCCCCCCCCTTACAGCCCCCCCCTCCTCACGGCCATCGCTGCTGTACAGCCCTGGCAGGGCCAGGGGTGTTGCCAGTGCGGGGCCCACCCCACGAGCTCGGTCAACTTGCCCTCAGGACGGAACTGGACGGGACGGGGGGGGGTATTAGAATGGCCATACACCGCAGGAGGGAGGGGGGCTACCCTCCCCCCCCCTTCCCCCGAACCAAAGGGGCCATCTCAGGAAAAAGCAAAATTTACAGTTGAGAAAATCTGATCGGGTCATCCTTGGGACACAACCCTTTGGGTCTTCCCCTCTCCCCCTTCAGCTACTGTTCTAGCGGCGCTTTGGGCTTTGGGCTTGTCTTCCCGGACCGAAGAGGGCCTCATGGGCCCACGGCCTGCCTCTCATTGGGGAAGTCAGGCGCAGGCGCACCTCACCCACCGGCAGCCCCGGTGCAGCTGCTACCCACTGCAGCATTGGGCTCGTAGCACCCGGTCCATGGACAGAGTACGAAGTGTGACACCTCCTCTACCTTCATGCCCCCCCCCCCCCCTCCGCCAGGGCCTTGCTGAGGGCGCACTCTTGTCACTCTCTCGAACACGTTTGCCCATTGGCAGTGCGACTTGGTCACAGTGCCCGGCGCCCCCGCTTGCACAGCCTGCCTGAGGGGCCCACAGCCGTGCCTCGCAATCCGTTGCTGTTGCAGGCATGCCCCCCCCCCCCCCAACCCAGGGCATGCTGCTCTGCTGCAAGGGTCGCATTGTTTGCAGCCCGTCACAGACACTCTCCCACAACATGTGAAATCCATTTTCTGGAGCCGAACGGCAATGTATTGCAAACGACAGCGAAAGGACACGCCTTTCAAACCAAGTAGGAGCACCCTCCTACGCATTGCTCGGGGGGGGGGGGGGGGGGGCGCTGGGCACTGCACCAAATTGGGGGGGGGGGTTCAGAGGCCAAAAACAAGTTTGTGTACCTGCAATTGGCCTCCGATTACGGGCCCCTTCAGTAAAGTACATTTGTTTCCTGATGAATGTTTTTTCTGATGTGGATGGGGAACGGCGAGGGGGGGGGTCCGCGGGGGGTAGGCCAGCCCCCCCCGCCCCTGCGCAGCGGGTTTGGGCTGCCAAGCCGATATGCCAGTCGGCAGGGTAGCTCTTTCCGGCCACCGGTAATGCATGGGGCCTTGGACCTCATCAATGATGGACTTGCTCGATGCCGCGCGGTGTGCACGCCGCCTCCAAAGGGCCAAACGCCGGTACGCAGGAGGAGGTCTCGCTCTGGCAGTGCGCCCTCCACAGGCGTGTGCCGCACACCCATTGGCATCGTCCCTCTCACTCCTTGATTTCTTGGGCCGGCGCAGACCAGCAGCTCTTGGTCAGCGTCTGTGTTTGACGGAGTCAGTCTACCAAAGGGCTCACCTGTACCCCCTCGCTTAGCTCACCTTCGTTAGGTCTCCCCCAGGTCCCCTGGGTCACCCCGCGGGGGAGGTCGGGTTTTCTACTGCCGGGGGGCGGGGGGGTCAATAGAGCTCCCCCAAAACTTGCGGGGGGGGGGGGTCCGGAAAAGGGGCTCAATTGACAGGACAGGACCATTAATCAGTTATTATGAACTCTCTGAACTCTCCGAAAAAAATTTTGAGCATTGAAAATGATTGAACAAAATTTTTTTTCACCGAATACATGGGAAATGATGACTTTTCTGAACCCCCTCGACGCGCTGATTCCAAAAATCCCATTTTGAATTTTTTTTGCCCAATTTTGCGTCACCTCCGGGGCCCGGGGGTCAGTCTCGGTAGGAGTTTGGGGGTCCTGTCAATTGTGCCTTTTTTTTGGGGGGGGGGTCTAGCCAGAGGGCTGTACGACCCCTGCCCCCCCGAAGTTGCAAGCCCGCCCACCCCTGAGGGGGGGGGGTCCATAAGCACCGGCCTGCCCAGGCCCATGGGATTGCCCCGGCCCCTCCCTTCCACAGGCCAAGGGGTCGCCCTCGTCGGACCCCGCCCTCCTGGGCCCCTGCCCCGAGGAGGTGGGCAAGTTCCCGCCCTTCAACTCCCTGCGGCTTAAGCGCGGCGCGCAGCACCGCGGGCCCCTCACCAAGCGGAAGCTGCTGGACAAGGCCCTGAACCCGAAGTTTACGGAGGTACGTCCCGTGGCCGCGCCCCCGACACAAGTCCGCGTTGGGCCCAGCCCCCCCCCCCCCCAGGGCCACAGGCAGGCCCGCCGGTGGTGCTGCCGGGGGGGGGGGGGGGTGCCCCTCCCCCTCCCTTGAGCGCGTTCATCGGAGGATTTAAAATGAGGAGGGGGGGGGTGGGCACCCGGGACACCGTGAAGGCGCGCACCCCACCCGCGTCACCCATGAAGCGCACGCTGCCCACGACCAACAAGGAACGCACACTGCGCACGCGCGACCCGCGGAGTGGGCGGGGGCGTATGTGGTGGACGGCCGGGACAACACGCAGAGGAGCAGGGCATCGGGGCCTTACGCACACGGAAACGCAGCGGGGCAGGGTGTGGACGGCCTGAGGACGGAGGTGTGGGCAGCAAAAACCGTCAAACGACCCCCGCAACAACCAGGACAACCCCTGGTACGCCAACTATTGGGCGCCGCTGACGCGCAAACGGCACATCCCGCCGCATCCCGCACAGCCCCGGCACACCAACGACTGGGCTCCGCGAACGCGGAAACGACACCAGCGGGAGCACCGGCCGCAGCGGCCGACAGAACGCAGCGACCCGACGCAACATGCGAAGGGACGAACGGGTGACTGTCCAGGGCCCTGTAAAGGAGCAACAACCCGACGGAATGGCACACAGGGGGGGGGGGGGGATGGCCGCCGAACTGTGTGCGCTCATTGGGGGCCTCACCACCGCCCCCCCCCCCTCCCCCCGCCCGCCGCTGTCTTGTCGGCAGAACGGGGCCTCTGGTCTTTGATGGGCCACGCCGCGCCGGTACTTGTGAGGCTGACAGCGCCGCGGGTGTGCGGGTTGCGGTGCGTGCGACACTGCGTCGCGGGAATGGGGGCACCCGACACAGAACTGCAAATGCCGTTGAAGTTGGCACTTGGCGTCAGGGGGACAGTGGCTGGGCATAGGCTGGGCGCCCTGGGGGGGGCTGTGTCCGGTGCCCCTTCCTGAGACGCGGTGTCACGCGCACCGCGACCCGCACACCCGCAGCCTCGTCAGCCCCACAAGTACCGGCACTCGTGAGTCCCGCTGCCAGGCCGTCGGTGTGTTCCGGGGCCATCGCGCATCCGTATCCCCCCCATTGCCACCGTCCTCTGGGCCCCGATGCACCGACCGTCCCCCCAAACGGGGGCTGGACATGGGAGGCAGCCCCATCTCAGGCGGCTGCAGTGGCTGGCCCTCCCTGAAAGGGACGGGGGGGGCTTCATGGCCCCCCATCACGGGCGACGGGAGGGGGCCATGTCCGGGGATCTGGGCACTGCGCTGCCGACTCACACCGGCCGGTGATCCCGGGCCCGGGCAGGGGATGTAGTAGAACGGCTGACAACCGTAGGAGGAGGAGCCCCCTCCCCCCCCCCAAAACAGGACAAGTCATCCGGGGGCTCCGTTGACACAACCAAAACACGTTCGGGCCCACAGAGGGTCAGAATGAGCGGTGGCGAGAGGCCAATAGGCACCGCCAAAGGCAAACAATCAGATACCGAGGCCTTGTGCCAAACCCCCCCCCCCCCCGGGTCCTGCATGGGTCCTCTCTTCAGCAGTCGCCTTGGGCTCTCCCCCTTTGTGTTGCGGCGGCACAACACCATTGCCCAGTGATCGCGCAGCTTTTCCAGGGCCTCGTGCAGGCCCCGTTGTCAGTGCAAACAGCGCTGGACGCCCTGGCTCTCCAACGGGGCATGGCCGCCCTGTCCTGTTGCATGGCACCAGGGCTGTGCTGTCACGCCATCCCCCTGTGATGCCCCTCTACCGGGGTACCACAGGGTCCCTGGGGCCGCCGAACACACATTCCATGCTTGTTGGAACAGAAACCACCAGAAACCGCTCTCAAAGCACCCACCCCAAGCAACGCCCGCAGACCTCAGACCTGCAATAATGATTGGCCTCAAACTCGAAAAAACAATTCCAAACAACAAACGCCATTGTGGGATCATCGTAGCACTGGACAGCTCTGAACCTTGATTCCGAGAGGTTACCTCGAGTACTGTGAAGTGAGCAGGCTACGCCAGCTGATCTTAGTCTAAACAAAAAAAAAAACAATTCCAAACAACAAATTCGGTCCGTTGGGTCCAAAAATGGAGAGCCTTCTTTACAGACCCTGCCCCCCCCTCTTCTGCGGGAAACGGATGCAAGTCACGAGGGGTGTGGCAAGCACCGTGCGTGCACCGTGCATCATTGTCATTTAGGTAACCTGCCTACCTCCATTGTCTTGCTTGGTTGTTGCCCCCTGTAAGGGTTGCATTGTACATGATATCCCTTGTTGAGGGTGGGGATGGGCTCCAAATGCGGAACTCGCGGTGGTGGAGTGCAGCAGCATCATTACTCACCGCCTTCCCATTCACCTCACATTGTATGCGTAGGTAATCACCAGGGTGCTGCGATGGGGCGAGAACAATCGAAGGAACCCCTCATCACAGTGATAGAGGACACGGCTTGAACCCAAGACAATTATATTGTGTTGCTGAGCTCTAGACCAAGAACAGCATAGCACAGTGCCCCCCCCCCCCTCCCCAAGAAAAACCTGATGGACAACATCCTTCTACAGCACTAATTGTGCAGTGTATGCTTCAGATTCTTTGCCAATTTTCACATTCTGCAAGGCTTTGACTGCGGAATGTTGGTCCAGACTGCGAGAACCTGATCAGATGCCCATTTGCCGGCTGTTTTCTTGCTGCCCATGTTGCTAATCGCGGGGCTTTCTGTGAGGGTCTGTTTGGGGGGTGAAAGCTGTGCAATTGCACAAAAGGGTGCACACCGCGCGCGCACTGTGCACTCGTCGCCCCTTGCAATTGTGAAAGGGCTGCCCCAAGCCCGATGTGATGGGGTCAAAGCATTGGGGTAGATAGCCGGAACATTGACTTGGATGCCGGGACCGCCGGGCAAACGTTCCCCCTAGTCCCTTTTCCCAGTCGTCCCCCTTTCCCCCCTTTTTTGTTCCCGTGTTGGGGACTGTCGAGAAGGCAGGAGTGATGTAGCCATCCCGCCCACACATGGCCCCCCGAGACGGCAGGGGTCAGGTAGCCTGGGCTTGAGGAGGGAGTGATGTTTGGGGGTAAAGCCTTGGGATGGATGGCCGGAACATTGGTTTGGATGCCGGGCGCGCCGGGCAAACGTTCCCTCTTGCCCCCCCCCCCCCTCTTCTACTACATCCCCGACCCCCCCCCCCGTCCGCCTCAGATCTCGGCACGGTCCCCCCAGCAGCCGGCGCCCACGTCCCCCTTCTGGCAGTCCCCCGTCACCAGCAGCAGCCCCATGTCGCCCACCAGCCTGTCCCCCAAGACCACCTCCAGCGCCCCGGCGGCCCTGGGCCTGGGCAAGACCCCCCCGGGCCTGTCCTCCCTCACACCCCCCAACCGCCACCGGCAGTTCAACGCCGCGGCCCCCAAGGCCTGGCGGCCCTACTCCCAGCCCCAGCCCATCCCCACGTACAGCGGCAGCATCATCATCCCCTCGCCCCCGAAGGGGCCCGTCTGGCGTTCCGTGGACGACCGCCCCCCGAGCCGCCCCAACGGCCTCCCCCGCGGCGCCACCATCAGCGAGTCCCCCCGCGGCCGCGGGGCGAACTGAGAGGCCTCCGCCCGCCGTGTGCTCTGGGGGGGGGGGGGGGGGCGGTGCAGGGCTCCTTTTGACAACCCAGCGCCACTCAAGTCCGGGGGGGGGGGGGGGGCTCCACTGGGCTCCGCGAACGCGGCCTCCTCCTTCAGCCCCCCTCCCCTCAGCAACGCGGACATCGGCGGAAGCACCAGGACACTCGCCTCGCAAAACCCCCGGACATCGTGTGACCCGGCGGAGGAACAATGGCTGGGATTGTCTGTGGCGGGGACATCCAGTTCAGCTGACCGACGATTTGATGTCCCCCAGCAAAGCAGGATGGCGCACCCCCCAGGGCGCTGCTTTAATTTTCATTTCGGCGGGGGGGAGGGGGGGGGGGCTCCCCCCTGGACCCCCCTCCCCCCCTCCCCTAGACCCCCCTCCGCTCAAGCAATGCCCTGCGCCACGCCCCCCCCCCCCCCTCAGCAAACAGGTGCGTGTACCCACAATCCACCTCCATTTTCCAGCCGCTCCAATAAGTCTCGCCCCCCCCCCCCCCCCCCCGGAGGCAAACGGTCCCAATGTCGGTCCATCCGGCCCCGCGTCCCGCCCCTCCCTCCCTCCCCCCATAGACACACGCACGACCCTCAGGGGGTTCAGCAAACCCCTGGCCCCATCCGTCAAATGCAGGACGCAAACGTCCTGTGTTCAGCGGATATCCAATCGGATTAAGTTGTCGGACCGTTGCATGGGTCCTTCCACGCAATTCATCTTCTGGGGGACGTCCGGGGCCGTGTGGGGCTCGAACCATTGAGAGGGCGGTTGGGGAACAGGGGCTGGCGGTTATAGAACCGTTGAGGGGGCGGTTGGGGAACGGGGGCTGGCGGTTACAGAACCGTTGAGGGGGCGGTTGGGGAACGGGGGCTGGCGGTTACAGAACCGTTGAGGAGGCGGTTGGGGAACGGGGGCTGGCGGTTATAGAACCGTTGAGGGGGCGGTTGGGGAACGGGGGCTGGCGGTTATAGAACCGTTGGAGCGGCAGTTGGAGTTGGAAGAACTGGGGTGGGCTGGGCCCAGTTCTCATTTCAGAGCGTGCGCGCGCGCGCGTGTGTGCGGCGGGGTGCCCCCCGCCGCTTGACGCGCCAGCCTGGGATCACCCTTTCACAAGGTGCGCGCGCACCTGCTCCCGTCCCGCCCCCGTCCCGTCTGCCCTGTAAATACCACGTGGGCACCCTCAGCTCCACGTTCTCTCCGGGGGACGGGGGTGGCAGTGCACGGGCTTTACCCGCCGTTGCACCCATCGCCCCCCCCCACCCCACCCCCCGTGAGCGCATCTCAAACGGAGGTGCCGCGGGGTGTGTGTGTGTGCGTGTGTGTATTGACAATGTGGATGCGGGCCCCAAAGTCCTGAATTCTGCACCGGATGCTGTTTTGAATGTATCATACATCCTTCTGCAGGGGGGTGGTTTTCAGGGGGTGTTCCTGGGATAAACAACGTAATAATTGGCGCTGTGCCCGCGCTGTGCGAAAACGCCCCCACTGTCTTGGCTGCCGCCCGTTTTGTCGCGTACATCGTGTGTGTGCCTCCGGCAGTGAGCGCCCCTGTGCCGCACGTGCCCAGGGGGTCACTCCCGGGCCTGACGGCTGTGCCCTCGGGAGAGCCCCGAAACGGGCTCCGCCGCACCGCCTTCCCTCGGGCCCCATGTGCCCCGTGGGCCTCGACATCGCCCGGCGGGTCACCCCGTGCCCGTCCTGCCCGTCACCCTCGGCGGTAGGGGCACGGGGCCCGTGGGCGCGCCGAGGGGGCGTCTGTGGAGCCGCTTTTTGTTCCGGCGGTCCCTTGCCCCAGGCCTCCGATCGGAGGCCCCGGGGGTCGGGAGAGTGAGAGCGCCGCTGTTCTCCGCCGCCTCACAAACCAATTCGCATGTGGTCACGTCTCATGAGGGCGAACCGTGTTCATGTTCAAACGATGCGCTGTGCCATGGCGTACGGCATGAGAACCCTGACGGGGGGGGGGGCTCAGGGCTCCTTTTGACAACTCGGCACCACTGGGGCGGGGGGCCCACACCCCCCCCCCCCTGGACCCACTCACCCACCAGCCCCCCCCCCCCCCCTCCCGCCCCTTAAAAGCGTAGGCCAAATTTTCTTCGTGGCCTTCGGCGAATCAAAAAATTTCTTTGGTGCCTTCAGCGCCTCTAAAAACTCAGCACCACCGGAGGGGGGGGGGGGGGGGCGGACCCAGGCACCCACCCCTCCTAGACCCCCCCACCCCCTTTAAAAGGAGCCCTGGGGGGGGCTGCCTGCGAGGCAGGCATCATGGATCGCCAGGGGGCAGGCGACCTGTTGAGCGGGTCCAGCCCCACTCGGCTGGGGAGATGGCGCCTGATCCGGAAGGGCCAAGATGGGGGGGGGGCGGTAGCCATCCGGCCGACGGGCTGTGCTGGAGAGGAGATGGGCCAGTGCTGATGGGGTACATGCGGCTTTGGCGCGCTTATGCGATCTTTGGAGGGTTTCTCAATTCAGATGTCTATGAAGGCCTACGAGAAGTGCCCACCAGAAGGCCTACGAAGGCCTATGAGAAGTGCCAACCACAAGGTTTATGAAGGTCACTGCAAAGATGTTTTCCTTTCGGCCGGGAAGCGATTGGGGTGGGTTCGGCTTTGGTGAGGCAAAGCGGATTTGGGATCATTTCGCCACGCTCAGGGAAGTCCGCAAGGGCGTGGCAGCCATCCTGCTGCATCCACTGACGTCAGCTTCCGAGGCCCAAATAGACGTCCCACTGCCTCTGGCGGCCGGTGGTCTGTCTCCCATGCGGGACAACCGATGCTGTACTTTATCTGTCACTGAGGTCTGGTCACACTGTCCGAGCGCTTGCGAGGCACACGGAAGTCTGCGCCACCCCCCCCCCTCTTGCGCGCAGAGAGCGCACACGAGCACACCTGCTGCCGAGAGCACCCACGGGGCGTGTGCCTGCCTCCGGGGGCATTGGGGGGGCCGAGCCTCCCTCTCTGTGCTAGCCCACCCCCAATCCAGTCCCGAACCGTTGCACTGCACGCGGCATCAGAGGCCAGCCGCTGTGTGGGAGAGAGACCGCGCCAGGCGCACCTCCCAGCAATCTCCGCCAATGCCCTTGAACCCCCGCCAACCCCCTGAGACAGGCGTCCCGGGCGGCCATGGGCAGGCGGCCCGTGGGCGGATCTCCCCGGTGAAAAGGGGGTGCCGCTTGCTCTACCGGTGTGCGGGGCTCCTTTTAACAACCCCGGCACCACTCCAGTGTGGGGGTGTTTGGGGGGGGGGTCCGCCCCCGAGACCCCCCTTCCCCCGTGTTGTGACAAACGGCTCCGAGGGCCGCAGGTTTATTTCCTCAATACAAACGTCTGAAACTTTTTGCTCCAACTTCTGGTTGGGGGGGGGGCATGCTATGGGTGTGGCACATGGAACCACAGGCAGTGCGCGCCGCCGGGCGGAGATGGAGGACAATTAGGAGTGTGGTTGTGTGTGCAATGCCGCATGTGGAAGGCGGACTTTATGTCAGTAGGGACAGTGCCGGGAAAAGGACGTGTGGAGTGCCTGGTCTGTGGAGAAGACGTGAAGACCACCGGGAAGTACGTGCGCAACGCCAAACAATGTATCTGTGGGGGCATAGTGCACCAGAAGTGCATCAATCAAAACACAGGGGCATTGTGTGAGTGCAACCTCCCACAGGTGCTCATACGCAGGTTCAAAAAGTGGCAGAAGAGCCACAACCAAGCCACCAGACAACGAAGGGCAGCAATAGTCAAACAAAAACGGGAGCAAGTGGCGGCCCAGGACACGTGGCGGCCAGGAGCAAAAGTATGGCTCACAGGGTTGCGGAGGGCAGAACTGAATGGAGCAGAAGGGATCGTCCAAGGGGAGGAGAATGGCCGGATTCTGGTGAAACTGGACCACCAAAAGGAAGGCAGAACAGTGGCAGTCACCCACGATCACTTGAGCGGCCTGCCCCCAGGTGATGTGAGTAGAAGGGGCAGTCAGGAGCAAGCCAGTAGCCTGCAAACAAGGAGAGCAGGAGCACAAAGGCATGACAGCGCACCGGTGACGCCACCTGGCCACACGGCAGCCCGCCACGTGGAGGCGGCCGTGTTAGCATTGGTAGCAGGCGCAGCAGTAGTGGTGGTGAGTAGCGCAGGGCACTTTGTGACAGGATCAGCAGTGCGTCTGCAAGGGCTGCGGCAGATGGAATTCAATGCATGTGAGGCCATAGTGGTGGGGCACGACGGCTTCAGAGTGCAGGTGCGCATCACAAAGGGGCCACAGCAAACACAAGGACGGGAAATTCGCGTGAAGAGAGCGAATGTCATCCGATTGGAGAGGCCAACAACAAACATGGCCCCCCAGCCCCAGCCTCAGCACAAGCCCCAGCCGGTGGGGGCCAATCAACCAACCGTCCCACACACCAGAGGACGGGACCCGGTCGCGGACATGCCGGACACACTACCAGGGAACTGGTACCAAGTGCTGGGAGTGCGGTACCCTGGGGCCACAACAGAGGAAATAAAGCGGGCATACAAGCAGCTCAGTGTCAAGCTACACCCAGACAAAAACGCGCACCGCAAGGAGAAGGCCGAGGGACTATTCAAACAAATAGGGAAGGCGAAGGACGGATTGCTAGACACAGAGGCCCGAAGACGGCATGATGCCGACATACAAAGAGGGGACAGACGCCAACAACGGGAGGTACGCCATTGCAATAGGGGAGCGGCAACGCACGACCCCGGACAGGAGGGCAGAAGGCCAGGGGAACCAAACACGTTGACAATGCAACGACGCTTTGCATACGCAACCGTGGACTTCATGGAAGCACAATACAAAAATATAGTGCGGGCCCGCGAGTGGCAGCTGGCCCGCACACCGATGCCCAACATGACCAGGGGTGAGGTGTGGTACCTCATATGCCCAGGACTCATGATGCCGGTGGTCCGGGTACGCATCGTGGCCGTGGGTGTGTATACCCCGCAGTGTAGCTGCCACCCACATGGGGTGTGCTACACACATGGAGAGTGGCAACCGGTTGTGCACATAGACGGGGACCTACCAGGAGAGCACATCCTGGTCTCACAACCGGGCAGATTGCTGCCCACGGATCGCCTAGCGCAGTTAATCGCGGCAGCCTCCCGGAGGCGTTAAGGAGTTCAGCACAACGCCCAGGCATGCAGATCCAACACAATGCAGCACAGTGCAGCGCAACACGCATGAAAATAACATAGGGCAACACGACGCCCAAGCACATGGAGCGGACGGAGGCGCACAAAGGAGAGCAATGCACAAACCTAGTAGGCAGGCCCCGGAGGCTCGGATTCGGCCCCGCCAATGGGTGGGTGGCCCTGTCCAAGCACTTCGGAGGTTACCTGGGTTCGGCCCCGACGGGAAGAGTGGCCCTACCCGGGTAGCCGCGGCCGCCACACCTCATGGAGGCAACGCAGCGCACAAGGCAGCGCAGCACCGAAGAGCAGGCAGAGACACATAGCGAAATTTGCCAGCACACGAAAGCACGCAGCACACAGTACAACAAAACAAAGCAAAGCAGTGTACCACAATGATGGCGGCGGACAGCCACACCACCCGCCGCAAGCACCAGCGCCAGCCCAACACCCAACGCCCAGTGTGGGGGGCAGACCCACCACACGGGCACTGCACCCACGCACAGCCACCGCCGCCCACAAACAGGGCGCGCGCGCAAGAACCACAGGCAGGCCCCGGGGGCTCGGACTCGGCCCCGCCAATGGGTGGGCGGCCCTGTCCAAGCGCTTCGGAGGTTACCCGAACTAGGCCCCCACGGGAGGAGCAGCCCTGCCCGGGTAGCCGCGGCCGCCGCACCTCATGGAGGCAGCGTAGCGCACAACGCGGAGGCAGCGTAGCACATAACGCAGCACTGCAGGCCAAAGCCGGCAGAGGCACACAATGAAACTCGCCAGCACACAACAGCACGCAGCAGCACACAACTACAGAAGAGCAAAGCAAAGTAGTATACCACAACAACAGTGGCGGACAGCCACACCACCCGCCGCGAACACCAACACCAGCCAAACACCCAACACCCAGGGTGGGAGCCAAACCCACCACACGGGCACGTCACCCACACCCAGCCACCGCCGCCCACAAACAAGGCACACACATGGAGCACCACCAAGAGCCCAAGACCCCACACCCCAACGCCAACACGGCGCCCACCACACACGCAACAACCAAGGCCACACTTACACACAACATAGAAGGGATGCTTCCCTGATGCACTCCCGGGAGCCATCACCATCCCGACCACACCGGGAGGGGAAGGCAACCCAAACCTAAGTAAGGGGGTCGCCCCTGCGGGGGGTTGGCAGCCGGCTACGCGGTTGTCCATTGGGCAGCGACCTAAAACATGTACTGCCCGCGAGTAGCTAAGTTCTGTCACCAAGGCCTAGTGCAGGGGCCTTGGGCACGCTTATGAGACACAGCGTCCAAACCATTGGTGGTCACTGCACACGACCAACCAGGGGGTGGACTCACACGGATCCCTAGCTCCGAGGCGTGGACAGCCCGGAGTGAAGTCCTCAAACGGGGAGCCCCTCAGTAGCCCAGAAAGCAAAAGAGCAACAACGCAACACATTCACCCCAGAACAACCCCAACAAACACCAGTGACAGGTCAGTTTGTAGATTTGGAGACATGTGCAAAAGTGCCTGGTGCCCCTTGCACCACCCAACTGCGAGTGGGACAACCCAACAGCCACAATGGGATGCAGGGAGCGACATGCTACCCCCCTGGCGCCGCAGACCAGAAGCAGTGAGCAGGCCAGCAGAAAAAGAAAGAGCCCGAAACTGGGAGGAACGCATGCAGCTTTTGGAATTTTTTTGGAATTTTTTTTGGAATTTTTTTGGAATTTTTTTTTGGAATTTTTTGGAATTTTTTCCAAAAAAAAATTCCAAAAAATTCCAAAAAAAAAAAATTCCAAAAACAGCTGGGCACAAGGCCGCCCTACACACGGCAGGGAGACGAGCCCCAACAGGACACACAACAAGACACAAGGGAACTATGAGGTGCGAGCACTGCAGCAACCACCAAATGCAGCGCACGCCGAGCGAGCCATCAGCAAACACCCCCCCTCCCTCTACAAGGTGCCCACGTACTCCGCAAGGGCGGGGGCTGCGCCCCGCGCTCTGGGAGGTGCCCGCCACGGGGGTGGCAACAGGGCCGTGAACAGCCAACTGCGCACGGGACAGTCCACATCGTATGGAGATGTGAAATCCTCGTACGGGGGGGCAGGCGGGTGGGACAGGAGGGGGTGCGCGACATGGGCACCCAGGAGCGCCACCAGACAGGGGGAGGAGCAACACAGACACACAGAACGCGGGAGCCACACCAGGAGGGACAAGGGCGGGCACAGCATACAAGGAGGAGGGGCACAGCAAGGCGGGAGAGGCAACTGGAACAGCGGGAACAGAGAACCAGAATGGAGCGGATGGCAGAGCGTGCGCATGGGAGGCAGCGACAATAAAGGGGATGGCTTGGCCAGCCAACCCCGTCCCTACCGGGTGCCAGGGCAACCCCTGCTCAACTGGCATCAGGTGGGGGGTGTCTCCCGCAGCCCAGATGGGCTGTCTGCGCAACAGGAGTGGGAGCCCATCAAGGGCAGGCCAACCGTGAGGGGGAAAAGAACATATGGTGGACGGCCCGGACAGCGCGTGGAGGAACAGGGCACCTGGGCCGCACAGAAACACAGCGAGGCAGGCAATGGACGGCCTGTGGACAGAGGTGTGTGGACAGCAAAAACAGTCAAACGACCTCGGCAACAACCAGCACATCCTCAATACGCCAACTATTGGGCGCCGTTGACACGCAAACGGCACACCATGCCACATTCAGCACAGTCCCAACACACCAACCACTGCGCTCCGCGAACGCGGAAACGACACCAGCAAGAGCACCGGCCGCAGCGGCCGACAGAAAGTAGCAACCCGACGCAACATGCGAAGGGAAGAACGGGTGACCGTCCAGGGCCCCGTAAAGGAGCAACAACCAGACGGAATGTCATACAGGGGGGCAGGGATGTATTAGAACGGCCGTACACCGCAGGAGGAAAGGGGGGGGGGGAGGAGGGACCCCCCTAGACCCCCCCCCCCTCCGACCCTTCCAATGTTTGAGACTGACAGACAAACTTTTGCTTCGGTGCCTTCGGTGCCAAGAGGATTTACGCTTCAAAATTTCGGCCCGCCTTCGGCGGGGGACCATAGGAGGACCGGAGGAGGGGCGTCCCAGCCAACCCCCCCCCCCCCCCTCTTCAGACCCTTGGAGGGGCCAGTCCGGTGGTGTGCCCTACGGGCCCCTAGGACTAACGGGGCAGCAGCGCCGCACCCGGGAACCTTCCCGGGCAGGTCCCAAGGCAGGGAAGCGCTCAGCGCGCCCTGGGACCCCTCCACCTGCCACCAGCGCCCCAGGCCGTGGGAGTGCGGGACCCAGCTAGTACAGCAGCGCCACCTATGCCAACAGGCAGTCAAGGAGCGCGGGTCCCCCCCAGTCGTGCCCGGCGCACACCCGTCCCCGTGCGTACGCAGTCGTGGGACGGGCGGGCAGCGTGTCTCTGTGACCAGGAGGATGCGATGCCCAGGCCCACTACTCCCCGGTGGGCTCAGCGTCAGGCTCCCATGGCCTGCCCCACCGGGCCTGGAGCACCAGGCCACACTTGCCCCCCACACGCAAGGCCCAGCCCCCGCCCACACCCCTGCCCGCGCGCGCGCCTACACACAGGACGACGGTATCTTCCGCCCACCTGCGCTTCGGTGGGGTCTGGTGGCTGTCGATAGTCCGCTCGGCCTTGGAACCGGACAGTCAGGTTGTTCAGCCTCGTGGTGGGGCAGGGAAGGAAGCCCACACCTGAGGGCCTGCTCCTGCATGAGGCCGCCAGCCCAACCCAACCCAACCCCCCTCTTCAGACCCCCCCCTACCCCCCCCAAAAGATTGAGCCAAATTTTCTTCCGGGCCTTCGGCCGATCAAAAAAGTTCCCTGGCGCCTTTGGCGCCAATGAGTTTAGACCAGAAATTTTCTTCTGCGCCTTCGGCCCCTAAAAACTCAGCACCACCGGAGGGCGGAGGGGGGGGGGGGGGGATGACGTCAGGTGTTGAGTGGCCCAGCACAATCCTGACCTCATGCCAGACGCACTCAGTTCGCTGTTCGCTGATTGTTCTGCCGTGCTGCCACTGCAGCGCAAACCAGACCAATGCCGAATGTTGCTTTGCATTCACCGCAGGGGGCGGCTATCAGCCGCTCAGGGCGGCCATCGAATGTTTCCTTGGGCTGTCTGGGTCAGCGTATCCCCCTCCCACAGGGGGGGGGGGGGGGCTGGACCCCCACCCCCCACCCCCCTAGACTAGACCCCCCCACCCCCTTTAAAAGGAGCCCTGCCGGTGTGATGGTTACCCTTGTTGCCTGGTGTTCTGTCGGGAAAACCAAGACAGAGGGTCACAGCCATCCAGCCCATGGGCTAATGCCATGCTCCGAAGTAGAATCCCCCCCCCCCTGGAACCCTCTGAAAGCCGAGTCAATGCAGCCCCAGCACCTGCCGGTGGACCAGGTGGCCTGGACTGCGTTCAGCCTCAAGAGCGAATGTCTTGAACTTGCTCCCATTGCCCTCCGCATCCCTTTCTCCCGCCTCCCTCTCCTTGCAAGGCACACAAACTGCCCTGCAAATGCCCGCAGATCCTGCAGGGCTCATGCCCGATGCAACATGTCCGCCAGGTCCACTCAATGGGATGCTGTTCACACAGTGCGCTGTTCATGAAGCAACTTTTCATCCTCGGCATTTTGGTTTCCCAGACTGTTTTTCTATTCATGATGCATAAAGACTTCTTTTTTTTTTAATTTGAAAGCTTCTTCTTATGGCATGCAAAAACGGAGTTTAACAATATTTTTTTTGAAAGTTTTTCCGTTAGGAATTTTGATTCTATAATAGAGAACTTCGTAGCTCCGCACAGTTTTGTATGTCGACCCAAAGTTTTGCATGCACGCAGCGCACAACCATTGCCGGTGCTGCATGGGCACACGCCCCATGCACGCAAGTGCAATGCGACCCACGGAGGCACATGCCTCGTCCCTGCGCTTCCGCCGCATGCAATCCGTACCGCATGGGCACCCGCCGATGCCTGCGCGTGGGGGAAGTGCAGGAAGTGCTGCCCCGGGCGCCCGGGGATGTGTTTCATTGTACGAGGGAGCCACACAGGGGAAGCGCAGGGCCTTGCATTTGGTGTGCAATGTGGCTTACGTTGCAGGGCATATCGATGCCTTATTGCTCGGGGGGGGCGTGTGTGTGGCAACCTTTGATCACCACAGCCTGAGACAGGGCGTGGCAGTCTCCCACCGCATAACCTGGTTCCAGACTCAGCTCATCCTCACGACGTGTCAGATCCCCTGCCACAGTCGTTTGTGGGATCATCGTAGCACCGGACAGCTCTGAGCCTTCATTCCGAGACATTATCTCGGGTACCATATGATGAGCCAGGGTTTCCCCAGAAACCCCAGTTTGGCTCCATTGCCCTCTTTGCTACAGTGTGCATTATCTTTTGCTCCGCACCCACCCACCCCCGAGCCCCGCACCCTCCCAGCGCGATCTACTTCCCCCCCCTCCCCCTTGCGCAAGCACGGCCTTGTCTAAGCGCGGGGTGGGCGTTGAACCGCTGTTTTGAGGAATTTTTGGGACCACTGTTTTTGTGGTCCCGGATGTAACATGGGGTTTAAAAACATTCTACCACACATTGCCACCCGATGATGTTTGTTTTGATGTGATTCTTCGCTATTCCTGATATTCTCCTTCCACGGCCTATAACGATCTGCATCTGAGGGCTCTCCTGGATGTGGGCAGTCATGTGTGTTTGCCGTCATGTGTGCCACACGCAAGCACAGGCTTGTCTAAGCACGGGGTGGGCGTTGAACCGCTGTTTTGCCTGGTTTTTTGGGACCGCTGCCGTCCTTGCGCAAGGGGGGGGGCGGGGTACAGTGCATCCGCACAGCGGGGCTGCGCGCTCCCGCCCGTCAGATGGTCGAATTGTACTGTGCCTGTGTCAGAGGGAGGATGGGATCGCGGGAACCAGCCAAACAGGGTCCGCCAGCTCACCTTGGACCAAAAAACACAAAGATCGCCACCGCATGAGGCAGTGTAGTGGCGGCAGTACGCAGCAGTATCGACGACCATCATGGCAGTACGCGGCATCCTTCCCCCTGATGGGGGAGTGGCCGGAGGAGGGCTGCAGCTCTGTACTGCATCGGTGGAAGGGGGCCTCACCGCGGCGCGGCGCGAGCGAAGCGCCATGCCCCACCGCATGCCCCATTGCTCTCTGGTCTATGGACCAGCCAGTGCCTGGGGCCTTGGGCATTCCTTTCTCTCGTGTCGACGCCGTTCGCCGGAACAAGAAACAAGACCGACAATCCGCAGCAGTCCGCAGTCAGAATCGCAGCAGTGCATAGGGGCCTTTGGCCAGTGGCAGAGTTACACACGCACGCGCGCGGACGATTGTAGCACTGGCCTGCTCTGATTCCTGATTCCGAGAGCCCACTCGAGTGCCGTCTGGCACAAGGGCTTTGCCAGCGTCCCAAGGTCCGAAGAGCTACACACGCCGGCATACGCCGGCACACGTCCACTCGCAGCGGAGTGCTGGCCGCATGCTGCATGCCACTGGCATCGGCCGTCCATCTCTTTGGCCTATTGCAGTCCAGGAACGCTCCGTGGCGGGTGCATCCGATTGTGCCGTTGCGCACCGGAGGATCAGAGAGTCGGAGCAGCCCTCTCCCTGCGCCCTGCAAGTTCCTTCCCGGACTGCCGGTATGCACATGTATCCGTCTGCCGCCGAGCTCTTGATGCGGTGGAGGTGTCGCATGGCCCAATGCCACGTGCTGTGCCGCAGCGTGCGATGGCAGAGGTGCCGGAACGGCCTCTGCCCAACTGCGTGCATGCGACCATCGGGTTTGGGCCGGCTCCGGGGGTCCCAAGTCCGGCCATTTCCGAACCATTTCGGCGCACTGGGGGAGTATTAGCGCACCGGGCAAAGTTTTCCCACGCTTTGGGGTGGCCCCTCCAGTTGGGGTTAAGGACTCCCACTCTTCAGTGTGGCCACTTGAGTGGTCCATCACGCACAAGAGGGAGATTTTTTGATTTTGAGGTGGGTGGCCATGATGGGCCTACAAGGGCAGGGTGCATGTGATCGTCCCATTTGCCGGGCGGAAAAAATGGGGATTTAATTGATCGCCAACAGTTATACAATGTGCTTGTGCTGAGGGTTCCTGGGCTGGAGGAGGGAAAGCATTATGATAGATGGGCGGTGCATTGGTTTGGATGCCGGACGCGCCAGGCAAACGTACCCTCACTGTGGCATTGTGCTGTACGTGTCGCCGTCTCTCAACATCCCTTTTGTCCTGGAGCAGAGTGGTCCCACAGTTTAGGGGGCCGTTCCACTGCAACATCGCTGCTTCAGCGGTTTACTAAGACCCCGGAAAGCAAGGGCTCCCCCGGGTGCACATATGTGCAGGTCCACCAAAGGAGCGCACCGTGACTTGTATGAATGGAGTACGCCAGGCGGAGGATCGCTGCCCCCCCCAAAAAAAACCAAAGTTTCGCCAGAGACTTATGTTTTGACCCCTGCTTGGAGCTTTTCTGTTTTTAAGCTGGTGAGGCAGTACATGGCCGTTGGATGCATCAGCTGTATTGCAGCAGTGCATGCTTGCCTGTGGGGGGTCGAACCAAAACCATTGCTGCTTGACCTCCAGTGTGCCCCCCCCCCAACCTGACCTGGGCAATCTCGGCCACTGACCCTCGCACGCGGAGGAGGCAGAGGACCAAGGAATGTTGCCTCAAGGGACGTTCGTGTGCCTGTGCAAGAGCTCCTGACCCAACGCTGCCACATGGGCTGCGTGGTACAAGAGCCATCGCAGCAGTAGCCCCTGGGGCCCCTGATGTCACAGGGCATGTATCGGGGGCAGCACACAGCAGGGGCATGAGGCAGAGTGTGTGTGCGTGGTGTGGGACTTGTGGGACGATTGCAGCATCAGACAGGTCTGATCCTGGATTCCAAGAGATTTCTCGAGTGCCTTCTGGGGAGCGGGCGTCGCCAGCTTCATGGCCTGAACCCCCCCCTTAAAAAAATTAGTGACATCAGATGGTCTGGCGGTTTGCCACCTGTATTCAGGGGACGATATCCTGGATTCAATTCCTGGGTTGGCCATTGACGGGAGCCCCCACCCAGATAGCTGGGAGGCACAGACCAAACCCCCCCCCAAAAACAACAGAGGCAGAGTGTGTACGTGGGGGGTGTGTGTGTGTGTGCGCATGCCCCGCATGGGGGACAAGCTGACCTGAATCTTCATGCCAACCTCTTTTATCTCCCATGCATCAATCAAGGGCCTGGCAGCAACGCATGGGATGATTCGGTTGATGGATGCAGAATGCAAGCTAGACAACCGATCTAACATGATGCCTGAGGTCTGTTCCCTGCAGCAGTGCCCCCCCCCCGCCCCACCCTGCCCTGGAGTCCAGGCGCTGATCCAAAACCAGTTGCTGCCACAGTACACACACAGCGGTGGCCGACCTTCAATGCAGTCAAGCACCCCCAACTCCCCCTGTCACCAAGTCGCAGTGGTCGCAAGTCGAGCACCCCCAACCCCCCCTCCCCCGTGTTGGTGCCCCATGCACATGCTGCCGCTGCCAGCATGTCATCCCACAGTACTTTAGGGGCACATTGGGTGCCCCCCCTCATGCCATGCACTCCGCTCTCTTTTTCAGCCTCCCGTCGTTTGTGCCTCTTGTGCACACCGGGAGGGCCAGTGGGGCGTGGCAGCTCCAGGCTGCAGCGCCTGGGATCAGACCCAGCGGATCCTCTCACTACGTGTCAGAGCCGCCACCGCAGTCATTTGTGGGATCATGGACCGCTCTGCCCGAGAAGTTATCTCGCGTGGCATGCGGTGTGCCGGCTATGGCAGCTCATGTTGGTCTTCCGCAAAAGAGATGCTTTGCAGGAGAGGTGGATGTGGACCAACGTTGCTGGCAACCATCCCAAGGGTGTTGAGTATGGGACCATCAGTTTCATCGGGACCAGTTTGGCAGCAGTGGCAGGGTTTGTGAGCGCAGTCACCCTCCTCGTTGTTCTGTTCCAGTACCCGAGTCGCATGAGAAGAACAACGCTGCCATGTATTTTACGCTGGCCTGTTCTTGTTGTATATACACTGGACATCCATCTGCGTTCTGCCGCGTGCGGATCTCGGCTCTGCTTTACTGCCCTTCCGACCTACCCACAAGAGGCGCGGACTGATGTACAGATGCCAAGTGACCCACCTCAATAGCGCCATGCACGAGGCAATGGCGTCGTTGTGGACCGCCTGAACGGAAGTGGGGTGCAGTCACGATGAACCATCAGCACCGAGTGTGGGGACCGATACCCGACATATGTGCGTGTTGCTGATGCCCCCCACAGAGCAACCGCTTCCTGACCCCAGGTCCCATCCCCTCCTCAGCCCCCGCCTCTCCCCAACCCCCCTTCACACACTTCGTACTGTTGTGCTGCAGCCTCGGGGCCAGATGTGCGCTTCTTCACTCTGCAGGTGTTCAGGGTGTGGCCTGTGCTAGTCAACCTGCACAAGCTGTATTGTGCTGCTCTGGCTTGCATCCTTTAGGTGGGATAGCCCCCTTGTCTGTGTCTGTCAGAGGGGATGGATGAATCAACTTCATTTATCTTTGCAGCTTTTCGCAGCTTGTTGTGTAGTGCTATCCTTACACCTACGGGCTCGGGTGTGGTGGTGGCTCCTAACGCTGCATCCCTCCTCTTGCACAGATGACGTGGACAGCCAGGCGAGGATTTGTTGATTGTCCACGCACGAATTAAGGGCTGGAAAAGGTGCATTTCGTTTCGTCTCCACAGCTATGGCATGTCCCCAAGCTCTGACAATTACTGGTTGGCAGAGGCTTGACCACAGATTTCTGGCGCCTTCAGATTCATGGAGGGTGCCAGGGTTCTGTATTTTTTTTTAGATGCGGATTTTTTTTTAGAGTTTATATTTTTTCTTAGCTAAAAAAAATATTCCGCACTAAAAAAAATACTCAGACATTTTTTTCTGCGCGCAGTATTTTTTTTAGCGCAAATGCCGCAAATTTTAGAAGTGGTTAAAAAAGTGTTATGGGCGATTCCCTAGGCACCTGTGGGGGACGTGGTGTGTGCGGGGACCCCATGACAGCACGTGTGATGAAGCAAGCTTGATTTTGACCCCCCCTCCCCCCTCAGCTTGGATTTACACCCTGGTTTCACCCATTTCTACCTTTTTGCGCATTCCCACCACATCCACTCTTTTTCTGGGTTGATTGCTCCCCACCCACAGGGGACGCTGACCTGTGAGGCTTGCCACGAACCCCCCGCCCACCCCTCTAGACCCCCTCTGGAGCGCTAGATTAGCAAGACGAGGCGCTATACAAATGTTGTTTGTTGCCCAGACATGTTAAATGCAATTGTCAGCCCACAGACAAGGCCTCTGGCGCAGGACGCTGCCACCCACATTGAGCATTGTGTCCGATCCATCTACTCTCCAAGCGGAGCTGCTAGCCTTGCTACGCTAGCGGTGCCCCACTCAGCAATGAGTGTGGGCGAAGCATGGAACCGCGTGACCACGAGCGTTTGGTGGCCGTGTGGAAACCCGGGAGTGGAATTGCGGTACACAATGTGAAATGTGGGGTGTTCCACTTGTTTGTTTCACAACCCCATATTGGTCAGTATTGTTGCGCCCCTTGAGTTGGGGTTAGGGATTCACCATCCACGCTTTGTGGTGGGGCCCGTTGAGGTGGGGTTAGGGATTCGCAATTCACGCTTTGTTGAGTGGCCCCTAGAGTTGGGGTTAGGGATTCGTAGTCCACGCTTTGTTGCGTGGCCATTTGAGTTGGGGTTAGGGATTCGCAATGCACGTAGGACCATGATCAACCGTAGTACCGTTTTTGCGTTGCATTGCTTTGTGTTGCCATGTGTGCCGATTAAGATGCAAGGGGTTGGTTTACTGGACTTTACCTTAGGCTACTCAACCATAGGGTACCTTACTTTCCTATTTTTCACCCTACCCTGCCCCGTTTTGACATACAGCTCATAAAACCGTGAAATGTCTGACAAGTGTGTTTGTGGGGCAGTTGGCAAGCTACCTATTGTTACCGCCTCGGAGGTCCACAAGAACGAAGAAGCAGCATGGGCAGCTTTCCACGAAGCCCAGATGAGTTCATCTCCTGGTTCCGCAAGGGGCACTCGGTCACGAAACTCTGATACCTCTTCAGAGCCGGCCTTGTTTCCTAAATCCGCATCACAGGACGGGGGTAGGATTGCACGGGCAACACAACCAGCCCCCCTCCCCTCCCCTACCCCCCAAGAAACCCCCGCAAAGGTACCACCACCGCCCCAGCAGGAGACACAAGGTGCCCTCGTGCCCATTGAGGGAGGGGATGTTAAGGTGTTCCAAAATCGCCCGGTTGTGAAGGTAGGCTGGAGAGCATGCCTAGTGCCACGAAGGTACGGTGGTAACCTCGATTGTGACCAAGCAAACTGCACACACTAGAGAAGTGTAGGGGTGGCACGGAAGAAGTCACGCGCTACCTGGATGCCCAAAACAGGGATTTTGCACAGCGTGTGAACGCTGATCGGTTGACTTGCATTTTCCTTCGTGTTTTTGGGAAATGGAAGACTGAAGCGGACATCCCTGATTTGTCTGGTTAACTCTTTTCAATGCACAACATTCTATGGACCGATCCCCCCCCTCCCACCTTCTCGCTGTAGACAGTGCCCAGCAGTCTATGGGCGCAGGTCTGTTTGGGGATGTAGGTGGTCATACCAGAGAGTTCATCGCAGAGGATCACAGGTGCTATCCGAATGTTGTAAAGTAGGGTACTCACCCAACTTGGCCAGAGCCCATTTGCACAGATTCATCTACTCACAGAACAGAGGTCTTCCTTTGCTGGGCGACCTATGCACAAGGGATGGATGAATCAACTTCATTTATCTTTGCAGCTTTTCGCAGCTTGTTGTGTAGCGCTATCTTTATACCTGGTGTGGTGGTGGCTCCTAACGCTGCATTCTTCCTCTTGCATAGATCACGTGGACAATCAGGCGAGGATTTGTTGATTGTCCACGCACGAATTAAGGGCTTGAAAAGGTGCATTTCGTTTCGTCTTCACAACTATGGCATGTCTCCAAGCTCTGACAATTACTGGTTGGCAGAGGCTTGACCACAGATTTCTGGCGCCTTCAGATTCATGGAGGGTGCCAGGGCATCTGAAAACGCATGTTGAGGTGTCCTGGATCGTTCAAACGTACTTTCAGCAATTTCGCCCAATCAAATGCAACGTGAGGAGTCTCCCCACCCTTGACAGCAATTGGAGAGAGCCAGGGACCCCTAAAATATGTTTGAAGGTGTCATCACACCATTGAAAGCAACTGGAGGTTGTTAGGGCACCTTGGGATGCATGCACTGTCAAGGCATGCTGCACTGTAATTCAGGTTGGCAAAGACCCCTGAAAATAAAGTGCAAGGTGTCATCGCAATGTTGTCATGTTAGCAATCAGCAAGCAGTGGGAGGGTGTTGGGGCACCTCAGGATGCATGCTGAAGGCAGGCTCAAGGGCTGCACACCAAATTACAAACAGGATTGTGCATATTTCTCCCAATAAAACAGATGTAGATCAAATTTGCCGCTGCATTGTTTTCAACAACCACACCGATGTGTGCACACAGAATAATAAATGGTCTGATTTGCAACATGCAAATAGCCCACAAGAAGGCAAAAAAAAAAGGCAAACGGCCCACAGGAAATCACCATGTTGTTTGGATAACAAAATCCGAATCGAAATCCAATGCGGACAGAGAAGACATTGCACTGCCCTCTGCAATGTGATCATCATTGTCAATGAAGAACTAGTGGTCAGTGAAACGTGAGTTAGTCACAAGTACCAGCCACCCCAACCAATGCGCTCGTTCAGAGTGCTAGAGGCCCCAATATGGTACATGTTCTTGCCTCATATACCGATTGGTACCCTAGGCCTATGTGGTACATGGTTACAAACATACACTGTTTTTCGAGCAGCTAATCGGCAAGACCAACCGGGAAACCCACTATTTCTTTGATAGGAGGTGAAACAAATTCTATTGTTGTCTCGAAGAGACTCCATAGCCCCAAGGGACAAAGTGAATGTGCACCATGTACTGCCATATGTCAGCACCATGTACTGCACTATGCATCTGCACCACCACACTTGAACATTGAACGATTGCGTGATGGGCATGGTAGACCAACGGCACTATTGTATGAAAGGTCGACACATGGTGCGACTGTACGTGGCCAAGACGACAGGTCCACCCAGATTTTGGGTGGACCCAAAGTGTGTATAAATGGACCTTTGCTGCCCGGGTTTCTCCCAAATATACTCCATGATAATTTATAACGAAAAAAAACAAGTATTATTGTCTCAAGGGGACTTCATAGCCCCAAGGCACGGACAAAGTGAATGTGCGGTTGCAACAATGTACATACGTGCAGATATCCTGCATTGTTCGCTCAATTGAAAACATTGTGTATTTATTACTAAATGTGCAAGTGTGCTTTACGGTAGCAATAGTAGACATAGGAACAATCATAGATTGAAATCAGCGTTGACAACATGATGTCTGGTTTGGGCTACGCTTTGGGTAACTTTAAGAATATTGGATATCATCAATGATTGATTGAACAATTGTGAATCATAACAAAATTAAAAGTGAGCACCCACCAAGGGAAAAAGAGCCGTGGCTCATATGTCACAACGACATCCAATAACAAAAATAAACTACATTGATATAGAGAGCAATGATAAAGAGCACAAAAAAGTGTCTTTCCGTAGCTTGTAAATGTAGAAAACACATGCGGAGTATACAAAGTGTAAAGAGTGCAAGCTCAAACATAGTTGGAGGTGTACGACTCTTGCCAAACCCCAAAGAGGGCAGCCTCAGGGTTCATTAGCCCAAAATGTGCGGCATTCACCACTCATAGCATTGCCGGGAGTAGCGTGGTGGTGCCTCCCCTGTTGAGGGCTCACGACATGGGGAGAGTGGCCGTTTGGAGGGAGGACCTCATGCTGGCTACTGGGTAGTGGAACGCTGCGGCCCCCACGGCGTGTGCCTCCGCCATGTGGTCAACCACGAGGTTTTGCCATAGGTGAGCAACATTGTGGTGCGGGGAGGTAGGGACACCGTTGTTTCAACACACATCGAACACGGGGATGGGATTCAAACCCCGCAACCTGCACTGGGCTCTAAACTGAAAATTTTCTCAATGTTTTTGGAAAAAATGTTTCAAACACTGTTACATAAGAAAAAAAGAAAATGTGTTGGGTGTATTGTACATGAGTAGTACAAAATAAATGTTAGGGCGGCCCCCTTTTTTTTACAACATTTTGTGTTACAAAGGTCCAGGCGACAGTAAACACATAGGGTGGACAATTGAAAAGCAGGAAAATTTTAACGGCAACCTCCAGAAAAACATAGAATGCATGTTGTTCACTAATGGAAAGTAGTAAAGCAGTAGTTTTTTCTATTCTAAAGTGTTTTCTTGTGGGCGGGTGTGAGTCACTCCTTCCCCTACATAGGTGTAGCTAAAGCCTGGTGTCAGATACAACCAAGAACACAAATAGTGCATGGTTTGCATGTGTTACACTCATACAAACATATACACAAACCCAAACGACACTCATTTAGGGACCCCTTATGTCATTGAAATGAAAACTGAGTCAATAGTCATTTGCTTTTGTGGTGTCTGCATAGCAACACCCGTTGTTTTTTGTATTGGTGCGGCCAGAGTCCGCACATGTTCCATGGCACTGGCACCCATGTTGTATGCCGAACAAGTGATTAGATTTTTTCACGAACACCTGTGACTTATTTTACCTACTCACCCTCCATGGTCTCAAATTTATTTTTGAAAACCTTTGAAACACTGTACACTCTTTCAAAACACTGCAATTTTCCAGATGTGTCTCCTTGTTTTTGGGCCCTAAAACTTTGAAAATTTTAAATTGTTTTGTGCCTATATGTCTACCCCAGCTATGCCTGGCCCTTGTGAATGGGCTCCCACCCCCTGGAGATCCCTTGTTCAAGGAGAGTCCAGGGTGGTGGGTCAGGCTGCAAAGTGTAGGCTACAATCTCTCCATGTCACCATTTTTGTGCACTAAAATATTTTTTGGTTTGTTTTTTTGTTGTGTCTTTTTTGCCTTTTTTTGGACCCCTGCAGGGAAACATTTTTGTGCCCGGAAGCATGTTTCCGTTTTGTTTTTGTGTTTATTTCTTTTTTTGACCCCTGCAGTGAAAATGAAAAAACAATCGTACCTCTGCCTGTACCCCCTTGCACACTTGCACAAAGTCAAATTCATTCAAAAAGTTGCAGCATACAACAGGTGATGTGGTTGTCTGACATGTGATTCTGTTGTTTGACGATGTTGGGTTGATGTGGGTTTGCAGGCAGGCAACAGCACAAAACCCGAAAGCCGAAACAATGTGGTGGGGGTGGCTGGGTCATTATGCAGGGGGGGTGGCTGGGTCATTATGCAGGGTGGGGACAAGGGAAGGAATCAGGCTGCAATGTGTGGTCTGAGTCCTGGGCAGGGCACCTCCTGCGGGGTAGACCCCCTTCAGCAAATGACTGCCAGCAGGGGAGCCCCCCGCAGCCCCGATGGCCAACGTGCCAAGCGCAGACGGATGCACCACCGGCCCAGCAGGTGCGCCCACCAGCGTGCGTTCTCTGACGAGCGGGCGGTGTGCACTGCATTCATCGGCATTGTCCATTGAAAAGGTTAGCCCAGTGCTGCGGCAATTTTAGGGGCCCGGCCCCACTGAATTTTAGGGGCTGAGCCCCACGGCAATTTCAGGGGCCAACCCCCATGGCGTGTTCATGGGCCCAACCCCACGGCCGTGCGCGTCAACATGGTGGCCAAGTTGGGGGCACCCTTTGCACACTTACGGAGCACATCCAGCCGCGGCACCATCACAACTCTGCACCTATGCACAGGTGTAGCAGGATCCGGCCTCGCACTGCTGCATGCCAGCTGGGCCGGCCACAAGCATGTTGGCATTACCGTTCTCGTCGCATGTAGCAACAACAGTACACCCAGCTCAGCTTGACCATCACCATGACCCGCAAGGCAAAGCCATAAGAGCTGTTGACGGCGATCTCCACGGAGCACGGTCGTCGGTGCGATATGTGGGGCGGTCGTGGGGCGCTGTGATGTATGCACAGCATGCTACACTGCAATTGAAGGCCCCCGGTGGGGGGGGGGGGGGGGGCGCACGACGAGGGAGGCGTATTGTCCTTCACAACATAGCACCGGCTCCCTCGGGGCTGGGGGACGGGCCCACAGGCTCAGGGGCAAGGAGTCGAGTCCAGCCGGTGGTCGAAGTTCGCAGTGCGCCTGAAGAGGATGAGTGCGCCTGATGGGGGCAGCTCACAGGCTAGGGGAGCGGGGAGTCCAGCCCAGCCGGTGGTCGCGGGTCACGGTGCGCCGATCGGAGCTGGTAGCCACCAATGGCGCGGGCTCGCACGCTTAGGGAACGGCGTGTCCAGTTCAGCCGGTGGTCGCTGCTCTCGGGTCTCCTGCAGGGGATGGCTAGCCGTGATGGCCTGAGGTTAGGGCGACGGGGAGTCCAGCCCAGCCACGCCGCTGGCGGGGGGGGGGGGGGGGGGGGGCAGGGACTTGCTTGAGCGGGGGGGGGGGGAGGGGGTCCAGGGGGGACCGGAATGAAAATTAAAGCAAGTCCCTGGAGGGGGGGGAAGCACGGCCACGGGGGGTCAGGCAGGGCTCCCCCCCCCTCCTCTCCTCCGCGGCAAAAGGCGCCGGGCGGCCCTGCCCACCGCCAAAACCCCCGTGCCTTTCCCCCCCAAAAAAAGGGGGACATGCAGCGCACTACCGACGGGCTCGCCGGACCGGAGCCCCCCAGGCCCCGTGTCACGTACCCCAGGTCGGATGTGGTGGCGAGCCCCCCCCCCCCCCCCCCTCCCAAAGACTTCACTGCGCCGGGACCGACTGTGTTTTGAGCATCGCTGGTGCGTGACCCCCCTCCTCCACAAAACCCCCATTCCCTCCTCCGTCCCCCATGCGCTCCTACCCCCCCCCCCCCCCGGTGACGTGTAGTCCATTGGTGGTGTCTTTGCAGGGCCCTGGGCAGCCCCCCATTTGTTCTTCACCGCACGATGCAGCGCCGATCTTCTCCCGAAGGTCCGCCACGCCGCTGCCTTGACCCCCCCATCTCTGTTTCTCCACAAAGGGGAGGGATTGCAGCCGGGAGGGTCCAATCCAATTGCTGGGAAGTTGTGCTCTCTGCTTCATGGTCAAGCCATGGGCAAGATACAAGACCACAGTAACAGGATTGAACAATGGTCGGTGGTTGGCAGTGGTTGACAATTGGCGATTGGTGGTTGGTGGCGGTTGGTGGCAGTTGGGGGTTGGTGGCAGTTGGGGGTTGGTTGCAGTTGGTAGTCAGCCGGGGAAACTGCGGTGTTGTATCCACAGCAAACTGAACCTCCCGAAGCCTGCAGCCGGGGAGGGTCCAATCCAATAGCGGGGAAATTGCACTCAAAGGGGGGAGGAGGGGGGGAGGGAGGTGTGGAGGTAGGGAGGGAGGGAGGTGTGGAGGGTGGGAGGGAGGGACGGAGGGAAGGAGCAGGATGTGGAGGGTGGAAGGGAGGGAGGGAAGGAGGGAGGAGGCGCGCACCTCAACCTGGGAGGTTCGTATGGCTAGTGCCGGCCCTCGTCCGTTCACTCATTGCAAACAATTTGTGGCGGCGACTCGGATTCGAACCCGCGACCTGGCCGCAGGAGCGTCTTTGTCTGCTCATTCGCTAGCAACCACACTAGCTACTGACCACGCGGTCAGTGTGGTATGTCACAGGGATTTCAATGACGGGCGGGTGCCTGGAGCAGAATTTTCGCGCAAAAAAGTTGTGGCGGCGACTCGGATTGGAACCCGCGACCAGGCCGCAGGAGCGTCTTTGTCTGCTCATTCGCTAGCAACCACACTAGCTACTAACCACGCGGTCAATGTAGTATGTCACAGAGATTTCAATGAAGGGCGGGTGCCTCAAGCAGAATTTGAATACGTCCGTCGACACCATGTGGGCTTTGCCATGATGCATGGATGCCATCCCAAACCCACGGCCTCAACAGCACCACTTATAGAAGACTCAAAATCATCGAGGTTGACCCCAAGGTCGCCTTCAACGGGTTGTCCTTCTTATGAATCTGCAGTCACATGTCATATGTAGCAGGACAGCTTCACCGCTAACCTGCCCGACAATCTGAGACCGTTTCCGTCCTTATTGCACCTTTCAGGTGGAATTGAGAAAAACTGTGATTCGGGAGGGGAGAGGTTTGGAACGCTCAGGTACTTCAAATATCAGGTGTGGGGTGCGTGGAGAACTTCTCGCCACTCGCACATGTGTACCTGGTGGCGCGCACCTCAACCTGGGAGGTTCTTATGCGTAGTGCCAGCCCTCGTCCGTTCACTCATTGCAAAAAAATTGTGGCGGCAACTCGGATTCGAACCCGCGACCAGGCCGCAGGAGCGTCGTTGTCTGCTCATTCGCTAGCAACCACACTAGCTACTGACCACGCGTCAGTGTGGGATGTCACGGGTATTTCAACAGAGGTTAGTGAACGTCCGACGCCCTAAGGGCTTACGCGGTGTCGAACCATGCACGCTGGACCAGGGAAGTTCACCGCTAACCCGCCCTCGTGGGACCTTCCCGAATTCACTGCTGCACGTGAGCTGACACCTATGCCGCGGTACAGAAACTACACCGTGTAATAATCGATAGATCTGTGGTGCACCTGTGGTGCGACATTCTGGCCTCTTTCTGGCATACCTTCCAACGGGGTGCGATCCCACTCCCGCCAATCCTGCAGTCTCCTGATGGCATCCTGAGCATCCCGCGCTTCTGCCATTTCGACGTAGCAATACCCATTTTTCATAATGACGGCGCCAACCTCTCCAAACCTGGAAAGGTAAGCGTCATAGCGAACGAACTGAGAAGTATTGCGGATCTCAAACCATCTGGGGCTGTTTTGCTGCAGACGTGGGCTTCTAGTGATGCCTTCTCCTGCACGCAGCACGTCCCATACCACTGTTGTGAGCGAAACGAGGCGAAAAACCGTGAACTGGGTTATGCTCCGGCAAAACACCCCCGTGTGGCCACATCCACAGCAGGTTCTACGTACCAGGCGCGCTAAGGCGGCAGTTGCCAGGCGCGCTAAGGCGGCGGGTGCCGTGCCGCAGCACCAAAGAAATGAAAAACCCCGTTGGCATGGGAAAACGTTCTGCGCCACCAGACCCTGGCGGGGGCCCCTCCTGCCGGCCGGTCAGTGAGTTCGCCCTTACGCACGCTTCACTGTGACTTCCGACTCCTGCAATTGAATCAGGGACCCCTGGGTGAACAGCCCATGGCTCTGCCCGCTGAGCTAAGTCGGCTCCTATACAGGTTTGAGGTTTGAGGTTTGATTTTGCGGGTACTAAACGCCTTTTGGCCCCGGGGGGCCACCTGGTCGGGCCAGGTGATATCCTCCCCACCGGGTCCTAGTGGGGGGCCCTCCAAGACGCACCTCCTGCCTGGTGGCGGAGTCCCCCGGGTTCACAGAGCTCGGAGCCCCGTCCTTCCCCGGCTTCCCCATTTCGCCACTCCCCGGTCTGTGCATCAATTCGCAGCCGTGGCTGCGGGCGCTTACCCACTGCGTCGCCCCCCTAATGCGTGGTCGCCCGGGGCGCCGGCGCCGCCGGGCCCGTGCTACTGGCTTGTCGCCAGTGGGACCCCCTTGGGCTGGCGCGGAGGCTGCCTAGCCTAGGGGTTCGGGCGTGGCGCTGTGCGCCACTACTGCCTTGGCGGGTGCAGTGCCCCGTCTGTGTGTGCGCGGCGCTCGCGGCCGGTTCGGGGGGTTCGGGCCGGTACCTGGCGTTGTGTCTCTCTCGTTTCCCCCTCCCCGCCCTGCGGGTTCCGCGCTGCGTGTGGCGGGCCGTCCCGTCCGGGTGTCCCTTACCCTCGCCCGCTGGTACGCCATTCCACGCGGTCTGTGCGTTCCGCGCGCTCGGTCCGGTTGCCCCTCCGGTAGTCCCCGCATGTCCCTTTCGTGTGTGTGCGCTCGCGCTCTCGCGGTGTCCGCCCCCACCCCCCCTGGGTGGTGTGGCGTGCGCATCTCGCGTGCCCCCGGCACTGGGCGCTGGTAGGGCCGTTCCACGTGGTCCGTGCCCCTCCGCGTGTCCTGCCCTGGTCCCTTGCTCCGTCTGGCGTGCTTAGGGGGGGGCGGTCCGGTCCCGGTTCCCCCCTACTTGGCTTGGGGTTGCGGGGGTGGCGGCAGGGCGTCCCCGGGGGGGGTGCCTTCTACCGTTGCGTGGGGCGTCTGGGGTCATGCGCTCCCCCTCCCCCGACTGCCCGCCCACTGGGCGGGCTGTCGGGGTCCGCGATCCACGTGTTGTGGGCGCGGAGTGCGGGTGTGGGGGCCCTGCTCTGTCCCTTCGGCCGGCACGCCCTGCGGGGGCTGCGCGCCGCGGGGCGGGTCCGTGGCGTTCATATGCTGGGGGGCGGGCTTGGGGGGGGGGGGGGCGTGCGCCGTACCCCCCGGTTGTGCGGCCGGGGCGGGGCCCGTAGGGCGGGGGGTCCTCATTCCGTGCCTCTGCCTTCCCTTGGCAGGCAACAAAGCGGGCGTCACTGGCGTTGTGCTGTCCGTGGGGGGCGTGGCCCCCCATACCACTCCGGTTCGTGCTCACCAGGCTTCTCTGGGTACGATCTGTGCGGCGTCCCGGTGCGCAGGCGCGGGCTCGTTTGTTCTTCGCGGCCCCAATGGGAGCCGGCGGCTGGGGCGGGGGGGCGGGCCGCACTCCGGCTCCTCTCTCGGGCGGGGGGGGACCATCCCCCCTGCCTCGGGGGGTGGGGGCCGGGGCCCCCGCGGCTTGCGGGCCGGTGGGGGGGCGGGGGGGGGGGGTGTCGCGCCGCGGCCTCCCTGCTCTCCTTCTGGGCGGCGGCCTGCGGTACTCCATCCTGGCCCCCTTCGTGTCGCCGGCGCGCTCCCTTCCGGCGTGCGCGTGCGGTCGGGGCCGAAGTGCCGCCCCGGGGTGGGGGGGGGTGAGGGGCGGCCCGTGGACCGCTCACCCGGGGGCCCTAGCAGGCCTGAACCCCCCCTCTGTCATCCCTGAGTGGGCTGTGGTTACGGGAGGGTCATGTGGGGCGCGGCCTCCTTCCTGTTCCGTTGTGCGCGTTGCTCCGGCACGCCGGTGTGGGCTCGCGGGTGCAGGTCCAGCCGCCGCTCCCCCCATCGCGTCGCCGTCCCTTCTGGGGGGGGGGGCGCCCCTCCGGCCCCGGGGGGGCGGAGGGCCGCGCCTGTGGCTCCCCAGCTGGGGTGGGTGCGGGGGGGGGGGGGGGGGGCCGCCCTCCCGCCCGCTCTCGGGCCTGTGCGGGAGGGGGGGGGGGGGAGTGGGGGGGGCCCTTTGGTCCCCTGGTGACGCCTCCTGACAGCCGGTGGGGGGGGGGCGGCATGGCAGTCCTGGCCCCGGGGGCCAGCCATCGGTTGGGGGGTCGCGCCCTTCCCCCGCCCCCCTCTACCTAGAGCCGGATCCTCGTGCAGGCCCTCGCTGGGGCCCCTCATCCCCCCGGCCGTTGTCGCGCGGCGCTGGCGGGCCGGGGGCGGCCGTGAGGGTTAGCGGTCAGTGGTTAGCGGACTGCGGGGCAGCAGGTTCCCCCCCGCGCTCGTTGTCTCCGCACTCCCTCCAGTGGGAGGGGGCACGCTCTCATGCGTCGTGCCGTACCGTGGGGGGGGCGTGGGTCGGGGGGCCCAGCCCCCCCCCCACTCTCTCGTATCCGCCGTCTGGGCCATCACCTGCGCCGCCGCTTGTGTGGGGGCTGGGGCTGTGGCGGCGGCGGGTTGTGCCGGCGGTAGCGCCAGTGGGCGAGGGCGCTGCGCAAAGCCCGGGGGAGCCAGTTGTTGGCGTCCGCATCCGTGATGCGGAGCACCGCCCCCCCTTCCAGGAAGGACGGCCACGTCGGCTCCCTGTCGGACCACGCCGCCCGGATCACTGACCTGAGGACCCTCTCATGGTCCTCTGGGGCTGCCCACCCCCCCGGGGGTACCTCTCGGTTTCCTCCGTCTCTCCGGAGGAGCACGGCATCGAAGGGCCGGTTCTTCGACCTCCTGGAGGTCCCCTGGTTGGCCCAGCACAACCACCCGTACACCTCCCCAACCAGGGGGAGGGCCTCTTCCCCCAGAGGGTCCGGGACCGCGCCCCAGTCCTGGTCCCATGGCCGGCCCCCCTCTGCCCCCCGCGCCGGCCCCTCTCGCTGCCCCTGCGCCTGCGGCGCCGACGCCGCGCCCCGCCCCCCCTCCGCCGAGGCCCTCCGCGCAGGCTCCGCCCTCGGCGCGGGGGGGGCTGGCTGGTGCCGGGGTCGTGGGGGTTGGGGGGGGACGAGCTCGCCGGCGTCAGGGTCGATGTTGTAGAGGTGGTGGTGGTGGTGGTGGTGGTGGTGGTGGTGGGTGTGGTGTGCCGGCATCTGTTGGATGCCGGGGGGGATGCACCTCACCGGCTGCACGTCCGGCTGCGGGGGCGCCCCGCCCTCTGCCCCCCTCCCTTCGTCCTGTCCTCCCCCCTGGGCTCCCATGCCCCGTCCCGCCTGTCCCTTGGGGCCCGCGGCGCCCTTGCCCTTGCCCTTAGGCCCCTTTCCAGCCCCCTGCCCGTGCCGCGGGTCCCGCCGCCCGTCCCCCACGCCCTGGCCCGCCCGCTCATCCACCTCCCCTTGCCCTGCCCCCTGCACCTGGGCTCCCTGCCCGTGCCCCTGCGCGCCCTTCCCGTGCCCTGGCCCCTTCCCGGCCCCCTGCCCCGAGTCGCGCCTTCCGCTGCTTGCGCTCTGCTCCCCCCCGCTGCTGCGCCCTTGCTCCCTGCCGCGCGTGACCTGGCCTGCTCCTTGCGCGCGCTCCTGGGCACTTCCCCCGTCGCCTCCTGCCCCCCGCTCCGCGCTCCCGTGGCTGGCACGCCGGTCTGCCTGCGCGCCCTCCCGCCCTTACTGAATCACGCGCCGGGCGTCCCGCTGTCTTTGCAGCTGCGGTAGCGTGACGCCCGGCGGCGAGCGCTCGGGCGCCGGGGGGCGGACGTGCCGCTCCCGCCCCGGGGGGAAGGGCTTGGGGGGGAACGGCTTGGGGGGGCTGGTGTGGGTGTGGGTGGGTTTGGCGTGGGCGCGGTACTTCGCGCTCTCCCTGCCCACTGCTGCTGCTGCGGCGGCCGCCGGCGAGGCGTCCGTGGCCCGTGCGGGGTTCTTCCCTCGCTTGCGCGGCGTGCTGGGGGCCGCGGCGTGGCCGGCCGAGGCGGTGGGGCGGCCCGCCGGGGCCGCGGTCGCCACCCCTCGCGCGCCCTCCTCGTTCTCCTCTGCTGCTGTGGCGGCCGCCGGCAGGGCGCCCGTGGCCCGTGCGGGGTCCGTCCCCCGCGTTCGCAGCGTGCTGGGGGTCGCGGCCTGCCCGGCCGAGGCCGTATCGCGGCCCGCCGGGGTCGCGGCCGCAGCCCCTCGCGCGCCCTCCTCGCTCTGGTTCGCTGCTGCGGCGGCCGCCGACGAGGCGCCCGTGGCCCGTGCGGGGTCCGCCCCCCGCTTTCGCGGCGTGCTGGGGGTCGCGGCGTGGTCGGCCGAGGCGGTGGTGCGGCCCGCCGGGGCCGCGGTCGCAATCTCTCGCGCGCCCTTCTTGCTCTCTTCTGCGGCTGCGGCAGCCCTCGGCGATGCGCCCGGTTCCTGCGCCGGGGCTACCCCCCGTGTCGGCGGCGTGCCGGGGGCCGCGGTCGGGGCCGCGGCGTGGCTCGCTGGGGCTGCGGTCTCCGCTTCCTGCGCGTCTGGGGCCCCCTCCCGGGGCGGGGCGGCGGGGCTGGCTGCTTGGACGGCGGAGGCGGTCATCTCGGCTGGCCCGGGCTCCCGGGCCGGCGGCGGCGGCCCGACCAGCATCGCCGCCTCCGCCAGCCTCCGCTCCTCGCGCTCCGCGAGGGTCTCCCCCGTCCACTCCGGGGAGGAGGCGGGGGAGCGGGAGCGGGACCGGCGGTGGTGGCGGTCGTCCCGCTGGGGGGATCCATCGGAGTCTGCCATCACTGTTATCCTGGTAGGTATGCGTGGTGGCAGGCGCGCCTTTCCCACTACCTCCTGCTGCATCAGTGCCGTGCCGTGGGCAGTGCCGTGTGGTGCTCTGCGGGGGGGAGGGGGGGAGGGGGTGGGGGGCTGGCTGTGGCGTCAGCCCCGCACGGCCAGGAGCCGGCGGCCATCCACCGGCACTGGGGGGGGAGGCGGGGGAGACACGCGGCCCACGCGTCGCGCCATAGCTCCCAGTCTGGGGCGGGGCCCAGGGCCCTGGGCCCCCGGGGGTCGTCGAGTGGTGTCGGGGGGAGCCGCACCAGGTGGACCCCCGTAACGGCGGTGACCTCCTGTGTCCGCAGGAAGGTGTGTACTCCGTCCCGCGCCGCGGGCGCTGGGAGGGGGGGGCGGGGTACGGGTGTTGCCCCATAGAGGTGGGTGGGGGTGATCCCCAGGATCCGCCCCGGGTCCCCGCGGGTCGCGACGACGAGGAGGAGCAGGGGGGTGCCAGGGCACCCTTGCCAGAGGACCTGCCCCCTGTGGTGGGCACCCCTGGTTCTGGAGAGGGGGGGGACAGGTCTGGGTTAGCCCAGCCGCGGGGCGCGTGCGTCGCCGGCGGGAGGGCGGGGCACCAAACGGGCTCCCTGGGGAACGCCTCGCAGACGATGGCGTACGGGGGGGTAGGCCCGGTGCCGTCGTACACCGGGTTGGTCGGCCGGGGGTGGGCGGGCGCCTCGTCCGCGCCTTCCACGAACACCGTGACCTCGCCCACCTCCAGGTCCTCGTCCGGCGAATGTAGAAGGTGGAGCGCCGCATCCAGCTCGGACACTCCCCCCGGGTACGTGGCCGGCGCCTGGTTCAGGTACGGGGCCGCGTCCCCGGGGTAGCGCGTCCTGAGGGCGTGCAGCAGGGCTGGGGCGCTGCTGCGGAGGGACATGGCAGACCCTGCTCCCGTCAGCCGCAGGGTGTCCCCCATGGACAGGGGCCGGCCCGACTGATTGGACTCGAGCCATTCCATCCAGTGCCCGTAGAGGGCCGCCTCCGGGCTGATGAGCCCCGGCTGGACGGCGTTCACGATCCGGTGCATTGCCGGGAGCAGCGTAGGGGCCCCCGCTCCGTTCAGGGCGCGGACGGCCGGGAGGGTGGTCTCGTTGAGGAAAGCCCTCGCACTGCCCGCCAGGTCACACCGTGCGGCAGCGTGCGCTTCGTGTGCCTCCGCCACCGCGTCCGCCACCAGGCCCCGGATGGCCGCCTCCTGCGCTCTGCGGCGGGCCCTGGTGTGTCCCGGCCCATACCCCCGTCGGCGTGGCATGGTGCTGCGGGCTCTGCAAAGGGCGGCGGCGGGTGGGGGTTAGGGTGCGAACACGTGCGACAGGTGCGCAACGGACGTGGGGTCCCGCAGGTGCACGTGGATCCACAGAAGGGCAGCACCCGCGGGGCCCGCTCGTTCGTGTGAGGGGGTGTGTGCCCCCTCGATGCACCGGTGCAGGGCGTCCTCCTCTGTGCGCCTGCGCGGGCCTGCGGGAGGTTCGGGCCAGGGGCACGCGGCCACCTGGGCGCACCGCGCGCACCTGTTGGCGCCTGTCGACGCTGCGGAGGACACCGTGTCACATTCCCCGCAGAGTCGACAGGTGTGTGGGAGGTCGGAGGGCGGCGACCAAGGGTCGAGATGGCGGAGCCAGAGGTCGTCCCACCTCTGTCGGAGGGGGTCCCGGATCTCCAGCAGGCGGGCGCGGACGCGGCGCCGGTAGTCCTTGCCAAGCGTCTTCCGCTGGACCTCCTGCCACGTGTCGTCAGGGAGGATCCCGTGGTCGTTGAAGGCGGCGATGAGGTTGTCCCACGCCGGGCGGGGGTGCCCCTGGGGGGGGCTCGCCATGTACACGTGGCGCCCGGTGAGGTGGGGCGTCAGCGCATCCCATCGGCACCTGTTCGCGGTGTCTCTGTGGAGGAGGGCCAGCAGGGTGCCGTCCGCGACTGCCTCCCACCCCACTCGCAGTCCTTCGCAGCTGTCTGGCTCCTGGCGCAGCGCGGCTGCAATGCCGGTGGGGAGCATGAGAAGCAAGGGCCCCTGGGTGTCGCCCAGCCGGGACAGGGCGTCGTCGTATACCGGCCCCCCAGCTTTGAAGTGCGCCACGGCGAGCTGGGCGGCCCCGTCCTCTGGGGGGTGCCACCGGACGGTGGCCGCAGCGTGTCCCCACGTGCGTATCTCCGTAGCCCGGAGTACGTTGGCGGCGTGAAGGACGATGCGGGGCGGGACGGGTGTCCTGATGAGTGAGGACACGTCCCCAGTCCATCCCGTTTGCGGCCCCGGGGCCGCCTGCAGCCATTCCCCCGTCGCCGCGTCCCACGGGTGGTCAGGCCCCGCCCCGCGGATCATGGTGGGTCTCGGCCGGGTGTCCGGCCCCCATCCCTGGAGCGGGATGGCGGCGTATCGTGGCGCAGGGGTCTCCGGGGCGCGCGTGGCGGCGCGCCACCGGCTCCACTCGCGCGCCCACTCCTCACCCACGATGCGCGCCTCCCATGCGGTCATGGAGCCGCGCCCGATGATCCACGGTGGGAAGAGGGCGTCTTGTAGGTGCCTCGAGAACCCCCCCGGCAGGTCCCGGTACGGGTGGGGGCTCTCTTGGGGCGGGCACTCCAGAGTGCCATTCACGACACGGAGGGAGGCTACGAAGTCCGTGTCAGGGCGCGGGGGAGGGGGAGGGTGGTCGCCCTCCGCCGCAGTGAGCCACCGGTGTGCCCGGGCCGCCGCGCTCTGGGGCTCGCGAAGGAGTTGCTCCAGCCGGTGGTTGCGAAGCTCCCATGCGAAGTCCCCCAGCCGGAGCATGTGCTGGAGGAAATCGTCCACAGAGGTCCCTCCCGGCGGGTCGTATCGGGCTATGGCGCGGAGCTGCGCCTCCGCGTCCTCGGGCACCAGTCCGGAGCAGAACACCTCCGTCCATGTGGCGCCTGCGGAGCGCCACGAGGCCACCCACAGGGCTTTGTCCCCGGGTGGGAGGTGGCGGGCCGCCTCATGTACCGCCTGGCGGTAGTGGGGCCAGAGGAGCCGTGAGTGGGCGCATCCCACGTGCATGTGCACCGGGGTCTCCTCCGGGTCGCCGCATAAAAGGCACGGTTGTGGGACGATGGCGACGCCGGAGAGCCGCTCCTTCCGGACGCGGAGCCTGCGCTGCACCGGCTTGTGGCCGTCTCGGGCCCGCAGCGCCCAGCGGTTGGTGGCCGTCGCGGTGAGGTCCCGGGCGTGGACATAGGCCGTGGCGTGGGCCGCGCCCAAAGGTGTGTGCTCCCGGTGCGTCAGCGCATGGTCCGTCTGCGCCCGTTGCGCCATTCGCCGAGCACCCGCATCGTGGGGGGCCGTAGATCGAGATGGCCGTCACGGCCGGCGACAATGAGCTGGGCATGGCCAGGGTCCGGGGGCGTGTTCTGCAGGACGGTGTCCTGGGACGCCGCCCAGTCCGCCTTGTGCAGTAGGGCGTCACTGTGGTGCGAGGTGGCTCGGAGGTACCAGAACGGGTGCCCGGCGTGTTGCCCTCGCGCGTACAGGCTGTCCCCGGGCCACCTCAGGGGCATCTGGTTGACCACCTTCGCTGCGCCCGCGGGGACCCCCGTGGTCCGCTCGCGATCTGCGTGCCGCAGGAGGCGGAGGATGACTTCGGCGTCCACCGTGTGGACCCATGCTCGGTGGGCACCGTATTGTAGGGGGAGGGAGGCGGCCACCCCCTCCCCGTCGGGCACCGTGCCCGAGATGGCCACCGCCCACGTGCGGGTGAGGTCGGCGGCGAGAGCGACGCTGGTGGCGTGTCTGCAGGGTCCGCCCCCGGACGCGTCGGAGGAGGTGTGCCCCCAGGCCTCCGGGATCCAGTAGTATCCGGTGGGGCTGAGCCATCCCGCGTTGAGGTCGGCGGAGTGCCACCAGACGTCGGGGTGGCTGGGGGTCAGTTGGTCCACGCTCAGCGCCCTGGTGTCGCCTGGGCTGATCGCCGGGTGGTCGTGCAGCCGGACCTCCGCTCCGGTGATCGTGCTTGCCCAGGACCGAAGTGCCGTCACATGTTCCTTGAGCCACGCCGGGCCCCCGCGCTGGTGCACCACCAGGTGTCCCGTGTCCTCCGGCTGGTCCTCCAACGCGTGCACCGCCATGTGTGGGTCGTGCGGCACCCCCGTAACCACCAGCAGGGCGGTGCCACGGGGGAGCCCCCGGGGTTCGGGCTGGCCTGCCCCCACCTGCACTATTACCCACTCGGCCCGGAGCTGTGCTTGCCCCGTCGCCTGGGTGCATTGGTCGTCCGTGGTCACCAACCACAACGGCGTCGGCGCGTGGGGCCGGGGGCGCAGGGGCTCTGGCAATGCCACGTTCGCGTTAGGCTCTTGGTGCTCGCTTTCCGCGAGTACGTTTGCGGAGGATGTACATGAGGGCTGCTGGAGGGTGGTACGCCGCCCCCGGCGTGGGGGGGGATAGGCCGTCCCGGCGGCGGTAGCCCCCGACGTGGAGGTGCAGGCCGTCCGGGGTCACCCGTGGGCCGGTGTGGGCGTCCTGTTTAGCCCTCGTGGGGTGGACGAGTCTCAGGCGGGGGTCCCGTGTGCCGGTGGTGTGGAAGAGGTGGGCCAGGGCGTCGCGCCACCCGGGTTGGTTGGTGGGCTCCTGCTCACGGCGACAAGAGTGTAGGTGTTCATCGGCGCATTGGTTGAGGCACTCCCGCACCGCCGTCGGCCACGGATCGTCGTTGTCGGGGAAGGGGTGGTGTGGCCCGTGGTGCCCATGCCACGGCGTTGTGTTTGGCACCGTCAGGCGGCACATGTCGCGGTGTCGCAGCTTAGCGGTGCGCAGCGTGACGTTGTTGCCCGGCGGAGACTGTAGTTGGACATGGGCCGCCCTGGGGCACGCGATGGGGTTGTACAGCCCCAATCCAAGGGCGGCCAGGGCCTGGGGTATGCGTCGGACCCAGTCGCCTCCCGCCAGAGTTGCGAACTCCGGGACGGGGTAGTGCACCTCGGGACATATTCCGTGCGCGCCGGCTATCTCCCAGAACATCTTGGTGACCTCCGCGCGCACGGAGGTTGAGCGGTGGTGGACGAGTGTACCCACGAGGGCCACCGCTGCCTGCTGGCACCGCGTGGGCACCCGCGTGAGCCCCAGGGTCCGGTCATCCTGCAGGCTGTCCCGCGAGGCGTCGAAGGCGTACCGCGCCCTGTCCTTCGCGACCTGGACCGTGATGCGGTCCAGGTGGCGTGCAGTGTCGGAGTCGTCGGCGATGAAAGGGGCGACGTACTGCGTCACCCCCCCGAGGATCGCCAGGATGACGTCCTGCACCACTTTCGGTGGCGCGAGGGTGTTAAGGCACCAGTGGTGCACCGCCGCCAGGCGTAGCCGGTGCTTGCGCTGCATGGAGAACTCCCCGTCCGGCTGCAGCTGGAGTCCCAGGTAGGGGACGGAGTCCGCCGCTGGTACCCAGTGCCACGGGTTTTCCAGGTGGGGGCAGAGGCGCAGCTGCAGGCCCGGGACCCCCTCCGTGGTGGCCATGGCGCACTTGCGGGGGTTGAGCTCCATGCCCATCATCCCCAGGTACGCGGCCACCACCTCCACGCCCTCGACGAAGTGCTGCAGCGTGTGGGCCACCACCAGCAGGTCGTCGATATAGGCCTGGATGAGGCCGTGCTCGGCCCCTCCCGCCGGGCGCAGGCGGTGCCCCTGTGCCCTGAGCAGGGGCTCCAGGAGGAGCGCGTACAGCAGGGGGCTCTCGGGGTTGCCCTGCCGGACGCCGCGTAGCATGTAGACGGGCTGCGTTAGCCCGTGTGCTGTGACGATGCGCAGCCTGGCGCACGTGTGGAGGAAGAGCAGGAGGTCGATGACGTCCGGCGGCACGGAGAGGTGGCGCAGGATGAGATGGAGGGCGCCGTGTGGGGCGGTGTCGAAGGCCTTGCGGGCGTCGAAGGAGAAGACGTAGTTGGGCCTTCCCCGCTGGAGCTGCCGCTGCGCCATGAACAGCGGGGGGCCTGTGTTGGAGCCAGGGACGGCCCCCTGCTTCCAGTCGCTGACCACTCCGTGCCGTGTGAGCACTCCCGTGATGCGCTGGGTGAGGGGGCCCGTGAGCAGCTTCATGTCCAGCTGGCCCAGGGCTATGGGCCTGTAGTCGTCCAGTCTGGCAGAGCCCGGTAGCTTGGGGCTGAGCCAGATGTGCGCGTCCCTCCAGGGCATCGGCGGCGGGGCGCCGCGGAGGATGGCCCGGTAGGAATGGACCAGGAGCCACTGTACGGGTGCTGGGAGGGCCTTGATGAAACGGGCCTCCACGTGGTTGGGACCTGGGGCCTTGCCGTCGGCCTTGTCCAGGGCGGACTTCAGGTCCTGCATGGAGTACTGCTGGACCTGTGTCCAGGCCCCCTCAGGGACCCGGGGGACGTGGCGGCCGAGGACTGCCTGGAAGCCTGGGAGGTCCACCGGGCGTTTGTCATACAGTTCTCGCCAGAAGGCGCGAACTGCGAACATCACGTCGTGGGCCTCCGTGAGGAGCGTTTGGGTGTTGGGGACCCGCACTTTCCAGAGGCCTGACGGGCCCGGGGCCTCTACCTCTATGGCTCCCCGCAGGGCTTTCCATCGCTGGGCGATGTCGGGGGCGTGGCGGCGCCAGAAGTCCTTGATGGCGCGCTTGCGGTCTGCCGCCAGGAGGGCGCGGAGCTGGCGAATGTCCTCCTCGAGGGCGGCTGCTTGCCTCTCCAGCTCCTCCTGTAGCTGGCCCTGTGTGGTCCGGCAGAACCCGGGCGACACACCCTGCAGCTCCTCCGTGAGCCGGAGCGCCGCCTCGGACCGGATGCCATGCCTGGCCGCGTCCGCCTGGTACGCTGCCGGCGCGCGCGCTGCCAGGGTGTCATAGCGGAGGACCGCTGCCTGGAGCTGCTTTCCGCTCTCCGGGAGGTCCCCCTCCGCCGGGTCCGTCCCCGCCGGGGACAGCTGCTGGCGTTCCACCACACGCGCCAGGGCGTCATGCGTCGCGTGGAGGTGTTCGAACACCTTGTCCACCGCGGCCGCGGGCATGGACCCGTAGTCGTGCTGCTCTGCGGAACCCAGCCAGGGCGCCAGGGAGGGTTCATCCTGCGCGGCGGTGACCGCCGCCTACAGGCAGTGTTGGACGGGTGCGGCCTCGGCGTCGTACGGGAGGAGGCGGCCCTCCGTGTGGCTGTAGGGGGTGGGCATCGCCGCGCGCCCCGCTGTGCTGAGGAGACCCGGCAGGGCCAGGCGGACCGGGAGGTGGTCTGAGCCGACCACTCGGGGGTGTGCCATGCCGCGAGCCCAGACGCTTTCCCGCAGGGACCACGGCAGGAGGGGCTCGTTGACCAGGAAGGTGTCCACCCTGTGCCGGGACGGGTGGAGCGTGGGGGTCATGTCCTCCTCGCCGCCTGCCGCGGCCCTTCGGAAACCGCAGGCCTCCCATCCCGCTCGGAAATGCTCCGTGGCCGGGTTGACGAGGACATCCATGTAGATGTTGGTGTCGCCGGCGATGACAACCGGGTGCCTCCCGCCGAGGCTGCGTGCCGTGGCATACATTTGTATGTCGGCCCAGAACGCGGCCCGTCCCGCCCACGGGGAGCAGCCTGCTTGCGGCCCGTGGACGTTGATGAGGGTGAGGCCTCCTCCGTTTGTGCGGATCTCCAGGGCCGCGGCCTTCCCGGGGACAATTTCCGTGAAACTGAGCACCTCGTGCTCCGCCATGTACTTGCTGCTGACCGCGGTGAGGAGGCCCCCCCCTCTCGAGGTGGAGGTGGCTCCCGTCTCCGCTAGCCGGCTGCTGAAGAAGGCGGTGTACCCCTTGTCCCGGAGCGCCGCGGCCACGTGCATCTCCTGCGCCCGGGTGGCGATCCCTGTTTCCTGGAGCATGATGGCAAAGCCCCCCTCTTGGGGCAGCATGCCGGTGATGAGGTGCTCCTTGTCGGTGCAGGCCGCCGACCCCCGGCGCCGCCGGAGTGTGTCCCAGAGGGACCGGTCTGGTGGCACGAGGCCGTTGCGCAGGTTCCACGAGAGGAGCCACAGGGCGTCGCCCGCCATGTCCTCCTGGAGTCAGCTATCCCGCATCGGCATCGCCGCCGGGTTCGCCGGCGCAGCCAGGGCATCTGGGTGCGCCGCATCCGCTGAGCCCGTTCCCAGCGGGGCCCACAGGGGGGCCCGGGGGACCGGGGGAGCCAGGGGGGCCAGGGGGGCCAGCCCCGCGGGGATGGACATGGACCCTGGTGGGGCCGCACCGCCGTCCCCCGGGGCCGCTCCGGGTGCCTCCTCATCTCCGTCTGCGTGGTCGGCTGCCTGGGGCGGGGGGCGCCGGGTGTACGGGGCGTGCCATGGGGACCTCCGTGCTCTCCCCTGCAGGATGTTGGTGGCCGCCTCCTTGTCGTCCGCCGGGGCCGCAGCGTGCACCGCGTGCCACGCCAGGTGTTCCAGCATTGCCCCGCTTGTGTAGTACTTGTCCGCACACAGGGGGCATTTCGTCGGCTCCGTGGCCCCTCGCGCCGGGGGGAGCGGCACCGACTTCCGAATGGCGCCCTCCGCCGCTGGTTCGAAGGGCAGGTGGGCCAGTGGCACCGTGTGTGGCGCCAGTGTGCGGCCCGGGGCCGCCGCATCGAGGGCTCGTGTCGCGGGCGCGGGCCCGAGACCCCGGATGGCATCGCGCTGCGCGTCTGCTTGCAAGCACGTTTGCCAGTGCGTGGAGCCGATTTGGCGGTCGGGCTTGCCCCTCCATCGCAGGTCGTGGAAGGCCTGTAGCCAGTGGTACACTGCGGTCGGGACCGCCAGCTGGAGCTCTAGGTTGGCGGGGTGCGCCGCTGCCGGCCACACCCCCGGCCTCGCCGCCCGGGCGTTGTCCTTCAGCCTGACCTGGAGCAGGAGGGCGTGGTGTTCGCCCTCCCGCAGCGCCTTGATGATCATGCGGGTGCAGTCTGCCACGCGGATCACGGCTTCGGGCCCCGGCAGGCGCTCGGGGTCGCAGACGACGATGTGCGCGTCCGCCGGGCTGAACATGCAGACCACCCACTGCGGGTTCTGCTGTCCCCGTTGGGCCACCGCCAGGGTAGCCGCTGGGCGGGCGTGCGTGATTGGCCCCGCGTGGAGGTCCGGGACGTCCGTGGCCCTGATGGCGTCTCCCTGCCACGCGGCCCGTAGATGCTCCTCCTGGTCAGAGCTCCACACCAGTGTGGGGGGGTTGACCCATCCCGGTTCCTGCCTCTTGTTGGGGGCGCTGACGGTGTGTAGCAGGACCGCCAGCGGCCAGGGGTCCGCCGACATATAGTAGGCCTGGGTGGGCCCCTGTCGCCAGTCGATGTGGGGCAGGGGCGGGAATGCCCCTTGCCTGGCGGTGCTGTGCAAGACAGTCCATCGGCCTCCGGCCAGGACGTGCGACCGGTACCCTCCGGCGTGGCCGTGTATGATGTCCTGGTAGCCTGCCGTCTGCAGCACCAGTGTCTCCCCCTGCTTAGGCCCGGCTGGGGGTGTGCCATCGCCCGCACCCCAGACGCGGGTGCGCCCGCGGAGTGTGGCATGCCACGGGTCTGGTGCATCGCGCTGAGGCCCTTGTATGCATCCCGCAATCTGCGCCGGGCCGTGGTGGTGGACGAAGCTCTCCCCGCCGTCCGCTAGCAACGCCGCCGCGACGACGTATAGCTGCTCCGCCGTGAGGGGTGCCGTCGGCGCGTGCGTCGCGGCCGGCCGGCGGGGCTGCGTGTCGCGGCAGGGGACGTGGGGCAGCAGTTGCGCCGGCCACACCGCCACGGGACCCATGGTGACGGCCGCGAACGCGGACGCCAGCGCCGTGCGGTCCGTTGGTCTGTACTGCCGGAGCCCCGTGGTATCTCGGGCGAGGTGCCTGCAGGCTGCCATCCAGGCCACCGCTCCGCAGTTCGTGCAGTCTGGTTCGGCACCATCCGCGCCGTCGCTTCCCCTTTGCTGTACCGTGGTGGCGGTGTCAAGCGGGGGGCCCTGCTGTAGCGCCTCCGGGTCCTGCCCCGGCGGGAGGGCGGGCGGGACTGGCTGCGGGAAGTTTTGCGCGCCTCGGCGCTCCGGGTGCGTGTGGTACGGGTTTTGCCGGCGGTGTTCCGGAGCTGCCCGTGGTTGGAAGAGGAGTTGGTGCAGGTACCAGTGGCCCTTCACGGTGGACGGGTTGCGGAGCGTTAGCCACTGTTCCACCACGCCTCCTGGGTGCGCGGCCTCAACGCGGCGCTGCAACCCCAGGCGGCCTAGGCGGTTGGACGTGCCCGCGGGTGGGATGTGGGTTTGCGGGTAGAGCACCCGCAGCGGCTCCAGCGCCAGGTCCAACACTTCGTCGTTGAGCTGCTCCGTGAGAGCCGACGCCCTGTGCAGGGCGTGGAGGACCCCGGCTGTGGGGGCCGTGAGCTGTTCGAGCACCGGTCCCGGCGGGTACCGTGCACCCGGGTTCGTTAGCCACTCCCTGGTGTGGCTCAGTACGGCCTTTCACACGTCCCTCGTAAAGGCGTGCTGGGGGGCCAAAGAGGGGACCATCCGTAGGAGGCGGTGGCACGCCGGCGGCGATCGCATGGGCTGTGGGGCGGCCGCTGTGATCCGCCTGCACCCCGTGCTGGGCACGATCGCCCCCCATTCCACGGTCCCCATGCCCTCGGCGTGGATCAGCGCCTGGCCCTGGACCATGGGGAAATAGGGGCTCGAGCGCCCCTTTCCTTCCTTCCACCGTACCCACGCGGCCCCCGCCTGCAGGCTGCGGAGCAGGGCCACGCCGGGGAGGAGCGGCTGCGGGAAAGCCCCCTTGACGGCCTGGGTGGCGTGGGCCAAGGTGCCCATGGGCAAGTACCACAACGGGAGGGTCCAGGGGCCCGGCAGCGGTTGCGCCACCCCTGCGTCCCATCGCCACTCGGAGTCTGGCGGGGTGGCCGGGACCGTGCCCGTCTGCAGGAAGTGGCGTGCCTGCTTGTCGGGGTGCCGTTGGAGGGTTGCCGCGAGGCTGAGCCCCTCTGCCGCGGGTGCCACCGGGGGGCCGCCCCGGGGCCTGCGCCAGGGGTAATCCTGGTCGGCTGACCAGGTGTGGGGGTCCCGGGCGATGTCCTCCGCGGTCCCTGTGGGGGCGTCCTCTGGTGCCAGGTGCCAAATGACGGCGAGCACCGCCCACGTGGAGAAGGGCCACGCCCGCGGGGGGGTGTACACCTGGATGGTCCACTGTGGGCACGCCCGCCGCACGCGGGACGCGTGGAGCACCCCTCGGCCCATGTCCGCCGCCAGGACCAGCACCATTCCCGAGGGTTCCACAATGATCCCCTCTGCGGGCCCGCCGTGGCGGCCCCGGGTGTGCAAGGCCACTGCCGCCTGTCCCGCGTGGGTGACTCCGTCGACGGCCTCCTGGATGTTCACGCTGCCGCGCGCGGTCTCATCCAGGATCCAGCCCTGCGCCGCCCCGTAGCGTAGGGCGGCGCGTGCGGCCGCGGGTTTCACCTCGGGCAGCGCTCCGTCATTGGGGCCGGGCTGGGGGTGCTGTTTGGGGCAGCAGCCTTCGCCGGTGCAGTGGCTCCGTTTCCACGCGGGGCAGATCGCGGGTACGCTGCCCGCCGGCGGCGCAGGTTCCGCGGGCGCGCCTCCCGTGGGGGGCTCCGGTACTGCCTCCAGGTCGGACTCCGTGCCCGCGTCCCCTTGTGGGGGGTCTCCTTCGCCGTCTCTGAGTCCCAGCGCCCTGATGACCTCGTGTGCTTCGTCCAGCGTCGGAGATCGGAGGCGTGTCTTGCGTGGTGCCGCGGGTTCCGCCATTGCTGTGTCGCTGTGCCTAAGAGCAGGGGGTGGGGTGCGGATGTCCCGTGGCTGGTGCGTTGGTGCGTTGGTGCGTTGCTCGGTGTGGGGGTGGTGGATGGGCGTCCCCGGGGGGGGCGCTTTCCAGCATTGCGAGGGGCGTCTGGTGTTAGGCGCTGTCCCTCTCCCGGCCGCCCGTCCTCTGGAGCGGGCAGCCAGGCTTCCGTAACCCACGTGTCTCGGGTGCGGTCAGTGCGGGCGTGGGGGCCCAGCACCGGCCCCACAGCGTGTGCCCTCGCGGGCCGGCGTTGCTCGCTGCGGGGGTGGCGGAAGAGCGTCCCCGGGGGGGGGGCGCCTTTCACCATGGTGAGGGGCGTCTGAGGTCAGGCACTGTCCCTCCCCCGGTCGCCCGTCCTCTAGAGCGGGCAGCCAGGGTTCCGCGACCGGTGTGTCCCGGGTGCGGTCGGTGCGGGTGTGGGGACCCAGCACCGGCCCCACAGCGTGCACCCTTGCCGGCAGGCGTTGCTCGCTGTGGGGGTGGCGGAAGGGCGTCCCCGGGGGGGGTGCCTTCCACCATTGCGAGGGGCGTCTGAGGTCAGGCGCTGTCCCTCCCCCGACTGCCCGCCCTCTGGGCGGGCTGTTGGGGTCCGCCACCCACGTGCTGTGGGCGCGGGTGTGTGGGTGTGGGGGCCCAACACTGTCCCCTGGGCCTGCATGCCCTGTGAGGGCTGCATGCCGCGGTGGTGGTGGGGGGCCATCTCCGGGGGGGGTGGCCTGCCACCGTTGTGAGGGGAGCCTGGTGTCAGGCGCGGTCCCTCCCCCGGCCGCCCGTCCTCTGGAGCGGGCAGCCAGGGTTCCGCGTCCCGTGTGTCCCGGGTGCGGTCGGTGCGGGCGTGGGGACCCAGCACCGGCCCCACAGCGTGCGCCCTTGCCGGCTGGCGTTGCTCGCTGTGGGGGTGGCGGAAGGGCGTCCCCTTGGGGGGTGCCTTCCACCATTGTGAGGGGCGTCTGGGGTCAGGCGCTGTCCCTTCCCCGACTGCCCGCCCATTGAGCGGGCTGTTGGGGTCCGCCACCCACGTGCCGTGGGCGCGGGTGTGTGGGCGTGGGGGCCCAACGCTGTCCCCTTGGCCTGCATGCCCTGTGGGGGCTGCGTGCCGCGGAGGTGGTGGGGGGCCGTCCCCTGGGGGGGTGGCCTGCCACCGTTGTGTGGGGCGCCTGGTGTCAGGCGCTGTCCCCTCCCCGGCCGCCCGTCCTCTGGGTGGGCAGCCTGGGCTCCGCGACCCGTGTGTCCCGGGTGCGGTTGATGCGGGCGTGGGGACCCAGCACTGGCCCCACAGCGTGCGCCCTTGCGGGCTGGCGTTGCTCGCTGTGGGGGTGGCGGAAGGGCGTGCCCGGAGGGGGTGCTTTCCACTGTTGTGAGGGGCGCCTGGCGTCAGGCGCTGTCCCTCCCCCGGCCGCCCGTCCTCTGGAGCGGGCAGTCAGGGTTCCGCGTCCCGTGTGCCCCGGGTGCGGTCGGTGCGGGCGTGGGGACCCAGCACCGGCCCCACAGCGTGCGCCCATGCGGGCCGGCGTTGCTCGCCATGGGGGTGGCGGAAGGGCGTCCCCGGGGGCGGTGCCTTCCACCATTGTGAGGGGCGCCTGGTGTCAGGCGCTGTCCCTCCTCCAGCCGCTCGTCCTCTGGAGCGGGCAGCCAGGGTTCCGCTTCCCGTGTGTTCCGGGTGCGGTCGGTGCGGGCGTGGGGACCCAGCACCGGCCCCACAGCGTGCGCCCTTGCGGGCCGGCGTTGCTCGCTGTGGGAGTGGCGGAAGGGCGTCCCCGGGGGGGATGCTTTCCGACGTTGTGAGAAGCGCCTGGTGTCAGGCGCTGTCCCTCCCCCGGCCGCCCGTCCTCTGGAGCGGGCAGCCAGGGTTCCGCGACCCGTGTGTCCCGGGTGCGGTCGATGCGGGCGTGGGGACCCAGCACCGGCCCCACAGCGTGCGCCCTTGCGGGCCGGCGTTGCTCGCTGTGGGGGTGGCGGAAGGGCGTCCCCGGGGGGGCCCGCCTTCCACCATTGTGAGTGGCGCCTGGTGTCAGGCGCTGTCCCTGCCCCGGCCGCCCGTCCTCTGGAGCGGGCAGCCAGGGTTCCGCGTCCCGTGTGTCCCGGGTGCGGTCGGTGCGGGCGTGGGGACCCAGCACCGGCCCCACAGCCTGCGCCCTTGCGGGCCGGCGTTGCTCGCTGTGGGGGTGGCGGAAGGGCGTCCCCGGGGGGGGTGCTTTCCACCGTTGTGAGAGGCGCCTGGTGTCAGGCGCTGTCCCTCCCCCGGCCGCCCGTCCTCTGGAGCGGGCAGCCAGGGTTCCGCGTCCCGTGTGTCCCGGCAGCGGTCGGTGCGGGCGTGGGGACCCAGCACCGGTCCCACAGCGTGCGACCTTGCGGGCCGGCGTTGCTCGCTGTGGGTATGGCGGAAGGGCGTCCCCGGGGGGGGTGCTTTCCACCGTTGTGAGGGGCGCCCGGTGTCAGGCGCTGTCCCTCCCCCGGCCGCCCGTCCTCTGGAGCGGGCAGCCAGGGTTCCGCGTCCCGTGTGTCCCGGCTGCGGTCGATGCGGGCGTGGGGACACAGCACCGGCCCCACAGCGTGCGCCCTTGCGGGCCGGCGTTGCTCGCTGTGGGGGTGGCGGAAGGGCGTCCCCGGGGGGGGTGCCTTCCAACATTGTGAGGGGCGCCTGGTGTCAGGCGCTGTCCCTCCCCCGGCCGCCCGTCCTCTGGAGCGGGCAGCCAGGGTTCCGCGTCCCGTGTGTCCCGTGTGCGGTCGGTACGTGCGTGGGGACCCAGCACCGGCCCCACAGCGTGCGCCCTTGCGGGCTGGCGTTGCTCGCTGTGTGGGTTGCGGAAGGAGGTCCCCGGGGGGGGTGCTTTCCACCATTGTGAGGGGCGCCTGGTGTCAGGCGCTGTCCCTCCCCCGGCCGCTCGTCCTCTGGAGCGGGCAGCCAGGGTTCCGCGTCCCGTGTGTCCCGGGTGCGGTCGGTGCGGGCTTGGGGACCCAGCACCGGCCCCACAGCGTGTGCCCTTGCGGGCCAACGTTGCTCACTGTGGGCCTGGCGGAAGGGCGTCCCCGGGGGGGGTGCCTTCCACCATTGTGAGGGGCGCCTGGTGTCAGGTGCTGTCCCTCCCCCAGCCGCCCGTCTTCTAGAGCGGGCAGCCAGGGTTCCGCGTCCTGTGTGTCCCGGGTGCGGTCGGTGCGGGCGTGGGGACCCAGCACCGGCCCCACAGCGTGCGCCCTTGCGGGCCGGCGTTGCTTGCTGTGGGGGTGGCGGAAGGGCGTCCCCGGGGGGGGTGCTTTCCACCATTGTGAGGGGCGCCTGGTGTCAGGCGCTGTCCCTCCCCCGGCCGCCCGTCCTCTGGAGCGGGCAGCCAGGGTTCCGCGTCCCGTGTGTCCCGGGTGCCGTCGGTGCGGGCGTGGGGACCCAGCACCGGCCCCACAGCGTGCGCCCTTGCGGGCTGGCGTTGCTCGCTGTGGGTGTGGCGGAAGGGCGTCCCCGGGGGGGTGCCTTCCACCATTGTGAGGGGCGCCTGGTGTCAAACGCTGTCCCTCCCCCGGCCGCCCGTCCTCTGGAGCGGGCACCCAGGGTTCCGCGTCCCGTGTGTCCCGGGTGCGGTCGGTGCGGGCGTGGGGACCCAGCACCGGCCCCACAGCGTGCGCCCTTGCGGGCTGGCGTTGCTCGCTGTGGGGGTGGCGGAAGGGCGTCCCCGGGGGGGTGCTTTCCACCGTTGCGAGGGGCGCCTGGTGTCAGGCGCTGTCCCTCCCCCGGCCGCCTGTCCTCTGGAGCGGGCAGCCAGGGTTCCGCGTCCCGTGTGTCCCGGGTGCGGTCGGTGCGGGCGTGGGGACCCAGCACCGGCCCCACAGCGTGCGCCCTTGCGGGCCGGCGTTGCTCGCTGTGGGGGTGGCTGAAGGGCGTCCCCGGGGGGGGTGCTTTCCACCGTTGTGAGTGGCGCCTGGTGTCAGGCGCTGTCCCTCCCCCGGCCGCCCGTCCTCTGGAGCGGGCAGCCAGGGTTCCGCGTCCCGTGTGTCCCGGGTGCGGTCGGTGCGGGCTTGGGGACCCAGCACCGGCCCCACAGCGTGCGCCCTTGCGGGCCGGCGTTGCTCGCTGTGGGTGTGGCGGAAGGGCGTCCCCGGGGGGGTTGCCTTCCACCATTGTGAGGGGCGCCTGGTGTCAGGCGCTGTCCCTCCCCCGGCCGCCCGTCCTCTGGAGCGGGCAGCCAGGGTTCCGCGTCCCGTGTGTCCCGGGTGCGGTCGGTGCGGGCGTGGGGACCCAGCACCGGCCCCACAGCGTGCGCCCTTGCGGGCTGGCGTTGCTCGCTGTGGGGGTGGCGGAGGGGCGTCCCCGGGGGGGGTGCTTTCCACCGTTGCGAGGGGCGCCTGGTGTCAGGCGCTGTCCCTCCCCCGGCCGCCCGTCCTCTGGAGCGGGCAGCCAGGGTTCCGCGTCCCGTGTGTCCCGGGTGCGGTCGGTGCGGGCGTGGGGACCCAGCACCGGCCCCACAGCGTGCGCCCTTGCGGGCCGGCGTTGCTCGCTGTGGGGGTGGCTGAGGGGCGTCCCCGGGGGGGGTGCTTTCCACCATTGTGAGGGGCGCCTGGTGTCAGGCGCTGTCCCTCCCCCGGCCGCCCGTCCTCTGGAGCGGGCAGCCAGGGTTCCGCGACCCGTGTGTCCCGGGTGCGGTCGATGCGGGCGTGTGGACCCAGCACCGGTCCCACAGCGTGTGCCCTTGCGGGCCGGCGTTGCTCGCTGTGGGGGTGGTGGAAGGGCGTCCCCGGGGGGGGTGCCTTCCACCATTGTGAGGGGCGCCTGAGGTCAGGCGCTGTCCCTCTCCGGACTGCCCGCCCACTGCTGGGCGGGTTGCCGGGGCTCGTTGGGTGTGTGCGGTGTGTGTGGTGTCTGTGCCGTGCGTGTTGTGATGCGTGCTGCCGCTCTTCCCTTGTTCCTCCGGTGCTCCCCTCTCCGGTGTCTCGGTGCGGTGTTGTGGTCGCCGTGTGCCTGCCGTGTCCCCTTCCCTGTGCCCGCCCCTTGCTCGGCCGCTGGCTACCCCTTGTTCCTTTCGCGGCTTCGTTGCTCTTTACCCCTTCCTCTACCCCTCTCCCTGACATGCACTTTTTCCCTGCCTCCGCTTTGTTGTGTGTCTCGGTCTTTTTCCTTGTCGGCCCGGCCTTTCTCCTTTGAACCTGCGTAGAGAGAGGAGAGGGTGTAAACGGGCGTGCGGCGGCGGCGGTTTTGTCGCGACACGGCACCTCGAGCTGGCTGGTACGTCATGCGCCATGCGTGTGCGACTGGCGTGTGCGTAGGTTTATTTCCTACTTGCTCTCGTCTTGGCTCCACACACCTCTTTGGCCGCTACCTTTGCTCGTTGCCCGTTCCGCGCGCGCGGCGTGACATGCAACATACCTGTTTCTTTCTGCACTACCTTAACGTGTCCTAGTCCTCTCGCCTTGCCTACGTGTGTATGGCGCGGGCCGGCGTTCGCTAATGAGAGACGACGGCACGACGCAAAACTTGCCTAAGCGTCTAAGACAACCCTACTTTAACGCCCAAACGACTCCTATCGGCTCCTATACAGTTATGGGGTTCAGCGGTATAGGGGCTGTCCCCGAGATGATTCCACCGAGCTGAAGCCTCTGACAGAATGATGGGCGAAGTGGGCATGGACCCCAGGCCCTCTCGCATGCTGAGCAAGTGCTCTTACCACTGACCTATGATGCACGTTGGAGGATACGGCCAGCCACCCAGCCTCTCAACGACCGCGCTCAGCTCGATTGCAGAGCACACCTCACAGGGTGCTGTGTCTCTCCGCGCGCCTGTGTGTCCATGCCGCCCATATGAACTCAACAGGTGTCAGACATAAAAACAGGCGACAATCTGAGACCGTTTCCGTCCTTATTGCACCTTTCAGGTGGAACTAAGAAAAACTGTGACTCGCGGGGGGAGAGGTTTGGAACGCTCAGGTAGTTCAAATATCAGGTGTGGGGTGCGTGGAGAACTTCTCGCCACTCGCAGATGTGTACCTGGTGGCGCGCACCTCAACCTGGGAGGTTCTTATGCGTAGTGCCAGCCCTCGTCCGTTCACTCATTGCAAAAAAATTGTGGCGGCAACTCGGATTCGAACCCGCGACCAGGCCGCAGGAGCGTCGTTGTCTGCTCATTCGCTAGCAACCACACTAGCTACTGACCACGCGTCAGTCTGGGATGTCACGGGTATTTCAACAAAGGTTAGTGAACGTCCGACGCCCTAAGGGCTTACGCGGTGTCGAACCATGCACGCTCGACCAGGGAAGTTCACCGCTAACCCGCCCTCGTGGGACATTCCCGAATTCACTGCTGCACGTGAGCTGACACCTATGCCGCGGTACAGAAACTACACCGTGTAATAATCCATAGATCTGTGGTGCACCTGTGGTGCGACATTCTGGCCTCTTTCTGGCATACCTTCCAACGGGGTGCGATCCCACTCCCGCCAATCCTGCAGTCTCCTGATGGCATCCTGAGCATCCCGCGCTTCTGCCATTTCGACGTAGCAATACCCATTTTTCATCATGACGGCGCCAACCTCTCCAAACCTGGAAAGGTAAGCGTCATAGCGAACGAACTGAGAAGTATTGCGGGTCTCAAACCATCTGGGGTTGTTTTGCTGCAGACCTGGGCTTCTAGTGATGCTTCCCCCTGCACGCAGCACGTCCCATACCACTGTTGTGAGCGAAACGAGGCGAGAAACCGTGAACTGGGTTATGCTCCGGCAAAACACCCCCGTGCAGCCACATCCACAGCAGGTTCTAAGTGCCAGGCGCGCTAAGGCGGCAGTTTCCAGGCGCGCTAAGGCGGCGGTTGCCGTGCCGCAGCACCAAAGAAATGAAAAACCCCGTTGGCATGGGAAAAAGTTCTGCGCCACCAGACCCTGGCGGGGGCCCCTCCTGCCGGCCGGTCAGTGAGTTTGCCCTTACGCACGCTTCACGATGACTTCCAACTCCTGGAATTGAAGCAGGGACCCCTGGGTGAACAGCCCATGGCTCTGCCTGCTGAGCTAAGTCGGCTCCTATACAGTTATGGGGTTCGGCGGTATAGGGGCTGTCCCCGAGATGACTCCACCGAGCTGAAGCCTCTGACAGAAAGATGGGCGAGCTGGGCATCGACCCCAGGCCCTCTCGCATGCTGAGCGAGCGCTCTTACCACTGACCTATGATGCACGTTGGAGGATACGGCCAGCCACCCAGCCTCTCAACGACCGCGCTCAGCTCGATTGCAGAGCACACCTCACAAGGTGCTGGGTCTCCGCGCGCCTGTGTGTCCATGCCGCCCATATGAACTCAACAGGTGTCAGACATAAAAACAGGCGACAATCTGAGACCGTTTCCGTCCTTATTGCACCTTTCCGGTGGAATTGAGAAAAACTGTGACTCGCGGGGGGAGAGGTTTGGAACGCTCAGGTAGTTCAAATATCAGGTGTGGGGTGCGTGGAGAACTTCTCGCCACTCGCACATGTGTACCTGGTGGCGCGCACCTCAACCTGGGAGGTTCTTATCCGTAGTGCCAGCCCTCGTCCGTTTACTCATTGCAAAGAAATTGTGGCGGCAACTCGGATTCGAACCCGCGACCAGGCCGCAGGAGCGTCGTTGTCTGCTCATTCGCTAGCAACCACACTAGTTACTGACCACGCGTCAGTCTGGGATGTCACGGGTATTTCAACAAAGGTTAGTGAACGTCCGACGCCCTAAGGGCTTATGCGGTGTCGAACCATGCACGCTGGACCAGGGAAGTTCACCGCTAACCCGCCCTCGTGGGACATTCCCGAATTCACTGCTGCACTTGAGCTGACACCTATGCCGCGGTACAGAAACTACACCGTGTAATAATCGATAGATCTGTGGTGCACCTGTGGTGCGACATTCTGGCCTCTTTCTGGCATATCTTCCAACGGGGTGCGATCCCACTCCCGCCAATCCTGCAGTCTCCTGATGGCATCCTGAGCATCCCGCGCTTCTGCCATTTCGACGTAGCAATACCCATTTTTCATCATGATGGCGCCAACCTCTCCAAACCTGGAAAGGTAAGCGTCATAGCGAACGAACTGAGAAGTATTGCGGGTCTCAAACCATCTGGGGTTGTTTTGCTGCACACGTGGGCTTCTAGTGATGCCTTGCCTTGCACGCAGCACGCCTCATACCACTGTTGTGAGCGAAACGAGGCGAAAAACCGTGAACTGGGTTATGCTCCGGCAAAACACCCCCGTGCAGCCACATCCACAGCAGGTTCTACGTGCCAGGCGCGCTAAGGCGGCAGTTTCCAGGCGCGCTAAGGCGGCGGTTGCCGTGCCGCAGCACCAAAGAAATGAAAAACCCCGTTGGCATGGGAAAAAGTTCTGCGCCACCAGACCCTGGCGGGGGCCCCTCCTGCCGGCCAGTCAGTGAGTTCGCCCTTACGCACGCTTCACGGTGACTGCCGACTCCTGGAATTGAACCAGGGACCCCTGGGTGAACAGCCCATGGCTCTGCCCGCTGAGCTAAGTCCGCTCCTATACAGTTATGGGGTTCGGCGGTATAGGGGCTGTCCCCGAGATGATTCCACTGAGCTGAAGCCTCTGAGAGAAAGATGGGCGAGCTGGGCATCGACCCCAGGCCCTCTGGCATGCTGAGCGAGCGCTCTTACCACTGACCTATGATGCACGTTGGAGGATACAGCCAGCCACCCAGCCTCTCAACGACCGCGCTCAGCTGGATTGCAGAGCACACCTCACAGGGTGCTGTGTCTCCGCGCGCCTGTGTGTCCATGCCGCCCATATGAACTCAACAGGTGTCAGACATAAAAACAGGCGACAATCTGAGACCTTTTCCGTCCTTATTGCACCTTTCAGGTGGAATTGAGAAAAACTGTGATTCGGGAGGGGAGAGGTTTGCAACGCTCAGGTAGTTCAAATATCAAGTTTGGGGTGCGTGGAGAACTTCTCGCCACTCGCAGATGTGTACCTGGTGGCGCGCACCTCAACCTGGGGGGTTCTTATGCGTAGTGCCGGCCCTCGTCCGTTCACTCACTGCAAAAAAATTGTGGCGGCGACTCGGATTCGAACGCGCGACCAGGCCGCAGGAGCGTCGTTGTCTGCTCATTCGCTAGCAACCACACTAGCTACTGACCACGCGTTAGTGTGGGATGTCACGGGTATTTCAACAAAGGTTAGTGAACGTCGGACGCCCTAAGGGCTTACGCGGTGCCGAACCATGCACGCTCGACCAGGGAAGTTCACCGCTAACCTGCCCTCGTGGGAAATTCCCGAATTCATTCATATGCCGAACTTACTGATATGAAGTTTTCCATTGGACACTTGTCATTTCCGAACGCGGTTTGCGTGGTGCGTGTTTGTCCTGGGTGATCCTTGGACATGTTGTCCGTTACAGGTCCCGTTCCAACTGATTTTGGGGCAAATGCCTTCTGCTAGCACATTCATCCCGAACATTGGTTGCATATTCAACCGCAACTTATGCCTGCTTGATCATGATTCAAACAGCATGAGGTGCAGATTTCAGGACAAAGGGACCAGTGGCTGCCAGTGGTAGAAACAAGCCGACTTTGCGCACCAGCGTGCACAGCGTACGGTGCGCCCCCCCCCCAGCCCACCTCCCCAGGCAACTCCTACCTCCACCCACATACTGGCGGGTTGGAGTGCAACATACCCAATTTCAGGGGAGGAGGGGTCGTGCATTTTTTCGTTTTACGTGGAATCCATGGATCGCTAAACGTGCGGCTTGATATAACTCCATCGTCTTTGTCTTGAGTTTCAGTTGTGGGGTGTAGCTTGTTCAATGAGCAACACAAGGCGGCAAAAATTCCAAAACAAGGCGCAACATTCCAAACCTGGAGTCAATGCGTAGTTCGACAAAATCAATACGTCGATGGGGTCTCCGTCACCGCACAACGTGTTGGGCACAAATCCGTAGTCTCCGGGATACAAGACGGAGCTATGAAGGACACGATCCAGTGCCAGCAGACCCCAATCTTTTTCGAGCTCGTACTTATTGGGCGTTCCACGAGGGACCTCGACGAGGACCGGCACAACATCCTCCTTCGTGCCCTTGGAGTGAGTCGCACACGCCGACTCACACGGCGATAGATGTCCACAGGTACCTTGTTGAAGCTGGTAGCTGCGCTTTGACGGCGAGAAAAGGAGTCACCCAAGTCGGCCATGATAGACGATAGATGAATCCTGTGCGGTGCAGACCACGCTCCATATCCTGGACCTTGAGACACAGTGCTGAGGTTCAGTGAAAGCTGCTGCGTACGCAGGCAGGAATTATACCGCGCTTGCGCTTTGGTGCGTCCTTGGGTGACACTGCGCCATACGGGCTCACAGATTTACATAGATTCCACAGGCCCAGCCAGCCAATGAGAACAGTTCGCTACAGCAGCAATTTCGTCCTGCAATTCACTTATCAAGAAGCACTAATCAGAGGCATCGCATAATTTTCAGACGTCATGTCGTCCGGAGTCGGGCCAAACTCGGAACACGCCTCGGAGATTGTTTCACGGCAAAAAATTGCAAGACGACCCTGTAGCAAGAACAAGAAAGTGTGTTGAGTGATGGTTCCAACAGCCCTAGTGTTATCGGCCGCAGTGAGATGGCTCTTGGCATTGCCGATGAGTGGGCACGGTAGTACAAGCGGTGTTGGTTGTGCTCGTGAGAGACCTTTAAGAAGTGGAAGTCACAGCTTTGGTGTTATGTTGTGTGCTCTTTGGGAACGGTTTGGTGTTGATTTTGGTCCCCTTGGCTGGCTTCTCTAGGGTAGGGCAAAGCTGGGGCTACAATTGGGAGAAGCTGAGTGCAAACACCGAACTAGTTTTCGGGTAGGGAGACCATCGGGGGTAAGTTCAAAGGCAATATCCATGTGAATCGGTTACTTCATGCTCCACACAAACCAAACACAAATCAATGTACATCATGACAGCCCCCCATTGTACAAAGGCGCACAATCACTTAGTCTCTCAACATGCATATATATGGTTCCCTTACTACACATTTGCAAAAAACAAAAACCAAAGGCGAAGGTAGGCCTCATACAGTCACAACAAAGCGCCTGGCTTCCTCATCGGCTCCCCCGGTGGATGGGTGCCTCGGCAAATGTTAGGGATTCGGCGTCCAATGGAGGGAAATAGGGAGAATCGGCAAAAGGGCGAGCAATAGCGAATGATGAGATGAAGCTATCGCCCCCTAGGCAGTTCCGCGTGGAGGCTGAGGCCTAGGGGTTTTTGCCCCGACTAGCCCAACGTCCCTTGGGACCACAAGGACATCATCACTCCTATCTCGAAATTGCAAAACCACTCAAGACATCTTGCGTAACTATGTCCCCCTCTTCTAATGAGCAATTGCTATTGACGAGTTCAAGATTGAGGCAATGAAGAGATTTGGCCAGTAAGAAAAAGTCACTGCCTTGTCTTTCTGGGAGGGCTTGATCGAGGCCAAGCCCCCTTTAAAACCCTCTTGTTGATGCTAGGACTAACTTAAGTATTTTTGTCACTCTTTTGAAGCCTTTAGTACACTTTCTCAAAGTAACTAGGGTTATAACCCTAGCCCCCCCATGAAGTTCACCCCTACCACTCAACTGATCGGAGGTATCTTCCTTCATGGACGATTTACCGAAATAAAATAGGCATTTCATGCTTTAGGCCTTGGAGGTTAAGCCTAGTGGTCTCCCACCCCAAGACCCCGCACTAGACTCAATTGTTTCTACCACTTATTGAGGTTCTACTTTTTAACTGTTTCTGAATTCAGTTGCTTGGCCAAGTCATATTCTGTGTCTGGCCTGACACCTATGCCCCATATTCCTAACCAGCACCATTTCTCCCAAAAGAGTGCACATGAAGTGCTTGATGCTATCTTTGAGGCTAGAGTCAGTCCAGTTTTCATATAAAATCTTTTGTATTATCCATTTGTGATTGAATCTTTGTGTTTATACCTGCTTTGTCTATCTGCAGCCTTTCTGTGTTACACTGGATTTCAAACTATTCATTGATTCGATCCACATCCTGTTCTTGCTCTACTTGCTCCTTTGGGTTTGGGATTTCACCACCAAAAGCCTGCAGGATTTCATCAAAATCTATAGGGCAGTAATCAAGGACATCTTTCCGGTAGCAGAGGCAAACCCTGAGAACCTTTCGAACCGACTCTGAGCAGAAGCACAAGAAGAGCACACTGAAGACCACATTGAACATGTCCACTCAACTGTCCTCCCAAACCTGGCCGATCAGAAGTGTACAAGTGCAACATGGCAGTGTAGCCCACCCAACGAGTGAACCGCCACTCAGAGCAGCATCTGGGTCTCAGGAAGATCCAGAGCACAGAAGGGCGGAACTAAATCCGCCCAGAACAATCCCATTAACCATGGAAACCTTAGCGGCCCATTGTGAAGACAGCCTGCAAAGGCTCCGCAGGCGTGTCGAAGCTTACATCGCCGGTCGGCCTGTCCGGCCTCATCTTCTACCGTACTTGGAGTTGGTCCTGAAGAACAAGAGGACCTACGAAGGAGGATGGACGAGTTCATGCTCCACGAAGAGTACCACAAGTCCACTGTAGGAGAAGATGGAGAAATACCTCTTGATGCTCTCGGGTCGCCGCCCCAAACTGAGATGGGCTCCTTCCTCTAGCACATGAAGAGGCGTTTGCGGCGGAGGAACCAAGCCACACTCCCCGTATTATACGGTTCTCAGTGTGACCTATAATAAGCTGTCCGCAAACACGCTGAAAGTTCAGCTACCTCTGTCAAGCAAGCAAGCGTTAAGGGACTCCTCAGGTTCTCTTAAAGAACGTACCGAGGAGCCCCTGGGTAGCCTAAACAAGGTTTACCGTGCGCACGTCGCGTGGCCTACCCTTTAATGCGTGTGTGCATGCGCGAGTATGCACGAGCGTTTTGGGCAAACCTGCCCATCTCATCACCAATCACGACTCCACCAGGGGGTGGCCCCGCCTAGGCTTACTCACCTTACCTACCGCTGGAGAGAGAGAGCAAGTGAGGGGCGCACGCGAAGAACGTTGCTATGCACTTGTGTGTATGTCTAATCACCCTGATCTGACCTCTAATCATCTGCAATCTTTCTAATCAATCCCTCTATCGCGTCCTATCGTTGTTAGCGCTGCTACAAGACTCGTTCACGGAGACACGAGACGAGCAATGTGTATGCGGCATACGAGACGAGCATACCTGTAGTTTATACCTGATTCATTGAAGTCTTTTCGATTGATTTTCGAATTCTTGAATTTTCGATACTTCTATTAGTGTGGGTGGAATCTGTATGTTAATTTATTAATGTGTGTCTCGTCATTTTCAAGACTACGTGATACATACGTTTATAATTCCATTATTTCTCCATTTTCCGGCGCTTCGCTAGGAGCCGCTCCTGCGCGCCGCCTTTTTATGCGTATGAATTTCTGGATTTAAAAAATCCAGAGATGGCTATAATTTCTATAAAAATGTGCTTCTGATGCAAAATTGGAGTCTGCTCAGGTGTGTTGTTTCAGAAAAATTCTAGGCCGTCATTTGACGGATTTTCGTGTCGTCGCTTCGTTTTTGCGTGGATTCGTCCATAATTCTCCCATTCCTGCCTCTGCAGATACTCACGCGCAGCCTCGCTGAGTAGGCCGTGTTCGGGCCGAAACGCAGGTGCCTGGAGAGACTGAGCAGAACCCAAGAGCCCACCAAGGGGCAATTTAATTTTTTCACGACTCCCGTCGCCCTAAGACAGTTCACAGGTCGCCAGCAGGTTTACGAGAACCCATGCGAGTGTGTATATTGTGTCTTGCGTTGGGTTTGTGTCGACGCTGCGTCTTGGAGGGAGGGATGCATATGCATATGTTTGGCATGCTCCCATACTAACCCAACCAAGCCACAGGAGCCCCGGCAGCGCCATGAGCGCTGAGTCTTTTGTAGGAAATGTTACATACAGAGCAGCAAAAGAGCGCCAGCCATGGTGAGCGCTCATTTTTCAGTGTGAGGGAAACTATAGGTATTTTAAAGTAGATGTGGAAACCAAGGAAAGGCCAAGAAAAAATCCCTTTTTCCTAAAATGCGACAGTGGTGGCCACCACAGCACAAGGGGGGAGTAAGAAAAGGTGCCTTTCCATTGCTTTGAGGCATACTCTAGTTGTATTAGGGATGCACTGAGCATCCAGGCATTTCTATCTTAGTATTGGCCCAACCAAAAGTGGTGATAACACATTTTGACCTATGGAACCAAACACCCAATCAGGATATGGAGTGGACCCCTTAATCCCCTTTCTATGTGAGGCTAATCACCTTTTCCTGAGTTGACTGAGTACTGACATATCCAAGGCAGAGCCTATGAATTTATCTATGTTTTTCCATGAATTTTTAGCTATCCTAGTGGTATGCACCCTAGGGGGCTGGGCACCTCTTTTTGAGAGGTCCTGGGTTCAATTCCTGGTCAGCCTAGCTAAGTAGGAAGATCCCATGTGACATGGCAGTGACCTCATCGCCACATGCCCTGCCACCTCAGCACATATGGGACCCAAAACAAAGAGTGCACATCTCCTAAGATGGCGCTATGGAGATAGAGTGACCATGGGGCAGTTTTCTAACTCTTTTCCAAAACATTTCAGCTATCTTTGTGAATATGCATTCATTTGTGACCTGAGTTGCAGTTTCTGTGAATATCCAATCATCTTTCACTGTTTACACTGCAGCCCTTCATGCTTTGATCCTGATTCTCTTCTCCTTGCATACTTCTGGCTTGGGCTATCCTGGATTGACTTGGATTTACTGTATTTCAACAAACAAAAGCTTTTCATCTCCAAAAACAAGCAGCAGGACACCCTACAGCAACAGCAAGCAGCAGGAGAAGCAAAAACACAGTGCTAAAACCACTATAAACTTTTCTCTTTCTGTGTAGCCCATAACATGCGGCTTTTCTAGCTTGTCCATGGTCAAAAGCCACACGTGTGGCAATATTTCGCTGCATTTTTTTGTATCAACTCTAGGTTAATCTCATTACAACAACAACAACAACAACAACAACAACAACATCAACATCAACATCAACAACAACAACAACAACATTTGTAACCAGCTCAGTCTGGGACTGGGCTTGGGTACCACCCCACCCTAGGGCTGCATCTATATACATTGGAGAAGAGGTGACCCACACGCACCCACATACAAAGCTGTCTTTGTGTTACTAATCTCAGTACATGTTGTGCCACACGGTGGTGGGGCAAGGGCAGCCATGGACGGCCGTTTGGAACTTTTCTCCAACATTGTACCACCATGGATTTGTGGTGGGCATTATTTCTTTTTTTTCCCTTGGTTGTGGTGTTTTTACGCAAAAAAATTTGAATCTAGCTCAAAAAGAGCTAAATGTTAGGATAACTTTTGTTTTGGGGGCCACTTTGTGCCCCAAAATGCTAATTTTGTGTCTCAAAAGGAGCGAAAACATGTACTTTTGCTTCGCTTTTGGCAAACTCAGCTGATGAGGGCTTAATTTAAGCCGAAACGCGTACTGTTGGGGACGCCTCTTATCCAGGATTCCGTGATCGCATTGCATTGCTTCTTGTGGGCTTGTATTGCTTCCTGTGGGTGTGAATTGAGGTCTTGAGGCTTCTTCCTGAACCATAGAGGGTATTTCAGCCAAAGGCATTTATTTTTCAAAAGATCGCGACGTACAGCCGGATGTGTTGTGTCGGGTGCACAACACGTAGGCTGAGAAATCCACATGCGAAATTGATTTTCAATCCTCCCAACTACATGAGGTCCGCAAGATGAAAAGGGTATGTCGCCTCATGTTCACACTTCCGTGTCCGAGACCCGTAGGCCAAAAAGCCAAGGTTGGGTCATAGGCCCGGAAATAGCGATTTAATGGTACAAAGAAGAATTGGTTTGTTTGCGATGAATGCTCACTTTTAGATCCGTACTGGACCGGAGCGTGACAGTTTTGGGCGAAGGGGATACATAGAGCACTCTAGACATGACACTTGGGCCTCAGCGAATACTATATGTGCTGCCTGTGCTTTGTGGCACGGTCATGGTGTGTGGGGTTGTGGTGAGGGGTTGTGCGGGATGGTTGGGTGTGAGGACGATGTCGTGTGTGGCGGGTGGTGGCGTGTGGGGCTGGCCCCGTGGTACTGTGAAGCGGTTGGGCTTGTGAGAGATAACACTAAATGACATAGGGAAGACACTCGCTTGTGTGGGGAGGTCGGATTTGTACCTGGGAAGGGGTTGCACCCTGGGGGGTACTTAGTGTCTGTCACTGTTTCGGACAAAAATCCTAGCCCTTTGAAGAGTGGCTATCTCTGCAGTGCTCTCTGGGTGTGTACATGTTTCAGGGTGGGCATGGGACCTGAAAAATGTGCAGACTGAGACCCTCTAGGCCTTGCTTAATGAAAACCCAGAACTCAGAGTGCCAATTGAAAAGAGAGAAGATGATAAGACTTGATAAGACTGAAGTTGAATGCTATAAAAAGATTCAGAGATTGCTGGTGAATAATGGGGCTTATGTGATGTTAACCCAGGGGTAGTCACTATGCTGGATGAGGTGTGGGTGAACAAGTTTGTTAGTCGTACTCCGCTGGTCACTCAGTGCAGTGTGTGCCCAAGACGGCGGTGCGGTATGTTTATGTGTGAGTGCGTAATGTGTGACCGTGCTGGTGTTAGGTGTAGGTTGGAGTAAGTACAACTTCACTGTTGATCCTTTCAGCTGGTGACACAGTTTGAAAACCATGCTGTTTCACCCCTAGGAGAAAAGACAACAGGCCTCAAGCAACGTCAATGATCAGCACGGGAAAACTGTTGTGTGTAACATTCAGTCAAGTGTTGCTTAGCAGGGCAATTTCTGAAGACATGGTTCTCAGCGATGCGCTGTTGCTCGCTCATTTGCTGAAACAAAAGCAAGTACGAGGCTTTAAAGCTGTGGAGAAAAGCAGAGCAGTCTACTTTTGTCATCAATAGAGTAGCAGAGGAAATTCGAAAATTTAGATCAGATCGTTGGATGGCACTGAGATGCATTCCACTTGATACTAAATAAAGAAGGAGGGCACGCCTGCTAAGTGCATGCTTAAGTGTAGCCAAACAGGCTGGCTAGTCGGTTTAAAGTACATGGCGGGTGGACAACTTTTCGGAACTTGGGGTTGCCGCACTCGAGGCACTCCTGTCGTCGTTCAAAATTGATAAATCCGCATGGACACTTCCAGTCGGTCCAGCCTCGTGTGGTGTCGTCCAAGAGGATCAGAGCGACCCTAGGCGACAATCCGTACATGAGGGAAACGCGGGTAAAGTGTTCGCCGTGAAGAGTGGCAGAGACGGAGTGAAGGGGAGCGCGAAGTCCAGGCATGTTCACGGAATGCAGTGTTTTGGTCACCGTGGGCTCCGAGTGGTTGCCTACCATGAGCGAGGTCCTTGGGAACGCTGCCAAGGAGTATGCTGTTGATGGCGTTTCTTTCGGACGCGTCGGGAAACCTGCGGGGCCGTGTTCGTCTGGGCTTCGACCATTTTGGAATTTTGGGCGCGGCACGAAGGGATTTGCACACCGAAAAGAGCAAGGCGGAGAATGCGAGCAGCACAAAGAGGGCGATAGCGGTGAAGGTTCGGAGGACGCATCAGCTGATAACCTCTCACTGGAGGTCGGCAGTGACGGCTCCTCACGAGATTCGTCTCCAGTAACGCGAGCAAGATGGGCCTGGAGGTCAGGTCGCAAGTGGAAGAGCGCGGGCTTCAGGTCTGCAAAGGAGGCGCTTAAAGAACTTTGATTAGATTCGGGGCACTCGTGGAGGTGGCCATCGTGTAGTGGGGCGGCTGCGGTGTTACTCGGGCCTTCAAGGGCGGGCTGATCAATGTTAACACGGTCGTCACAGCTGTCAGATGTGGAAGCGACGTGACTTAGGATTGCGACTGTGCTGTCCTCTTGCGGAAGATCAGGGTCCTCTGTATTGGCTTTCGGGTGGAGAAGGCTCGCACTTGGGGCAGCATGTTGCTGACGAGAAGCAGCACTCCCTGTAGGTGGGCGAGGAAATAAATGAAGCTGCAGAAGCAATCGTTCTAGGTCCCGACGTTGTTGTATTCGGTTTGTCGGGGACTTCGCAAACTGGACAGCGGCACCGATAACGAATTGCTCAAGATCGTCGTCGTCTGGATGACAGCTTATGTGGGTCTGCGGCAGATCCGGATCGTTGGGGGGCGATTTGTCTGCAGGGAGATCAACGTATGCCTCCCCTCGCGGGGGTTGCAGTTCAGGCAACAGAGACCCACGGGGAAACGACATTGCCGCGAAAATCAATTTGTTGCCATACTTTGCCAGAGACTGCGCGCGCGACAGCAAAAAAGAAGAATCAGTTCTAAATTGTCGCTTTTTTCTGATTGTCCGGCGGTGTTTTTCCTAGCTCAGTGACCAGTGGTATTGTTGGTACCATATAAATTCTGTGGCACCTTGTTTGGGTGCTTTTATATCCTTGTGGCCCCTATGCTTAGTTTTGTTTTCATCACACCATATCTCGGATGTATTTTTTGATCACATTATATTTCGGTACTACGGCTTTCCATGCACACAGCACTATTTTAGACACAATTATTTCGCCACGTGTCTAGAACCATATTAATTCATGTTGCCACATGCCAAATTGTGTTTAAATCTGTCTGGTTGTAGAAAAAATGAATTTCATTGCTGCACAATGCAATATTGTAGACCCATGCTATGATAGACCATCCATCGGCTTATTTTTGCTAGTTGTCATGCCTTCAATAATTGTAATGCATTCATGTCTTCTATAAATGTAATGCATTCGTTTTCGAGTGTGCCCCCATTTGAGTGTTTTACCTGTAATCCTACATTTGAATTGACTTTTGATCTACACTAGACTCCCTACCCTTTTGGGCCACATTGTGGGGTTGTCCCTAGTCATAGCCCGAAAAGCACCAGCAGCACACCCATTGCAAGCTGCGGCGCCAAGCCTTGTGGGCATTCGGTGACTAGAACCGCAGGGAAAAACCCCCCAAAACACGCCAAACAACACGCAGCCAAGACAAAAATTGGAGAAACCCACTTGCTTTCTGCTGTTTTCTTGGCCTCTTTTGCTTCTCCTGTGTGGTTTCTCCGTGCTTCTTGCCCCCTCTCTCTCACCCTTCCGTTTCAGCCTTTGGCACCATTGTGTCCACTTGTGGCTTGCGGCCCCACCCCCCTCCCCCCCCCCGGCAGTGTCGTTGCCTTGGGCCATGCTTTGCCCCCCCCCCCCCTTCCAATGCGTGCTTGTGCTTGGTTCCTGCTGTTTTCTTTTCTTTGTCCCCTTTTTGTGTCCAGCTTTTCCGTGCTGCTTGCTCCCTCTGTCTTGCCCTTGTATTTTGGCCTTTGGCGCTGGTGTGTCCGCTCGTCGCCCGGTGCTTCTCACCTCCTTGCGGCGCCGCCGCTGCATGTCATGCCCCATTGCCCCCTTCCTCCCCCCCCTACGTTTGTTTGGGGGTGGGCTTTTGTGCCTTTCGGTGCTGGCCGTGCCTTGGAGCTGGCGTTGGTGTTGGTGCGGTGCCTTGACAGCATGCATGGCACTGCAGCACTTGCATGCCATGGCTGCAGCTGCGGCCTTTTTGCCTCTTAGAGATTTTTATAAAATGCCTGAAACCCCAATTATGGAACTCAGTATGGCAATTGGTGTTTGCTGGTGACTCCAGCGACCCTGAAACCCTGTTGACTGTTCAGTTTCCAACAGTTGGGTGGACACATGCAAACAAACACAATACGTTTGCCAATCGCGCACCCTCCTACCCTTTACATGCAGCACTGTAGTGGCCAAAGAAGGACAAAGACAGTTTCAGGCAAAACTGTACGGGTACCGTTTCTGCCTGGCGATGCAACATCCCGATCTAAATATCCCCACCCACGAAAAAAACTCCAGAGCCACTGTGATGCCAGGCTAACACAAAGTGGACAGAAGTGTGCAATACTAGACTACAGAGGGTCATGCCGCACGGTTTGGGTATGCAGGTGAGACCCTAATGCTCACATTTAACAACACACCAATTGGAGCTTTCGAATAAAATGCAGCAGTGGCGTCGAGTACGGTTTCGGGGCTGCCAGTCGATGCAGTGTACTCAAGACGATACGAAAAATTACAACACGGTGCGTCTGGGTGGACCGAAGTACCGATGCATGGCTAGCATGAAACTTGCATTTGCAAGTGGATCGCCGAATGGACCAATGCCACACCCATCCCCATTGGGTGAGAAACCTTTCACACCAACGATACAGTGTAACGCTCCACAGGGGCAGGCAGCGTCAATGCTGGCTGCACCACAGGAAATTTGGAGCTATATAACTGACCAACCCAAAAGGAAAAAAAAAACGCTGGGTCGTGACCCCAGGAAGAAGGGGCAACTGCGACTGAGCACGGTGCGCAAGACGCAGACCCATGAGGTGCAATCAGTAGGGGCGCATTTGGCCGGTGAGCCCCCCCCAGGGCAACACCGAAAGGATGAACGGCGGAATTCTCCACCGATCAGGCCGCGGCATACATAGCCATGGGGAGGTCGGCGAAATCAAATGCCTGCCATTACATTATAAACGGTCGTGGATGTCGATGTGCTCAGCAATCCGCAATGACCCGAAATCAGAACGGATTGTGTTACATAAAAAAAGAGCTGGGTAACCCCCGCTGGGGAATTCATATCCAATAATATTGGAGCGCATGGCAGGGGGTGGGCATTGCATGTGCCCCAATCAGGTCTAGGGTCAGATGAGAACCTGTGGGGCACAACACGGTGTGGGGGCTGCCAGCGGCTCCAGTTCAGGCCACCCAAGCCATCTTCATGCCGTCTCCTTGTGTACCTGAAATACTGTCCCTGCACTGGCCTGGCACATGCGGCCAAGGCCACCGGAAACGCAGGCCGACATGTAACCCCTGCCGGTCCCCTCGGCTGCGCCATGCACTCACAGCCCTCTGGACCTAACCTGGACGAGGGCATGGCAGCGCACAGGGCATTCCTGCGGTGTGGAAGCGGAAGCCCATGTCCCCTCGCATGGGGATTACTTGGAGAGCTTGGCCTCCAACGCCTCCATCTTGGTCTTCAGCTCCGCGCAGGTTGCCTGTGATGAGAGACATGACATCGTCAATAAGAGGAGGGGCGGGGAGGTGAGACATACTTAAAGAGTGTGGAGTGGGATATGTGGAAAGAAGGGTAAGAAGAGGGGGGGGGGGGGGGGTCAGAGGGGTTTTGAGGCACCGAGCCACCCAAGATGAATGCACCCACCCAGACCCCGCAGAACCGACAACCAGGGGAAGGCCACCACCAATCGATGGCCCTTTGGGGTGTTTGTTCAGAAAAAATGGTGCGCAAGGCGGGTGCGCGTTGATCACCATTGCTCAGTACAAAAACCCCGGCCGCGACTCAATGTGCAAAACGTGGCAGGGAGTTGTACCCTCGGCGTGCCACGGGACGCATAGCAGGCAGTCACTTACTTACCGGGGGGTGAGACCTAATTAGATTGAATGAGATTGATTGAAAAACAGACAGACAGTGCTGCAGAAATTGCAAACTTGAGGCAATGCACTCCACAGCCAGGCATAAGTGCATCTTTATTCTCTATGCCTGGCCTGGCTGAACCTCTTGACTTACTTGCCGCCGGGGGGGGGTATGACCTAGATTATGTGAGAGATATTGAACTAAAAAGAGAGAGAATCAGAAACAGAGCAGCAAAACAGACAGAGGTAATGCACTCCTCAGTATGGCATAAGTGCATCTTTATTCTCTATGCCATACCTGGTTGAACCTCAATAAAACAGGCAGTACAGACATCAGACCGGGCGTCCCTGGTTGCCGCCGGGGGGGGTGTGACCTAATTAAAAAACAGACAAATGCAAACCGTGGTTGCCGCCGGGGGGGGGGGGTGCATGGCCTCTCTTTGGACCTCCTCTATGGAATGACATGAAATGACATTGTGCCAGGAGAGAGAGGCCCATTTTGGGTACACAAACTCTTTTTTGCCCTCATACCCTCCCTCCCACCCCCACCTCCCGCGGGGTAGACCCCCTTCAACAAATGACTGCCAGCAGGGGAGCCCCCCCCACCCCCCATGGCCAACGTGCCAAGCGCAGACGGATGCACCACCGGCCCAGCAGGTGCGCCCACCAGCGTGCGTTCTCTGACGAGCAGGCGGTGTGCACTGCATTCATCGGCATTGTCCATTGAAAAGGTTGACGGAAGAACACGTCGTTGGGATTGTCCCAAAGATGTCCCACTGTGCACCGTCGGCCATGCGCCATCATCCACAATGCGATGCTCCGCTGCGGCGGTCACACTCAGCAACACTTCCCCTGGGCCACGACAGTACGTTGGGGGATGCGAGGCCACGAAGGCCTTGATCCTCTGGATTGGGGGTGTCCGTGGATTCAGGCAATGCCTCGCATGTGTGCCGGGGGGGGGGGGGTATGACCTAGATTAAGTGAGAGATATTGTACTAAAAAGAGAGAGAATCAGAAACAGAGCAGCAAAACAGACAGAGGTAATGCACTCCGCAGCATGGCATAAGTGCATCTTTATTCTCTATGCCATACCTGGTTGAACCTCAGTAAGACAGCTGACGTGTGCGGGGGGGGGCGGGGGGGGGGGGGGGGGGAGGCATGACACCCGACGGCCGTGCCAGTGCCTTCTTGGGGCGGATCTAAAGGACTCCCACCCAGAACGTCTCCGGTAGGTGGGGGGAGGGAGGGGACCTGTAAGAGGTCTAAATTTTTCAAAAAAAAAAAAAAAAAAAAAAAAAAGGTACCATGCCCAGGCGCCCGTGGCGCGCCACCTTTAAATTAACCATCATGCCTGTTGCCCCAAGTTAATTTGAGACCTGCTTCATGGACAAGCATATAAATTGACAAAACAGAATCAAATGCAAATGAGGCAACGCACTCCACCGTCCGAAGTGTTGGCGTTTTGGGGGCGTAATGGATCTGGTTTCCCCTCAACGCATGCACGGAAAAGCGGTGGCGGCGTCCACAATGGCAAGAAGGTGCCAGGGGGCCGTGGGGCCTTCAGACGACCACTTGTGTTGCCTGCCGCAGGCACTTCCAAGGGAGACACGCGATGTTGTGGGGGAAGACAGGAGCTCTCGGCCGATGCAGTGCCGCCCGTCGCAGTGCAGACCCAAACATGCGCTTCTGGGGGCCAACAAGCACCGGTACGAGGGCCCAGTGGGGGGTGCTACACGGGGGTATACGCACTCCCATCAGCACCCGGGACCCCTGTCATTGGGTGGGGGTCCAGGCAGAAGAAAAGAGTGGAATGGGACCAGGGTCTGAATTGACGCCCAGTGGCGGCGAGAGGCCAACCAGGTACCCCCCCCCCCCCGTAAAAAAAGGTCCCCAGGTACAGGTATGGGTACGGGTCAGACTTTGTTTAGAAGAGGGGGGGGCTCTGTTGGCTCTCAGACCCACCCACCGAAAAAAATCGTGACCCAAAATTTGGCTGAGGGAAATTCAAATTTGAATAAGCGGCCCCTTTGTGGGACCGACCCAGACCCCCCCCCTTTTAATATTAATTCCTTATAAACAAAGCCTGGTATGGGTAGAGGGGGTCGAAATCGAGAAAATCATTGGGGACTAGTTTTGTCTCGCAAAATGATGACTTTACCAGGGGTTAGACATTCGGTATCATGCCTTGGGGTATGCTATGCAAACAGCCCCCAAAAAAGGGGGGGTGTATGGCCTCCTTGGTCTCACAACCTCTCTTCGGGGTGATCCTGCACCACGTCCTTGCACCGGACCAAGCCCCCCAGGAAGGCGAAACCGTGTACAGCAACATTTAACACCATGGCTTCTGGTGACCATCAGGGATGCATTGGAATAAACCCCCGCTCCAGGGCGCCCAGCCTGTGCCCAGCCACCAGGTGCCAGTCTCAACGGCATTTGTAACCGACAGTAACCGCCCCCCGACCGCTTTGGCAACCTCCTCCAACCGCCTGATTACCCGCCTCTGGGGCCGCCCCTGAGCCCCCTTCCCTTCTAATGCATCGCTGGTGACCATTCCTGCACACGCCTGCCCTACCAGGCCCTAGCTGCTCTGCGGCGTCCACTCCCGTCTGGGTCCACTCCCGTCTGGCCTGCTCCCCCAGGCATCCTACGGACCTGCATGGTGCTCATCTCCTTCCTCATGTGCGCCTTGTCCTGCTCCAAAGCGTAGACCTTCGCCTCGGCATCATCCATCCGCTGCCCGAAGAGGTAGAACCACTCGTTGCCTGATGAGACAGTGCGCCACTGGGTTGAATACGCATGGGCGCTCCAACCAGAGATACCGAGGGGGGGGGGGGGGGACCTACTTAAAGGGAGGGGGGGGGTGGCTGGGACCCCCCTCCTCTTATGGTCCCCGCCCAAGGCGGGCCAAAATTTTTCGAGCGCAAATCCTCTTGGCACCGAAGGCACCGCAGCAAAATTTTGGCTGTCAGCCTCAAACATTGGAAGGGGGGGACCCCCTCCTCCTACGGTGTACGCCGTTCTAATACATCACTGGGGGTGGGGGGGGGGGGGGGGGCAAATCAACTGGCTTGGAGGAGTGCACTGAAATGACAACATGAGTGAAACAGCAAATCCCGCAGAAATGAGGCGATGCACTCTGCCATCTGAATGGAGTGCATCTCTATTCTCTGAATCAGACCTCCAATGAGAAAGACAGACAGTTCCTATGACGAGACAGACCGACACACAGCAGACTGCAGGCAAGAAAGGTTGGTGGAAAAGAGAATCAGCGGGAGGGGGGTGAGACCTAATTAGTTTGAGAGGATTGAATTGTAGAGGGGGGGCGGGGGGGCTACTGACTTGGGGTGAAATCTAATGAGTTGGATTGAGAGAAAGGAATGAACTGACAAATATGAATGGAAGAGCAAATAAAGCGGACCTGAGGCAAGGCACTCTACAGTCTGAATTGAGTGCATCCTTTTCCAACTCAGACCTGGGTGGAGGGGGGGGTGAGACCTAATTAGATTGAATGAGATTGATTGAAAAAACACAGACAGTGCTGCAGAAATTGCAAACTTGAGGCAATGCACTCCACAGCCAGGCATGAGTGCATCTTTATTCTCTATGCCTGGCCTGACTGAACCTCATGACACACGCTATGTCTGAATAAGGAAGACAAAAGTTCATGTCCGACAGTGCAGTCAGACAGTCACTTACAGTCAGGCTATCAGACAGACTACAGGATACAGCAGATGTAATACAGTGCAGATACAATGTGTGTGTCATGGAACAGGGTGGAGGGGGGGGGGGGATCTAAAGGACTCCCACCCAGAACGTCTCCGGTAGGAGGGGTGAGGGAGGGGAGACCTGCTTCATGGACAAACATGACGCATTGACAAAACAGAATCAAATGCAAATGAGGCAACGCACTCCACCGTCCGAAGAGGTCGGACCAAATCTCACAACAAATTTCGGATCAAACCTCCGACAAATTGTCGGACCACATCCCAAACCCCCGCCCTCCGGCCTCCCCCCTCCGCCGTCCCTCGCCATACCTCTGTGGACCGTCGCGAGGGCCTCCTCCCGGCCGGACCAGCCCGTCACGCGCGTGAAGGACGTGGTGTCCTCCAGGTCTTTGTAGTGGATGAAGAAGTTGTGGATCTCCTCCTTCACGTGCGCCGGGATGTCCTCCAGGTCCTGGATCTCTGCCAACCGGGGCTCCTTCACCGGCACGGCAATGATCTTGGTGTCGGGGCCCCTGGGCACGGCACAGGCGAGGGACAGGCAGGCGAACATTAGAAGAGAGGAGGGGGGGGGGAGGGGGGGGGGCAGGGCTTCTTTTGAGCGGGGGTGGGGGGGGGAAGGGGGTTTTGGACCCAACACTTGGTGTACCAAAAATGGCCTGACCAGATTTTCCCTGTTGTAAATTTCATTTTTTCCCAATATGGTCACTTTGGTCTGGGGAGGGGGGGCAGGAGGTTTGGGGGGAGGTGCCCCCCCCCCTTGGTTATTAATTATTCTAAAGAAGCCCTTGGGGGGGGGGGGGGGGTGAGATCTAAATAGTTGAATGAATTGAAGGATAGAAAAACAGACAGACAGTGCAGCAAAAGTTGCACACTTGAGGCAATGCACTCCACAATAAGGCGCAAAGGCATCTTTTTTCTCCGTGCCAAACCTGGTTTAACCTCAGAAACAACACTATCAGCCGACAGAGCAGCGAGCAGAAATCAATACATACAGTCACACATGGTGACACACATGGTTCCATGCAACCCGCGCCGTGTGGCGCTGGTGACTGGTACCCCGTTGCCTTCTGGCTGGCCGTGCAGACCCGTGGTTAGAAGCGTGCGTGTACGCTTGTGCACGCTTACTTTCCATGGCTATGCACGCTTACGCACGCTTACACCCCAACACTCCGCACGCTTGTGTACGCTTGGGCTCGGGGACACAGAGGTGGACCTCTTGTGTAGTCATGCACAGGTTCTCTGCAGAAAAAAAATTGGTGCTGGTGGGACTTTTGTTTAAGAGCACTGTGTGCCGAAAAGGCACTTAAGGGGCTTTCTGGTCAAAAAAAAAAAAATGTGCACGCTTGCGCACGCTTGGACGGGGAGATGGCGCACACTTACGCACACTTATCACCCAACACTGCGCACGCTTGCGCACACTTAACCGTGGTCTGTGCGCACGCTTCTAACCACGGGTCTGTGGCCGTGCTCGGCCCTGCCCCAGATTTTCCCAGCGGCAAATTTCGTTTTCACTTTGGTCTGGGGGGGGCTTTCCAACAGTGACTTTGGTCTGGGGGGGCAGGGACCCTCCTCCAATGGCTGTCGACCATTCTAATACAAGGCTGGGGACTGGCATGGGTGCAAGAGGCGTGGATATGAGGGGGCAGGGCGGTGCTTCAGGGGGAGGGACGCTGAAGGGAGGTGTCACAACAGCGGTCGCTGGCGGTCGGATAGCTGGTTCAGGAGCCATGCTGGCAGCTGCAAGACGGTTGGAGGGCAATATTGGGGGGGGGGGGGGAGCAGTTGAAACAGAACTGACAGTGATCTCTGAACGAGACCTGGTTGGACCTCCAACAAGAAAGACAGCCCAATGGCATACCGAGACAAAACGACACAGCACAGAAATGGTACATGAGAAGGCAAAGATCAATCCAATTGAGCACAGGGGGGGGGGGGGCATGGGGAAAGGGGTGAGACGGACCACGGGGGGTGGGGGGGGGGGGGATATTGGACACCCACCCACCCCTCCTACGACCATGGGCAAAATGCCTTGACCTTGACCACAACACTGTGGTTTTTTTTCTCGACGTAGCTCGCGTGCGCTAGTGTTTTAGCACAATTCCGCCATTTGAGTGGCCGATTTCGGGAAATTTCTGGAGGGCTGGAGGCTATAATTTTCAGGGGTGCAATTCAACAATGAACTCTCTTGATACGCATTGTTCGCTTGCGAAGCGAGCACAGCACTGAGAGTCCAAGTAGCACAATGGAGATCCCTTGTTCAGGGAGAGTCCAGGGTGGTGGGTCAGGCTGCAGAGTGTAGGCCACAGACACAGAACGTGTTCCCATGTTTTTGTGCCCTAAAAATTTGAAAATTTTTAGGAAATTGTTTTATGCCTATATGTCTACCCCAGCAATGCCTGGCCCTTGTGAATGGGCTCCCACCCCCTGGAGATCCCTTGTTCAGGGAGAGTCCAGGGTGGTGGGTCAGGCTGCAGAGTGTAGGCCACAGACACAGCACGTGTTCCCATGTTTTTGTGCCCTAAAAATTTGAAAATTTCTAGGAAATTGTTTCATGCCTATATGTCTACCCCAGCAATGCCTGGCCCTTGTGAATGGGCTCCCACCCCCTGGAGATCCCTTGTTCAGGGAGAGTCCAGGGTGGTGGGTCAGGCTGCAGAGGGTAGGCCACAGACACAGCACGTGTTCCCATGTTTCTGAGCCCTAAAACTTTGAAAATTTTAGGAAATTGTTTCATGCCTATATGTCTACCCCAGCAATGCCTGGCCCTTGTGAATGGGCTCCCACCCCCTGGAGATCCCTTGTTCAGGGAGAGTCCAGGGTGGTGGGTCAGGCTGCAGAGTGTAGGCCACAGACACAGAACGTGTTCCCATGTTTTTGTGCCCGAAAACTTTGAAAATTTTTAGGAAATTGTTTTATGCCTGTATGTCTACCCCAGCAATGCCTGGCCCTTGTGAATGGGCTCCCACCTCCTGGAGATCCCTTGTTCAGGGAGAGTCCAGGGTGGTGGGTCAGGCTGCAGAGTGTAGGCCACAGACACAGCACGTGTTCCCATGTTTTTGTGCCCTAAAAATTTGAAAATTTTTAAGAAATTGTTTTATGCCTGTATGTCTACCCCAGCAATGCCTGGCCCTTGTGAATGGGCTCCCACCCCCTGGAGATCCCTTGTTCAGGGAGAGTCCAGGGTGGTGGGTCAGGCTGCAGAGTGTAGGCCACAGACACAGAACGTGTTCCCATGTTTTTGTGCCCTAAAACTTTGAAAATTTTAGGAAATTGTTTCATGCCTATATGTCTACCCCAGCAATGCCTGGCCCTTGTGAATGGGCTCCCACCCCCTGGAGATCCCTTGTTCAGGGAGAGTCCAGGGTGGTGGGTCAGGCTGCAGAGGGTAGGCCACAGACACAGCATGTGTTCCCATGTTTTTGTGCCCGAAAACTTTGAAATTTTTAGGAAATTGTTTTATGCCTATATGTCTACCCCAGCAATGCCTGGCCCTTGTGAATGGGCTCCCACCCCCTGGAGATCCCTTGTTTAGGGAGAGTCCAGGGTGGTGGGTCAGGCTGCAGAGGGTAGGCCACAGACACAGCACGTGTTCCCATGTTTTTGTGCCCGAAAACTTTGAAAATTTTAGGAAATTGTTTCATGCCTATATGTCTACCCCAGCAATGCCTGGCCCTTGTGAATGGGCTCCCACCTCCTGGAGACAATTGTTCAGGGAGAGTCCAGGGTGGTGGGTCAGGCTGCAGAGTGTAGGCCACAGACACAGCACGTGTTCCCATGTTTTTGTGCCCTAAAACTTTGAAAATTTTTAGGAAATTGTTTTATGCCTATATGTCTACCCCAGCAATGCCTGGCCCTTGTGAATGGGCTCCCACCCCCTGGAGATCCCTTGTTCAGGGAGAGTCCAGGGTGGTGGGTCAGGCTGCAGAGTGTAGGCCACAGACACAGAACGTGTTCCCATGTTTTTGTGCCCTAAAACTTTGAAAATTTTAGGAAATTGTTTCATGCCTATATGTCTACCCCAGCAATGCCTGGCCCTTGTGAATGGGCTCCCACCCCCTGGAGATCCCTGACACAGCACGTGTTCCCATGTTTTTGTGCCCTAAAACTTCGAAATTTTTAGGAAATTGTTTTATGCCTGTATGTCTACCCCAGCAATGCCTGGCCCTTGTGAATGGGCTCCCACCTCCTGGAGATCCCTTGTTCAGGGAGAGTCCAGGGTGGTGGGTCAGGCTGCAGAGTGTAGGCCACAGACACAGACACAGAACGTGTTTCCATGTTTTTGTGCCCTAAAACTTTGAAAATTTAGGAAATTGTTTTGGTGCAAACCACCGTTTTGCTCATTTTTTATCCGTGTCTCCCCCCGGCCGCATTATCTCTGGACCCCCCTGCCCAAAGCGTCTCGACAGTGGCCTGCATTTGCCTGCCATATTTTCGAGGGTGGAATGTTCTTGAATGCCAGATGCTTCTGTACATCTTATTCATTTTTGCCGATAGGTATGGGTGCCATCGGGGGAAAATTTAGCGCCGTGGAAGAAAAATGCTGGTCCTACATTGGCCTGTTTGGCCAATGGGCTGCCCACCAACTTCCGGAAGCCGGGAGTAGCCCTGCCCCCCCGCGCCCGCCCTGGCCCGTAAACCCATGTCCCTGCTTCTGCCCCTTCCCCTGCGCCCTGCCCCTGCCCCCACATCCACACCCCCATGCCCCCCGTCAACGTCCCTTCCCCCCACGCCCCTGTCCCTCAACCCCCGGCCCCTGACAGCGGTGCGCACCTCTCATCCACCACGTTCATCATGGCCACGGGGCGCACAGAGACCGCGCAGCCGAAGTGCAGCGGGTACCCGGACAAGATGAGGCAGTCCATGGGATTGCCATCCGATCCCAGGGTCTGCGGAATGAACCCGTAGTTGCCTGCAGCCGGAAGGGGAGGGCCCGGGGCACAGCCACCACCCGGCAAGCAACACGCAGCACTGCTCGCTCAATGAACACTACGTTAGGGTCACACACCCAAACCCACTGGATGTCACAGGCAGGCAGGCACTGCTCAGAGCAACTCGTGAGGCCACAATCATTGTGCAGATCGTGTTGATCATTGAGGATAGGCGCCTTTCGAAAACACACACACACAATGCAACTGCAAACAAGAACAAAGCAAGAAAAGCGGTGGAAAGAAAACTCCTCAGGGACAGCAGCGCTGTCCCAGACGTCTTTCAGCTGAACGGGGAAATGAGGGCAGCGCAGCATGACGGGGCAGCGTGCAATCCAGCAGGTCGGCCCGCGGCCCTGTGGAGCGAAGCAAATCACTGGCACCACCCCTACAGCAGTTCTGCACCCACACACACCCACACCCACCCGGACACGGACACGGTAGAATGCAGAGGAGTGGAAGAGGGGAACCATGTACAGGCCCTGCTGGTGTCATCACTGTCTACTGTAGACCCGACCCGCTCGCCCCTTGGGGGGTCCACCTGTTGGGCAGCGCAAGGTAGGCGCCATCACCGCGGCACAGTGAGTACCGTAGCGGTGGGCTCTGGCTCCATCCCCGGCTGCAGTGTCAGGGGCGTTCGGGGGGAGGGGTAGGTGGCGAGCGAGTCGAGCTGCCGTATCCTATCTCCTCCCTGTCTGCTGTGATGTGCACTTAGATCGCGCGCACACACCCACACCCACACACAGACACGGACCTGGGTAGAATGCAGACGAGTGGAAGACACGGTCGAGCTTCAGCTGCCCCACTTCTTTGCAGAACTTGTACTTGTTGGAGGAGCCCTTGGGGCACTCCACGATGGCGTTTACGATGGCTGGGGAGTCCACGCCAATCTCCAAATGGTACAGTTTGGGGACGTTCAGGAACTCCTTGGCCGCCTCGCGGTCGTACGTGGCGGCGGACTCACTGACCTCCTTGATGGCCTCCCGCTTGTCACGCCAGCCCATCACCTGCGGACGGCCAACAGAGGCATACAGGGGGAGAAGGGGGTGGTGGTGCCAGACCTGGAGATAGAGTGTATCCACACTAGCACGGGATACACACAGGATACACACTCTAGAACCCTGGGATATACATGTGATACATGCAAACCATGAAAAATGGGGCTGGGGAGCCTGAGCTAGAAGAGGAGTCATCATCCTTTGCACAGGGAGCTGTAAGATGCGGCTTCAAAGATAATTGCTTCATCGTGTCTGGGGAAGAGCCGCAAGGGAACGAAGGACTGGGGAACTGAGCGCGTAGGACTATAAATGAAGAAAAGGTTGGGATACACATGTGATACACACTTGAAAGTTGGGATACACATTGGACACACACTTCTAAAGCCTGGGATACAGTCGGATACAATAATTACAAGTTTTGGGATACACTCTATCTCTAGGACTGGGGTGTGGCATGTCGGAATGGGGCGTTGTTCTCGTCTGCAGCGGGCGGCGCCAATTGGCCGATCGCCATCCGCTGCCCCTCCCTTGGACCCTTTCCCTCCATCGGCGGCGGCAATCCTGAGGGGGTGCTCATCCTGCGGCGCGTGGGTAATGATTGTGGAACAGGGGGAACTGTGCCTTTTTGTCCAGTGGACATATGCATTTGGGGCTCATTCGGGGCTCAGTCATGCATCGCAGTGTCTTCCTTCCCACTTCCTTCACCCAAATTCGAGGTAACTTGATGCGGCGCTAATTCCCCTAAAGCTGATTGCCCTTCCCCTGCGGCGCGCAGTAAGTGCTCCCCACGGGTCGACTGTGCTTCTTCTGCCGGTAGATCGCCAAGGCAAATCCCGAAATGCCGATGGAACGCGATCCCTTTTCAGGGAGAGGCTCGGTCAGGCAAATCGGGACAGCCTCGGCCCAAAATTCACAAGTAGTGGACAAGGGCTTACTTTTTCACATTGGTTTGCATAAATAATAGAATTGAAACAACAAATCATGAAAGAAACCGAAGAATTGAAATTTTGAAACCAAATTTCTTTTAATGTTTTCTTAATTTGTTTTATTGAACTCGAACAAGCCTCCGGTGCCCTTCCCATGCCCCTCATGTACCTTCGACCACTTGTTCTTCTCCAGGCTCTTGTACGTCTCAAAGAAGTGCTGGATCTCGATCTTCACGTGCTCCTGGATGTCGCTCAGGTCGCTGATCTCATCGAACCGCGGGTCCGCGTCCACAACGGCCAGCAGCTTGGCGTCCTCACCCTTCTCGTCCGCCATGTCCAGCACCCCGATCACCCGCGCGTCCACGAAGGTCCCTGCGCAAGGGGACCGCAAGGCAATGGGCAGGCCGTTTGTTGTCAGCAACTGAGGAGGGGGGGGGGGGGGGGAGGGGATCCTGGAGATTGAACCATTGAAGAACATCTCGTGCGAGGTGGCTTGTTAGGTTCCTAACGAGGCACGAAAGATTCCACAAGCGAGTTCTTCAGGTGCTGATCAAAGAGGCACCGTATAGATTCCGCTGATCGGGTGAGCGGGGGCCTGCCTGGGGATGCATTAGAAGGAAAGGGGCCTCAGAGGCGGTTAGTCAGGCGGTCGGAGGAGGTTGCCAAAGCGGCTGGGGGCGGTTACTGTCGGTTACAAATGCCATTGAAGCTGGCACTTGGCGTCAGGGGGTCGGTGGCTGGGCGCCCTGGAGGGCCTCAAATGGTCAGGTTGCAGTGTCCGCATTTGGCTCTGGCTGCGCCTGCCCCACAGCTGTCATCGCCATCTGTCCAATCTGCCAATGTTCGGCGGAGCCTCAGCTCGAGGTCTGTTCAGCAGTTCATCCCTCGTCCCTGTGTCCGCTCGCTGCATTCGCTTCCTGGGCTCTACAGGGTTATGCGTGCATCCAGGTCAAAGGTCACTCCCTTCCCGTGGTGCTGCTGTAGCTGGCCCCATTCGGCCACACTAGGTCGGGCTTTGCTGGGGCCTTAGGTTGAAAAACCCAGTGGGTACAGGATCGGTTAAGGTCAAAGACATTCAACATTCAACACTCAGGGGGTAAGGCATCGTGACCCTTCAGTGCTGCATGACATCGTTGAAGCCGTGGAGGGGGAGCCCGGCGCGGATGCATCCGAGTGGGGCTCCTGTGACGAAGTCTCATAGTTCAGTTCCTTCCGGGGGGACAGGGGTTCTTCGCCCTCCATTGCCACCAGCTCCAACGCCCTGGAGGGGGGGGGGGGGGTGACCTCCCCCCATTCCGATGCATCCCTGGGCCTGCCTCCTGGGATCGACCGCCCCACCCAGCCCACCCTGAGGTAGAGGCAGGACAAGAGCGGTGCCCCCCCTCACAACGTGCCCACCCCCGAGCAAAGCAACTCGTCCTGGTTCAACTGTGCGATGGCCAAATCCTAGCACAAACGACGTGAACACATTGCCACACATCCACAAAATGCCCCAGAGGCCGAACGGTGCAAGAACGTCTGTCGCTCACTCTCGCTCGATTCCCAAGCCTCCCCATGATCAAGAGGAATCACCACCAGAAACAGAATTCGATGAAGCTCCCGTCCTAATTCCCTTTGCTGCCTGGGCCGAGCATGCAGCATGCTTTGCCACCCCCGATCATTCTCCGCCAACCCATGCCATCACCTCATGCCAAGTGAATGGGCACGGACACAGACGAAGGAAGGCAGGCACCGGGTGCTCTCTCCCTCTTGGCAGGCCGTCAATGAGCCCCCGTCATCAACCCCTTGCGGAACACACGCACGGACGCACGTCCGACACGCGCACGCGACGTACCCGCCCGCCAAGCCACGCACCCACGCACGCACGCACTCACTCACTCACTGCACCCCTCCTACGACTGCCCTGCAATACGTGACCCAACATGGGGCACGCTCGTCCGTCCAAAGAGGGGGCCTGGGCGCATGCACAACCCGATGCTGTGGGGCAGTGGTGCACACCCGGGGCCAGCGAGAAGGTGGAGAGGACCAGGATGTCCAGCGGGTCCCCGTCGCCGCACAGGGTGCTGGGCACGAAGCCGTAGTCGTACGGGTAGAACACCGCCGAGTGCAGCACCCGGTCCAACTTGTTGCAGCCGGTGTTCTCGTCGAACTCGTACTTGTTGTTGGCGCCCTTGGGGCACTCGATGTAGGCCTGAGGTCATGCGTGACGGGGGTGCTGTCATGAAGTGGTACGCGCGGTGCCCCGTGCGGTGGACGGTGTTCCGTGAAGGCAGAGAGGACCGCAGGGGGAGGGCGGTCGGGCAGGCCACGCATGCAATGGGCACCAGTATCCCGCACACCTCATGCGCACCGCGCCGGCCCGCGGGGGGCAGGGGGGGGGGTGAGACCTATTTAGATTGAATGAGATTGATTGAAAAAACGGACAGACAGTGCTGCAAAAATTGCAAACTTGAGGCAATGCACTCCACAGCCAGGCATAAATGCATCTGTATTCTCTATGCCTGGCCTGGCTGAACCTCATGACACACGCTGTGTCTGAATCAGGAAGTCAAAAGTTCATGTCCGACAGTGCAGTCGAACAGTCACTTACAGTCAGGCTATCCCGGCCCGCCGGGGGGGGTTTTGGCATGACGCCATGGTGTGATGATCTCGTCTGCAGCTGGCGGCGCCTACTGGCCGATCGCCATTCGCTGCCCTTCCCTTGGACCCTTTCCCGCCATAGGCGGTGGTGCCCATCAGCTTCTCACCACCCTTTGACCTTCCTCTTCCTCCTTGCCCTAACCTTCCCTCTCCCCTCCCCTTTCCCTTCCCTTGGCCTTTCCCTCTGTAGGCCACCGTGCCCATCGGCCTCACCACACTCCTTCCCTTCCCTTTCCCTTGGTCGGTTGTGCCAACGGAGCCCCCGGACTTGCCCTGTTTCACTTCTCTGCGTCGAGTCCACGCAGAGGAAGGCAAATGCCTTCGCCGTTGGCCAGGTGCGTCCAAGCGGCCATCCCAAGCCGGCGGTGAGGTACCTCTCCCCAACGGCGGCTGGTGGGCCCTGGGATGGCCACTTGCGGGGTCGTTTCCCCGACGGGGGCACATAACAACCTTTCTCCTCCAAGTTCCCGCGCTCAGTCCATCCTTTGGCGAGCGCAACACAAACCCCCTACCCTCTCCTTCATGCCTTTGCTGCGCGGACGGTGGTTGTGGGGGATGCGTGGGTGCACGGGGGAGTAGGATGTAGCGGGTGACGTGGGGTGGGCCTCTTACCGTCGCTGGCCGCCCACTTCGTTGCGCGACTCCCCGGACCACCTCCACATAGGAGCGAGTTGTTGTTGGGTTGACGGTGGTGTCCCGTGTTGGATGGAGGTGCGTAGGGCCCCTTGCTGGCCCCCTTCTCCCGGCTTGGTCCGGGCGCTTGACGACGTGGTGCGTCCCTTTTCTGGTTGAGTTGCTACGCGAGGGAAGGAGTCTCTCCCCTGCTCGCTTCTCAGTGCCAGCACGCTGGGACTTACTGCCGTGGTCACTCCCTTGAGAGCGCGGCCCCCGGTCCCTTGAGAGCTTGCGGGCTCCCTTGAGAGCCCGCCGGGGGGGGGGGGGGCGAGGGGGCGTCGTGCCCCTCTGGGGGAGGGGCGGGGGGGGGGGTGCAGCCTCAAAGACCCTCCCGTCGCCACTAGGCGCTTCCTCCCCCCCCCCCCGGGCGGCCCAAGCTCCCCGAGGGCCACCCCGCGCCTCCCCAGGCCATGGGCATGGAGACAGGGGAGCGCTGGGGGGGGGGGGGGACCGGCATGTCGCCATGGGGTGTTGCTCTCGTCTGCAGCGGGTTCCCAAAACTGCCCAAAACTTCCCAAGAACTTCCGAAAACGTCCTAAAACTTCCGCAAAATTTCCAAAAAACCTCCGATCGCCATTCGCTGCCCTTCCCTGGGACCGTTTCCCTCCGCAGGCGGGGGTGCCCATCGGCCTCTCAGCCCCCCCCCCCCCTGTCCTTCTTCTCTCTCTTTGGCCCATCTTTCCCTCTCTACTTCCCTTCCCTTTCCCTTGGTCGGTTGTGCTCTCCCTCCGTCCCTTCCCTTTGCCGCCGCCTCTCCTCTTTCCTCACCCTTTACCCCTTCCTCCATCTCCATGATGTCCTTGGCTTTGGGGGGGGGGGGGGTGGCACAAGGCCTTGGGGGGGAGGGGTGACCTAATTAAAAAACAGACAAATGCAAACCAGAGGTAATGCACTCCACAGTCAGGCATAAGTGCATCTCTATTCTCTGTGCCAAACCCGGTTAAACCTCAAGACACACACTGTGTCTGAAACAGAAAACAGAACATCATGTCTGACTACATTAGTCAGACAATCACAGTCAGTGGCTGTCAGTCAGACATCAGCAATCAGTGTCGGATGAAGACACTTGGCTTCAAACCAGAGGCTCTTGGGAGGGGGGGGGGGGGTTGGCACAAGGCCTTGGCCGCAATTGGTCAGGTGTGGAACCGCCACTTTCGCTCCGCCCGCGCCTGCCCCACGGCCTGCCTTGCGTAATCAGTTCTCAGTGCGGGATTGTGGCCAGTGGTTTACTGCATTGTCCCAGTGTTCCAGTCCCTGCCTCCCTGGCTGGGGTCAGGGCTGTGGGATCAGGGCTTTATCGCCTGGGGTCACTCCGCCGCTGGAGTCCGGGGCTCGGGTCGTGGCGTGCATTCGGTGTTCCATGTTTGGGTTGACAAGGCCTTGGGGGGGGCGGGGGGGGGGGGGGGTAGGGGTAGGCGGGGGGGACGCCTGGCCCAAGCCCCCAAGCCCCCAAGCAAGTTTGGGCCTGCAGCTGGGGCCCATCGGCCTCTCAACCTCCCTGTGTCCCCTTCTTGACCTGTCTTTCCCTCTCTACTTCCCTTTTCTTTCCCTTGGCCAACGGAGGGGGGGGGGGGGGTGGCATGAGGCCATGGCGTTGGTTTTGTCTGCCTTTGGCGGTGCCTATTCGGTGCACATCCCGACCCTCTGTGGGCCCGAATGTGTTTTGGTTGTGTCAACGGAGCCCCCGGATGACTTGTCCTGTTGGACTACTCCGGGGGTCGGCCGTCCCGGAGACGGGGCTGTTGCCCGTGCCGTTGACCAGGGGCATCCAGATGCACCCTCCGAGTCCATGCGGGGGTTTGCCGACGCCAGCACTGACTTGGGCGCGCTGGTGTGTGCATCTGCAGGATCCATTTCTTGACAGGGGCCCCTAACAACCACAATGATTCTGTCCGTTTTGTCCTTTCCTTTGCCTCCCTCTGCGCTCTGCACCATTTTCAGCGAGCGCGGTCTGCCCTGAGTGCTGGGGGGGGGGGGGGGCACATTAAAAAATAAAAAAAAGGCAAACCAGAGGTAATGCCCTCCACAGTAAGGCATGAGTGCATCTTTGTTCGCTATGCCAAACCTGGGTAACCCTCACACTGAAACAGAAAACAGAACTCATGTCTGACTGCAGTCCGTCAGACAATCACAGTCAGTACCTGTCAGTCAGACACCAGCAATCAGTATCGGATCAAGAAGCCATGCATTACGGGGGGCGCACACCTGCACGATCTCCGGGAAGCGGTCGTACCGGGGGGCCGCCCCGGCACGGGTCACGCCGAACAAGTCGCGCGGCGCGTGGTGGTAGTCCACGAAATGCTCCTCCACCACCTGCGGGGGACGTCGGTCGGGGGCGCCAAAGCGGTGCGGGTGCCCCCGCCCCCCCCCCCCGCGCGCGTGCGGCGATGGCGTGCTCTCGTTGGGACCGCTGGGGCCACGCACGTGGGTGTTCCACGGCGGGGGTGCGGTGCCTTGCAAGGGCCATGCCCCCCGGCAGATACCCGTGGAGGTTGATCCCCCCCCCCGTCCCCCTCGATGACGAATCACACAATTAGGCGGACCAAAAAAAAAGGGCCTTCCCGGGGCTTGGGGGTCCCTGGGATCCAGGCTTGTTTTAGAAAAAAGGGGGGGGGGATCTGTGATCCAGAGGGTTATGTACCAATAATGGCCCTTTTCCCTTTACAACCTCTAATTTGTAATAAGATTCAGTTTTCCCCATGAGGACTTGTTTGATGGACGGGGGGGGGGGTGGCACAAGGCCTTGGCATCTGATCGGTATCAGGGGGGGGGAGGGGCAATGCACTCCACAGTGAGGCATGAGTGCATCTTTGTTCTCTATGCCAAACCTGGGTAACCCACTGAAACAGAAAACAGAACATCATGTCTGACTACCGTTCCACTGGTCAAAAAAAAAAATTGGGCGGCCCGATTTGCCCTTCACTATACGAGGGACAAAGGAGTGTCATAATCGTCGTTCTGCAATGTTGACTGTCAATTGATTTTGCTCGGTAGTGACTGATGTGTTTGGGGCATCATTGCATTTTTGTGCCGAACACAATGTTGTATGCCGTGCGCAACATTACACTCTTGTATCCCACAAAGTACCGGCCGGGTTAAGGCAAACCTTTGTTTTTGTGTCTTGCTGCAAATGTGTGCCTCCGTTGACGGGGACGCACCCCCCTCCCACCCCCCGCCCCGCAAACAATTTGGCCATTATCATATCCATCCCTGGTACCTGTGCCGCCCACACTCACAGGGCGGCAGTCGGTGGCCATATCCGTCGCTCCTTCTGGTGCCCCTGCAGAGTAGGTCAAGCCCTGCAGTGCCTTCTGGGACACAGTCCCTAGCAATGCCTGGCCCTTGTGTATGGGCTCCCACCCCCTGGAGATCCCTTGTTCAGGGAGAGTCCAGGGTGGTGGGTCAGGCTGCAGAGTGTAGGCCACAGACACAGAACGCGTTTCCATGTTTTGGTGCCCGAAAACTTTGAAAATTTCAGGAAATTGTTTCATGCCTATATGTCTACCCCAGCAATGCCTGGCACCGGAACACTAATGGAAATGCCCATCCAGCACCTCCGAGGTTCGTTCGTTTCTACGCAACACGTGTCGACCATCCCTGGGCTAAGGGCGAGAAGGGTGCCCCAAGGAATGAATCCGCAGCTTGGTCTTCCCCCGTTGTCACATATACAGGCGGGGCGCATCGTAGCACTAATGTTCGGAGTGGATACCCCTCGCTTTACACTAGGGCTGTCCTTGACGGGGGAAAAAAAGGAAAAGGGGTTGCAACGCCAACAGAAACGAACGTTCACGGGGACGCCCTCGCGTCCATGGTCATGGGACCTTCTCGAATTCAAAGTTTGGCAGTTGGTGGTTGGTGGCGGTGGGCAGTTGGCGGTTGGTGGGAGTTGGCAGTTGGCGGTTGGCGGTCCCTGGGGGCTGTCCTTGCCAGGGAAGAAAGGGGATTTGGGAAAGGACCACTTTGACAACCCAAAAATTTCATCGAGCACTTGTACTCCTCCAAAGCGAGCGCAATCACGGGCGCAAACACTCGGCCACTCCAGCGGCAGATGCGGGAGCAATGATGGGCCCCTGTTGATCCCCATGTCCGGTCACCGCGAGGTGGGGGGGGGGGGGCACTCTCCGCGCGGAGGCACAAGGCTCACAGGGCGTGTGCATCAGCCTCAAACCACCCCCCCCTTCCCCACGACAGGGACGCGGCCATACCTCCGTAATCTTCTTCCCCTGGGCCTCGTCCTTCTCCTTCTGGGCGTTCTGATGCTGCTCATAAAGCACGTACGACTCTCGCAGGTCTTGCATGGCGCGCTCCTTCCCGTAGAATCCCTTCACCTGCGCACACCCGCGCCGTGGTCCAGGGGGGGTGTTGCTGTGTGATTCCAGCTGTCAGCAATTAGTCACCGTGAGGGGCTGTTTGTCAACCAGAAAATGTCCAACATGAACAGGTAATAAATGCCGCTTTCATTGCTGTCAAGAATCTGTTTTCTCTGTGGGCAAAATCAGGTGACTGAATGAATGAATTGAATGACTGAATATTTTACCTGTTTCAAGAAAATGTGTGATCATTGATTCCAAGGGCACGGCACTCCCGCACGCCCCCTGGCGACTCCCTCGCATGCCGCGGCCGGCTGGCGTGCCGACATGGCCGACGGGCTGCCCATCGGGCGGAGACGTGTGTGAGGGGGCCCAACGGCTTTGTGTACCCCCCCCCCCCCCATCCGGCTCACATGTACCTGGGTCCCAAGCTCACTGCTGCGGATGAGAGCCATGGTGATGCAGATGTCGTGCCCTCTCAACCACACCATCCGAGGTGTGTGGGGTGCCCTTGGCCACAAAGTGTTGGAACCGCAGGACGGCAAACACCCCGGGATCCCAGGATCCGTGGATTGTACACTGGTGGGGGGCTCACGGGGCTTCACTTCAGTAGTGGCCCCCAAACTCTAAATGGCATCCCAGTGGGGTGTCTTGAAACCATGGGCGTGACGGGGGCGTGAGGGAGAGGGGGGGGGAGGGAGGGAGGTGTGGAGGTAGGGAGGGAGGGAGGGAAGGAGGTGGGGAGGGTGGGAGAGAGGGTGGGAGGGAGGGTGGGAGGGAGGTAGGGAGGATGGGAGGGTGGGTGGGAGGGATGGATGGATGGATGGATGGATGCATTGCGCTTGTTCCGGTGCGCTACACCGTCTGCCCAGGGCCCGTTGCTTTTGCTGTGTTTCCTCGGCTTATCACTGCTTTCCCTCCTCATCCCTTACCCGGCACACGCACTAGAGCACGCACTGAGCGGTCGCATTCATTCATTCTTCCATGCATCCACGTACTGGCTCATTGTCTGTGCATGTGCGCTGCTTTCACCATTGTTTTCACCATTGCCACCCTTTACCCTTTCCTTTTCCCTGGTTGCCCCATGGTGTGGGGCCCCACATTCTTGCTTGCGGATACTGGAGGTGTCGCTTGGCTCCTCCCTTGCCACCTGCAGGACAGTGAGGTTAGGTCATCTGCACACGGTCAATCGCCTGTTGCACTGCATGGGCCCATTCTGTCGCCTGGGCCCCCCCGGTTAGGCATATGACCATGTATGCACCGTGTCCCTCCCATACTACTCGTCGCATCACCCTGCATTGGGCTTCCGCCCTCTCATACCACTGCCTCTGCTGCGGTGTAACTCCTTCCTTGGTGATAGCTATGTAGCACAGGCCCATCCCAAAGGGTGGCGCCGTTACCCTTTGTAAGCCCTCTAGGGGCAGGCTTCCTATCCTTTTGTGGGAACCCCACGCTGCATGTTGGATGCTGCACAGCCGCATGTTCTGTACCCCCTTTGCTGCCAGCCGCACTTTAGTTCCCCATACTGCTGCGAGCAATGCCCATAGCAGTGGTGCTGGGATGGTGGTCTCTTGCCCCTCCCCTTCCTGGTACCTGCACCTGTCATCCGTGTGCATCATAGCCGCGTAGTGTTGCCCTGCAGGCAGGGCCCAATACTCTTTCCACAGCTCTGTGTCTGCAGTCGCTGTATGCCATATATACATGCCTTGTGTGTGCATGATGCGTAAACATATGTGGCGCGCGGGCTCCACACTGAGCACTTGCATCGCTGCCACCACATCCGTGCTGGGCACCGACGCTGTGTACATGGGCCACAGGGTGATACCCTCTGTGTGCATGCTTTGCTCATACCACCAGCTGTGTTTAGGCGGTACCCATAGCAGTAGCACTGTGGTGCCCTGTCCCGTGAGCTGTACCCCCCCCCCACACTTGGCGTATTTGTACCCCCCGCTTGGTGTGTTCTGCGCACACTCGCGCAATAGCCCCCATGCCCTGTACGACACTGTGCCACAGGTTGGGGCATCTCTGGTGTGCATGTGTCACTCTGCATGCATATGTTCCCTTACACGCTTCACATTCCCCGTGTCCTTCCGTGTCTATGTACATGTCCTTGGTGTTTTCAAAAAATGCCGCCAACAGGGCACTCGCCTGGTCTCTGGGATGGCGAAATGTACACTGAGCCCACTGGTGTCGCAGGCTGGCATCCTCTCTTCTCTCCTGCACATGCTCCATTGGTGTGTACCCCTGTTCTGACGGCACTGAGTCTCCTGCCTGCACCATGCTGTCCCTGACCATGCGCTTTATGCCCATCACCCTACGCCCTTTGTGGTACCATGCGAATGTGTGCCCTGCCACCCATGCCTGCGGCATGGTCCAGTGGCTGCCCTCCCTGTGTCTTTGTGCTCGTTTGGCCTTGGTGTCCGCTGCCTTATTGGCCATGGCCAGCACGCCTTGTAACTGTGTGTCGTGCTGTGCTGGGCACCATCCCATTCTGAGTGGCATGCTCTGTGCTAAGTCGTAGAAATCACACACTCTGTGCGATCCATGAGGTTGCCCCCCCTGTGTGTGAGTGTGTGGTGTGCCAGGGCTGTTGCCGCCCCTTTGTTGTCACAAAAGGCCAGCACCAGGTCGACGCTCTCCCCTCTGGTGCTCGTCGCCCTGTGTATCGCCCTGCATGCCTCCACCACCGCTGTGGCTTCCAGTACATCTGTGCTGCCATGCATGAGATCCATCCATGCTTGCCCTTCCCATACTATGGTGCCATGCAGGTCACTGGCCACTGCCCCCAGGCCCCATATCGTCTCTCCTTGTTTGCCACTCACATCCCCCACTACTACTAGTACTCTGTGTGGTATGCTTTTCACGCTTGCATGACATTCCCATGTGTCACACTGTGCTCGCTCATGGTGTATCACCGGCTTCCATTGGTGCTCTGTGCACCAGCGGTATAGCTTGTCATAGTCTGTATCCACCCCCCGTAGCGCTCCCATTCCTCCCCACGGCCGGATGATTGCCATTTGGGTGGTTTCCCTGACCCATTGGTGTTTGGCATTCGCTGTTTTGTACATGTCCATCGGATTGTTTTCCCAAAATGCTTGCAGTGGTGGTGTCACCGCCAAGCCTTTTGCATGCACAAAAAATTGCTTGGGGGTTTTCAGGGGTAGGTATAGTGTTCGCCGCATGGTGTTGCACATGATGCCCAGTACTGTCTTGGTTTCCCCTGCATGCCCCCTCCCATTGACATGCTGTGGCCACCCCACACTGCGCTTGTATAGCCATCTGGCCAGTATGCATCCGGCCACTAGGGCCTTCAATATGGCCAGCGAGGGTACATGCCTGCATGCCTGTGCTGTGATGTGGCGTGCATGTTTCCTTATTCCCTGGATGTCTTCCCCCGCTGCCGTGAGCACATTTGCATTGCCTCCCAGGAACTTGATGTACTTGGTACGCTTGGCCGCGTGTACCGCGGTTCCCTCCACTTGGATGGTGGAGGCCTGTGGTGTGATTTTGTGGTTGCGGTATGCATAATGGATGAGGCCAAACTTGTCGGGGTTGCACGTCGCATTCATGGCTTTGAGCACTGCTATGGTTCTGTTCACGCTGTGTTGTCGGCCTTGCGTTGTGGCCCCCCATAGTGTGGTATCATCCACCACACACTGTATGTGTAGGCATGCCATGGACTCCCACAGTCTCAGTGAGATCCCCCCCTCCCCGATCCCTGGTCCTGCCAGAAACAGAGAATTCCAGATGTAAAAATAGGGGTCCATGCCCCCACCCTGTACCAGTCCCCCCGTCACAGAGTACGCCATGGAAAGGCCCATGGCCGTCACCACGTAGGCCGTGATGTGTGCATACAATTGGCTTTGTTGCCCCCACGCCCATTGCAGATTCCCTCCTTGCGTCACCTGTTTGGTCACCAGTTCTCTGTCTGTCTGCCCATACCCATTGCTGAGGTCCAGGAACATTAAGAGGATTTCCCCTGTATCCCTTAGCTGTGTGAAGATGCCGGTGTAGGTTAGCCGCCGCAAGTGCTGGCAGTTCAGGCCCTTTAGGATCGCATGCTGCAACATGTGCAGGTCCTCCGGGGTGTTGTACCTCTGGCTCCTCATGAGGAGCAGCTTCTGCCCCTGCCTGGGTATTGCCGATCCCAGCATGATGGGTCGTGTGTGTTTGTTTAAAACGATACCTGGCTGTTTTTCAAAAGGCAGGTGCAAAAATCTGGTGCATTCTGCTGGTAGTTTGTCAATGGGGGTTAGCAGAACCTTCGCCTGCATGTGCTGGTATGCCAGCTCTGCGTGGATGGACAGCCCTGCCGCCACTCCATCCGCTGCTACCGTTAGGTTGCGTTGCGCCCTTGCCAGCTCCCTGCCCTCACCATACTGCATGGGGTACCCCAGTGTGTGTCTCACCTCACTTGCTGACTCTTCTGTCACCCTGGCCCTCTCTACTCTGGTCACTTTGTCATAGCATCCCCTGTCTTCTCCTGTTGGTGTGTGCCTGCTGACCCACTCCACACTTGGGCTGGCTGTTGGCAGAGTGTTTTTTCTCTGTGCCTCTTTCGCCACCACCTCCTTCACTTTCTCTCCCGTGGCCACTGTGTGTGTCGTGGTGTCCCATACCTTGGTGAGCTGGACCAGTTTGCTTGCTTTCTTGATCCTCAGGATTTTGGTGGTGGCCCCCGTTTGCTGTATCTGTTCCAGGACATGGCGTTCTTGCATTTTCGCCAGCCATACCTTATCATGGAGCATGGTGAGCACCTCCGGCACGTCCACCCAATTCCCCGTCCCCCCTCCCCCCCCCTGACTCTCCTGTTGCATGGCCTCTCTGATGGATTGTTCCGCTTGCCTTTGCACCCGTAGTTCATCCACTGCTGCCACTACCTCCCGGTACATGGCCACCCATTGCTGCACGGTGAGTCCCGCCCCACTGACACACTCCATCACCGTGCCCCAACTCTGTCTGTCCCCCGGCCCCCACGCATTGACTCCTGTGGGCTTGTGTCCCACCGGTGCGGTGTCGCTGTCCCACCCCCTCCCTACCCTCACCTTAAACTGCACCAGCGGATGGTCCGCCACTCCCTCACTGTAGTGCACCACTTCCGGCTCCATGGCCTGGGACGTGATCACCCAGTCTTTATGGTCTCTCGCCTCATGTCCTGTGGTGTGCGTGTACATTCTTCTGTCCTGCATCCACTGTGCTGTGGGTGTGTGTGTGGGGACATATCTGTTCCAATCACCACATATGATACATTGCGCATATGCATGCAACGCGTACACTGCCGTGAGTGTTTGCAGGCACTTGGCGTAGTCACCTGGTGCATTGCGTTGTGGCATGTGCACTACTATGAGCAGTATGGTGTGGTGTGCCATTCGTGCCAACACAGCCATGGCCCATCTGTCGTCATGCACTTTCTCCATGTGCGTGACCCTATCTGTATGCATCCACACCCCAATCCCCTTCCCGACCCCCATGTGCTTGGATATTCGCCTCTTGTACCCCATGAACAGGGGGTCTCGTTTTTCCACCCCCCATATTAATTTCCGCCACCGCCACAAGGGTGGCTCTGTTCCGTAGTGCCACTGTCTTTATCTCTTGCCATTTGCTTGCCGTCATGCTTTGCGCATTGACAAACATGCCTGTTATGGTTACCTTCCCTCCCCGCCCTTGTGACAGGATCTTAGGCATCCCACTCCATATGGATGTCGTATAGTGCATCTGGGGCAGTTGTGTTTGTGGGTGCAGGTACGCACTGCAAATGGTGTGCCCATTGCTGTGTGTTATTGTGCATCGCAGTTCCATTGTGGACATGTCCTCCTCCTTTGTGCCCCAGGCCCTGGCCCATTCTTCAAACAAGGCTCTCTCATTGCCTTTCATGCTCGCCCATACCTGTGCACATTTCCTTCCTTTACCACCATCTTTTCTGCGCCACACTCTTTTGCGCAGGATGGTCCATTGTAGTACAAATACATCATATGCTGGCAGCACCCATTCCCCTACCGTTCCCATGATCCCCTGTGCAGTGTATCTTTGCACTCCATAGTGTCCCCACCAATCGTGGGACATTTGTAGGCGAAACATGGCTCCCCCAAACTCCATGTCCCCTGACTCTACTGTGTGCACTGTCTCCGCCCTGTGTGCTTGTGCTGTGAGTGTAATGTGTTGTGGCCGACCTCGTTGCTGGATGCTCTTCCAGTGCTTGCTGACACCGTCTGGGTTCATGTGCCATTCCAGTCCCAGAGTGGTTATGGCCACCCTTAGACTGTGTGCCACCTGTGTGCGTTCATTGCCCGTGATCATCCAGGGGTGCATGCGGGGGTTCACCACTGGTCCATGTGGTTGTTTCAGGGTTTGGCCCATTTGTGGCCGCCCACTCGTGGTGCGACGATACTCCCATGCCATGGACATTCCCGGGGTGTCCAATACCCCTGGGTGCAGTGGCCGGCTCCCCCCTACTTGCATGGTGTGCTTTGGCTTGTTGCCTGCATTCGCTGCCTCCGCTGTGTAGGCCCTGGTGCCACCCTTCTGTACCCACATCCCTTTATATTGCACTGCCTGTTTCAGCATGTGCTCGTCTATGTGCATATCAAACATGACTGGTCCCCCTGTGCGTTCTTGTTCCCCCATCCCCCATATAGATATGAACAGTGTTGTGGGTGTGTGTGGCGCCATTGTGAGGATAACAAGTCGGCCCAGGGTCCCACTGAGACCTGCTGACGTGATGTTGATCGCCGGGTCTCCTCCTTTGCTTGGCCTTGTTCTCGTTACTGGTGTGGCTTGATCCTTGGCTATGTGGCATGTCACTGTACCCCATCGGCACTCTTCCACTTTCATGGACATGGCCACTCCTTTGAGGGCTGCTTGCCTCATCGTTCTTCCTCCCATGTATGCCTCATAGCTGGTCGCATCCACCGCCAGCAGCAGCGGTCTTTCACTTCTGCCATCCACCACAGCACATAGCGCCGGCCACATGTCCGCCAGGTTGTGGAATTTGAACTTTTCATTGATGAATTGTGCCACTCGGTTGGGGTTGCTGCAGCGTATTCCTGTCAGCTGTATCACCTTCAGCGCTTGCTGTTCCTCCGTGATGTCCACGTATTTGTTGTCCTCGCTGTCTTCTTCATCCTCATCCGGCTCTCGTTTGCGTTTCAGGTTGCGGATCATTCGCCTCATATCCGTTTCTTTCCCTTTTTCGCTCCCTTTCTTTTTCCCCACATCGCCCGCTTGATCTTGGTCCTTGGCCTTGTGCTTCTCCTTTTTGCTCTGCAGCAGTCTCATCAAGCGGTCTGTCTCATCCTCAGATTCAGAGCTGTCTTCCTCGGTCTCCGCCAACTGCTGTCGTAGTCTTTCTTTTTGTTGATCCTTCTGTGCTTTTGCCGCCGCCTTTTCTGCTTGCTTCAGCTTTGCTGTCAGCTCCTCTTTGCTCGGCGATGCCCTTGTCTGGCGCTTGTTTTTTTGCTCTTCCAATTGTGTTACTATTAGCTCTGCTTGTTCATCAAGAAGTCGCTGGATGTATATGTCCCTTTCATCTTCGGGCTCCACCGCTGGCTTCTTGTTTGGTGGCTTGTCCGCCTCAGGCTTTTTTGCCACAAATCCAGCCATGCGCGCCACGTTGGCTATGTGCTTCTTCCATGCTTGGTGCGTACTTTGTTCTCCACCCACTTGGAGGTGTTTGTTGCCGATCACTTTACTTCCTTCTCCTTTGGCCATCCTTTGGACTTCTTGTGCTACCGCCAGCTGGTGGTGATCTCCCAATCCTTCCAATGTCTGCATGTCCGCTCCTACACATTTCATTGTTCTTTGGAGCTCTGTGATTTGCTCTTCCGTGATGGCCTCCAGTGCTGCGTGGTAGGATTGGACACATACCTGTTCGTCCCGTAGGGCCATGGCAGCCATGGCTGTGTCCGTGAGTCCCTCCTTTGGTATGGTGTAAAGTGCCATTAGTTTGGCAGGCACCGCCCCTTCATGCATGGCAATCGCCAGGTCCACCCATCTTTCTTCATCGTCCACTGATTTCCATTGAATCAGCTCTTTTCCTTGGCGCACTTCAGTGTCTCCCCACTGGACAAATGTATTCAGTGTGAGGACTTTGGCGAGCTGTCCTGGGGACCCTGGGACCGACGCCATGTGGATCTGTACGAGGGTGTGGGGTTGCGTGGTGCCCCTTGTTGTTTCTTGCCCCCTGTGCTTTGTGCTTGTCCCCTGTGTGCGTGTATCCATATGTTTATCGTGTGTATTATGATTGTCTCTCATTCTCTCTATGGCATCTGCGGTCTGTCATTGAATTTTTCGGCTTTCCGGGCCATGACCACGCCGTTCGCGGGCTGCCGCTTGGCTGCTCATGCGCGTCGACTCCACCATTGCGGTGTTCGAATCGCTGCCTCTTGGCCTTGTTACCGGATCGCCAGCTTCCGCTTGTGCGTCCTGAGTAACATACCAGTGTTGTTGCGCTGGGCCGGTGTGTGTTGGAGTGTGTTGTGTGCCCTGTGGTATGCCTGCCCGTTTCATCTCTCGGGTCTTAATGCCTGCTTACTATGGCAGGTCTTTGCGCCGCCATATCAGGTGCCAGGTTCATGCGCCTGGTCTTATTTCCTTTTGCCTGTGTTTGTGTTCCTTTGCTTGCTGTTGTGTATTAATATCTTGCTTGTTTGTTTGCTTGCTTGTCGCACCTGTGCGCATCACGTCTCTGGTTCTCTTCACTGTCTGTTGTCGTCCTGTACCTGTATAATTTGTGATAATGCCGTGTAAACACATCGCCTCTCCTGAGGCGTTATGGGTTCCCTGCGGAGAGTGGGTGGGAGGGAGGGAGGGAGAGAGGGAGGGAAGGAGGGAGGGAGGTGTGGAGGGTGGGAGGGAGGGAGGGAGGAGGTGTGCCGTGCACAGGTGTACCTGGTGGCGCGCACCGCAACGTGGGAGGTTCTTATGGGTAGTGCTGGCCCTCGTCCGTTCACTCACTGCAAAAAATTTGTGGCGGCGACTCGGATTCGAACCCGCGACCTGGCCGCAGGCTCATTCGCTAGCAACCACACTAGCTACTGACCACGCGGTCAGTGTGGGATGTCATAGGTATTTCAACGACGGGCGGGTGCCTGGAGCAGAATTTTAATATGTTCCACACCATGCAGGCTTTGCCATGATCAACAAAAAAGGAGGGGTTGCAAATCCCGGTGACAAACTAACCAGCAGCCTTCACATAATTCGAAATTTTCTTGACAGCAGTTTTGGGAGGTGTGGAGGTGTGAAGGGAGGGGACGGAGATAGGGAGGGTGGGCAGGCGGGAGGTGTGGAAGGAGCGAGGGAGGGGTACGGGGGGTGGTGGTGGGGGCACCTTGGCCCACTTCTTGGCCCCCTTTTTGTTCTCCAGCCCTTTGTAGTTGGCGAAGAAGTGCTCGATCTCCTTCATCGCGTGGTTGGGCAGGTCCGACAGGTCCTGGATGGTCTTGGACCTGAACAGACACCACCCACAGACCAGACAGACCAGGTTGCATGCGTGGGTACCCAACCACGATTGTAGTCACTGGCATCCGTTCGGTGCCATTTTGCACCCTCTTTTCAAGATTAGCATTTTCTGTCCTCTTCGCCCCTTGCGCAAGTGGCTAAAATTGGCGCTAAAATTGGGCGAAAATCGGCAAAGTTGAGCAAGGTACCAGGGTACGTGCTGTGTTCAGGTGTATTGGTTGGTGCGGTGCCCCAAAGTGTTTCACTTGCGCGAGCACGGTGATACAAGCAGTTGTATTCTCGCCAAAGGAACATCAAGACCTGCTCATCACGCGGTTCAGGTCCGAGAACCAACGTCGCGCACACGGCGCCTTTTTGCGCAATTTTGGGGAGGAACACCGCTGATTTTCCAGTGGAGGAACACGGCTGAATCCCTGATCCCATTTCTCAATGTGCGCTGAAAGATCCTTGTTGGACTTGCTTGCCAGACAGTGCAACAGCTGCCTAGTGGAGTGGTTATGCACCCGCCCAGCCGTCAGTGCCCCGGAGGTTCGATTCCCGGGAAGAGCGAAGTGCGCGGCCGCTGGGCCAAGGCCATAACCACGGTACTGTGCTGAGGACTGTGTGTGGGACAAGGCTCTGGCCCCCTACCGAAGATACACGGCAGTGCCAGGTGGCCAAATTTTTTGCAACGGCGTTAATCAGAACAACCCTTTCCATCCTTCCACACCTGGGGTCTTTTTCCACAACGGCGATGAGCTTCTGGTCTTGGCCCTTCTCGTCCTCCATGTCCATCACACCCACGATTCGGGCATCCGCCACAACACCTGCACAGAACCGGTTGCGCTGGGGAGGCGCGCCGAGACATGAAACCGAGACCACCGGAATCCATGGCCCACTCGGTAGAGCAAAAAGACCAGTTGCGGATGCTGCACAGGTCAGACAACGGACAGAGCACGTAGAGCACGTGGCTCACCGGGCGGGGCCTGCTGAGCAAGTGCCAGGTCGTTGCTGTCGACTCATCAGTGGAAGCAGCACCAGAAAAATAACGGGCACCGACCTGAGCAAATTGCGTGCTGGTGCATTTGAACCCGAAAAATGAAAAATGCAAAAACTCCACCGTGGCACCACAGCCAAGCCGGATGGGTGGATGCACCCGACTCCCACAGACATCGTTCACTCCACCCCCTCTGGACCGGTGACAGGGTAGCCCTGCAAGCCCTAGACAGCCATCCGAGGATGGGTCGAACGGCCCCCAGTAGGTGGTAACCCCCAACCAAAGCAGGTGAAGTAAACGACCGCTGATGTACAAACTTATGTTCTTGCACCTGGGTATTTTCTTTTTCAATCAGATTGAGATTGTGGTTTGGATTCTGGTTGCGCCGTTTTGGCTAAGATCAAGTGCAGTATCTGTTCTTATCAGCTTTACGGTTTGGCTAAGATCAAGTGTAGTGTCCCTTGCACAGGTGTACCTGGTGGCGCGCACCGCAACGTGGGAGGTTCTTATGGGTAGTGCTGGCCCTCGTCCGTTCACTCACTGCAAAAAATTTGTGGCGGCGACTCGGATTCGAACCCGCGACCTAGCCGCAGGAGCGTCTTTGTCTGCTCACTCGCTAGCAACCACACTAGCTACTGACCACCCGGTCAATGTAGTATGTCACAGGTATTTCAACGACGGGCGGGTGCCTGGAGCAGAATTTTTAATACGTTCGACACCATGCGGGCTTTTCCATGATCGAGTTTTGTATTGGACATTTGCAATTTTCGAACGGCGGTTTGCGTGGCGCGTGTTTGTCCTGGGTGATCCTTGGACGTGTTGTCCCATTACAGGTCCTGTTTCCAACTGATGTTGGCGCAAATGCCTTCTGCTAGCACATTCGTCCCGAACATTGGTTGCCAATTCAACCGCAACTTATGCCTGCATGACCATGATTCAAACAGCATGAGGTGCAGATTTCAGGACAAAGGGACCCGTGGCTGCCAGTGGTGGAAAACAGCCGACTTTGCGCACCCGCGTGCACAGCGTACGGTGCGCCCCCCCCAGCCCACCTCCCCAGGCAACTCCTACCTCCAACCGCATACTGGTGGGTTGGAGTGCAACGTACCCAATTTTAGGGGAGGAGGGGTCGTGCATTTTTTCGTTTTAGGTGGAATCCACGGATTGCTAAACGTGCGGCTTGATATAACTCCAAAACCGAAAACAGGGTGTCTTGAAACCTCCTTTGTTCGATCGTATTAGTCTTGAGTTTCAGTTGTGGGGTGTGGCTTGTTCAATGAGCAACACAAGGCGGCAAAAATTCCAAAACAAGGTGCAACATTCCAAACCTGGAGTCAATGCGTAGTTCGACAAAATCAATACGTCGATGGGGTCTCCGTCACCGCACAACGTGTTGGGCACAAATCCGTAGTCTCCGGGATAGAAGACGGAGCTATGAAGGACACGATCCAGTGCCAGCAGACCCCAATCTTTTTCGAGCTCGTACTTATTGGGCGTTCCACGAGGGACCTCGACGAGGACCGGCACGACGTCCTCCTTCGTGCCCTTGGAGTGAGTCGCACACGCCGACTCAAGGCGATAGATGTCCACAGGTACCTTGTTGAAGCTGGCAGCTGCGCTTTGACCGCGAGAAAAGGAGTCACCCAAGCCGGCCATGATAGATGATAGATGAATCCTGTGCGGTGCAGACCACGCTCGATATCCTGGACCTTGAGACACAGTGCTGAGGTTCAGTGAAAGCTGCTGCGTACGCAGGCAGGAATTATACCGCGCTTGCGCGTTGGTTGGAGTCCTTGGGTGACACTGCGCCATACGGGCTCACAGATTTACATAGATTCCACAGGCCCAGCCAGCCAATGAGAACAGTTCGCTACAGCAGCAATTTCGTCCTTCCATTCACTTATCAAGAAGCACTAATCAGAGGCATCGCAATCAGATTTAACGCTGAAATTTCAGACAATACGTGAATCATGATATAAGGACCAAAATCCAATCACCCCAGACATTGATATTTGCAATTTGCATCTCCAACCCAAACACACCCACGATGCAGATCGCGTTGCAGAACCGCGAGAGGCAAGATCGCGGTGGCCCTTCAGCCTGACTCTGTTCGATGGATTTTGATGGATTGGATGCAGATTCACCTAGAGTATGTGAAGTTATTTTCGATATCTTTATTTCTTGGCAAGTTTGCCGGAGTGATTTAAGTTTGCGGATGTCAGTTTCCAGCACGGATCCTATGCAAGTTGGGGTTTGTTTGTCATGACCACTCTTGCTGATGACACGTGCTTGATTTATGCCGCTCCGTAGGCGGCGTACTTGGCAACATGTGAAGAGACAGGAGTGAAGCCCAACGTGGCAGTTTGCAATTGTTTGTCACCGGTACCTCATGATTACGATGCCGTGGGTTTGTTTGCTTGCAACTACATGTGCCATGTCGTTCGGAATCGGTCAAAGCTCGGAGTAGGGGTGTAATGCTGGCTTCGGAGATTGTTTCACGGCAAAAAATCGCAAGACGACCCTGTAGCAAGAACATGTGTAACTAGCGAAATAGTGCTGAGTGATGGTTCCAACAGCGCTAGTGGTATCGGCCGCAGTGAGATGGCTCTTGGCATTGCCGATGAGTGGGCACGGTAGTGCAAGCGGTGTTGGTTGTGCTCATGAGAGAGCTTTAAGAAATGGAAGTCACAGCTTTGGTCTTATGTTGTGTGCTCTTTGGGAACGGTTTGGTGTTGATTTTGGTCGCCTTGGCGGGCTTCTCTAGGGTAGGGTAAAGCTGGGGCTACAATCGGGAGAAGCTGAGTGCAAACACCGAACCAGTTTTCGGGTAGGGAGAGCATCGGGTGTAAGTTCAAAGGCAATATCCATGTGAATCGGTTACTTCATGCTCCACACAAACCAAATACCAAAGATAATAGTTCAATGTACATCATGGCAGCCCCCCATTGTACAAAGGCGCACAATGAGTTAGTCTCTCAACATGCATATATATGGTTCCCTTACTACACATTTGCAAAAAACAAAAACCAAAGGCGAAGGTAGGCCTCATACAGTCACAACAAAGCGCTGGGCTTCCTCATCGGCTCCCCCGGCGGATGGGTGCCTCGGCAAATGTTAGGGATTCGGCGTCCAATGGAGGGAAATAGGGAGAATCGGCAAAAGGGCGAGCAATAGCGGATGATGAGATGAAGCTATCGCTCCCAAGGCAGTTCCGCGTGGAGGGTGAGGCCTCGGGGTTTTTGCCCCGACTAGCCCAACGTCCCTCGGGACCACAAGGACATCATCACTCCTATCTCGGGATTGCTAAACCACTCAAGACGTCTTGCGTAACTGTGCCCCCCTCTTCTAATGAGCAATTGCTATTGACGAGTTTGAGCTGGTGCTGAGCGTGCTCTTGTAAGTTGACCGATGAGAGTGGGCATAAAGGTTGGCCCGAAACATGCTGCGTTGGGGTTTGATTTGCACTTGTTTGCTTGCACAGATGAAATACGACTAGGCACCACATACATCGGACGGAAAGGACTTTTGGCGCTGCTACCGACGTTGGCGAAATGCCACCGAATCGAGAAGGTTGGTTTGCAGCAAAACGGGCTTGGTGACGATGACGTGATGGTGCAACTTATCCGTACTTTGCAATCGTGTCCGGAGCTCCGACACATCGATTTGTCGGGCAATGACGTTGGGTCGAGAGTTGGGGTCGCGATTGTGAATCTATTGCGCTCCAAGGTAGTGCTCGTGCATGTTCATTTGCTTTAACGTGTGGTTCTCAGCGGGGGGGGAGGGGGGCGAAGGAAGGGAGACGTGGACAAAGAGCTTTCCAAACCTGCAGAGAATGGACCAATTTGGAGGTGTTTTGACACCCACACACCCAAGACGACCATCCTTTCATGAGTGACAAGATGGCCCTTTTCGTTGCGATCGCACACACGCAGGCATGATTGGCAAATTTTGGACAAATGGGAAATGCTACGAAGTGGAAACATGGATGCCATCGCCGATGTTCCTTCCTTTCACGCGACGGTTACCACATAACGAGCGCACGCCACGTGCCCTAGGAGAAGCGTGAACATGGGTCCAATGCGCAAGCTAATGAACGCAGTAAAGGGTGCTCGCTTGCGACGACCAAAGACGCCCGTGTGTGCTCTATGCGGACAGGCCGACGGCCTCGTGCCCTGTGGTTCTCCGGTTGGGTTCAGAGAGTACGAGCCTAGCCATGTGAAGTAATGCCCTTCCAAGCACCAACCTCATGGGCATTGTGGCCATTTTGCTTCTTTGAGGAATTCTTGTACATGTTGCTTTCACAGCAACGACAAACTCTTTCGCCCTTTGGTACAACATTTGGGAACTCTTACACACCGCGACATGAATCATCATCTTTACCCGGATCAAAGGACATGCTAAACTTTGAAGGAAACGAAACATTTGACACCATCTCCAAGTGGATCTCCTCTCACCCTATACACCTACCTCATCATCACCAGCCCGCAAACTCTCTCTTCGTTTATCAATACCTCACCGTTCAAGATTTCTTTGTGCTGCCAATGTTTGTAGCAAAGGGTTCCGATTAGCAGCCAAGGAATGGACCGTTTTCCTCCCACGGCCATTTGAATGTTCGGCGAACGCACCTACCTCGGTGTTAAGCAGCAAGGGTATGGCTTGGAGTGGTACGGGGACCAATGTAGCCACCCGCGTACATGTAAAGATTTAGCTTCCCAACGACACACGCTCTCTGCGGACGGGTGGCCTCTTTGAGCGTGAGTAGAAGTTGGGCACGTGACTGTGGCAAAGGAAAACAAGACCGCAAACCTCACTACACACTCAACACTTTTCCTTGCCCCCTGTGCAACACCCATCACCCCATCGACCCCATTACCATCACCTCAGGATGTCTTCACACTGCTCATCTCGGTAACAAAATTCACCAAACCTAGGACCCCCCTTTCTACCAAACGGTCCTCAACCGGTGGGCTCCTGTCGTTAAGTGCATTTTGAAGTCGTTTTTGGCGGTGTTTAATGGCTTGTTGGAGGAGGTGTTTATGCTCATAGTAGGTGGATTGTGGTGGGGGTTGCTTTTACCGATTGCTCAATGAATTGGGGATGAGAGTTCTCATGCAATTACATTTTTCACCAATGTCTGCAAATTAAAGACGAGTTATTGGCCAAACGACTCCCTAACCTTTCATCTCGCCAGCCCACATCCACTGACAACCCCCATGTTCAATGACCATCTGTGCCCTCTCACCCATCAAGGGATCCTACCTTGCACAAATCTTCGCAACCACTGTCACCCTGCACTTCCACGATCTGTCCCATCTTCCCCAAACCATCATCTTTGCCATTGATAATCTTAGCACCTGTACCATCCTCAACTTTTTCCAAACTCAACCGTACAAACCTCCCACGCAGTAAACATATTCGCCGCCTCCTGCAGCTTCTGTGTGAACAACCAGCTTTCACTGCACCACGGAATTACATTCCATCACAGTACATCAACACCCACAAATGCCTACATGCACACAACACAACCCACAGGCACAAACCGGCTCACACCGCATCCCCCCCCTTCAAAAACCCACGACACCCATAGACACACAGCACCCCCCCCCCCCCCGAACAACCCCAACCAACCAATCAATTGTGCAGATGGACAGCCCTTGTGTTGGAATGCCGCTAGCCTGGTTTTCCTCATTTTTCTGTCTGTCCGGAGGCGGTTTGGTGACGACCCCTCCTTGCAGTAGCTTCTTGATGCCATTTGTTTATGTCCTTTTTTTCTGTGCCATATCACAGACCAACGGGCAAGCTGATGGAGCCACAGCCCACAGCACTCAGGCGCATGGTGTATTTTAGCAGGGTTTGAACCCATGAGTTGTTTTACATATGGCTGTTGTCTTTCGATGAACTTCGGCTCGCCATGAACGCTTGCATGCACTTGGTCAGGTAGCTTTTGTGTTATGCTCGGAGTTTTGCTTAACAACTCAACATCTCCTGGGGGGGGGGGGGGGGGGCTGTGACCCCCCCCCCCCTCGGACCCCCCCACCCCCCCCTTAAGGGATTGGGCAATTTTGGCCAATCAAAAAATTGCTCTGGCGCCTTCGGCGCAAGTCAGTTCAGGCCAAAAAATTTCTTCGGAGCCTCTAACAACTCAGGTTCTCCCAGGGGGGTCCCCCCCACAGCCCCCCCCACGCCCCCCTTCCCACCCCCCCCTTGGACCCCCCCCCCCTTTAAGCAGATGATGCACTTATGCCTGACTGTGGAGTGCATTGCCGCTGGTTTGCATTTGTCTGTTTTTTAATTAGGTCACACCCCCCCTGTAAGCAGAACTCTGGTTATGCTCACTTGGTGACCACCCCCATGCATCAAAAAAGAAATCTTGAACCACTGCCGGTGCAGCATTCGTCGTTGCTTTAAACTAGGATATCCTTTGTGCTTGTTCATCCTCATCACTTTCTGCCTTACCGTGCCTGAAGTACGCACACACCGTTGGGTTTCCAACGTACAGGCAAGAATGGGCAGCGCAAGGAGGGCCCATGAAAGCACGTTAAGCAATAAACCCCAGAACTACCGCCCAAGAGTGGAGTTGCGGATGCGCTTTGTCACGATTCGCGCTTCAAGTTCCCGTGAGCTGATGACCTGTGCTTTGATTGCCTTGTGTACTTTGCTTTGTGTACTTAGGCTTCCGCAACCAATAATACACACTAGAAGAGCAATGTACTCAACCATGTGAAAAGAGCAAACAACACTCAGAATATTTCTTGCCCGCCCCAACTGGGTCGGTGAACGCTCATGGTAATTGTGTGCAATCCAGCCCCTTCTTCTTTGATATGTGGGAGGGGACACGGGGGAGGAACCGGGGAGCACCTCACTTTTGGACCATGAGTGCTATAAGACTTCGCGGAGCCGGTACAAAAAACAAGATCGTGGCGGGTGCTGCGGTTGTACTCCTTGTGCCTTTGTTGCAAGCAACGAGGTCGAAAAGTCGATGGGATAACAATGGGAATTATGCGCCGCGGCAACTGCATGACCACCTGATTTCGGATGAGATCAGAGTCCTACCGGTCCCATTGGCCTTCGGCGATCGTCATTTGATTCATCATCATTTGCACAAGGTAGGGAGGGATCCATGCGCACCAAGGACCCCCGGAGCCAGGGTCCAGAATACAGAAGGTGGGAGAGGGATCCATGCTCCTTGGGTCATTTTGTTGTCCCGGGTCGGCTGTGTGTGAGCGCGTTGGCTTCAAGGAGCGTGTAGGCAAAGCAATTTCATCCAGAGTCATCTTGACGGCCTCCACGGCTTTGAGTGTCATCTCCTCCTGGAACGTATGCATCACCCGTTGTCCCCTGTGTCCCAGCGTCGTGGGCGCCAGGGCTAGTCTCACCTTGGTCAATTAACTTCGGATGCACCCGGCCACTTCGTCTTCATGGGGAATCTGCCAGCTCAACAACTTCGGTTGCTTCCGAAGCCATCAATGTACTGCATTTTGGACAGTAGTGCTTTCTTTTGGGGCCATGGAACGGCCCAAAAACGGCCCCGTGCTTCCATACTCAAGGCCTTGCATGAGCTCTGTTTCAGCACGTGCGACACAGCAGCAACCAACCCAACGTTAGAACAAGGCCGTACGCGAGGCCTTGCATGAGCTCTGTTTCAGCACGTGCGACACAGCACCAACCAACCCAATGTTAGAACAAGGCCGTACTCGAGGCCTTGCATGAGCTCTGTTTCAGCACATGCGACACAGCACCAACCAACCCAACGTTAGAACAAGGCCGTACTCGAGGCCTTGCATGAGCTCTGTTTCAGCACGTGCGACACAGCACCAACCAACCCAACGTTAGAACAAGGCCGTACTCGAGGCCTTGCATGAGCTCTGTTTCAGCACGTGCGACACAGCACCAACCAACCCAACGTTAGAACAAGGCCGTACTCGAGGCCTTGCATGAGCTCTGTTTCAGCATGGGCAACACAGCACCAACCAACCCAACGTTAGAACAAGGCCGTACTCGAGGCCTTGCATGAGCTCTGTTTCAGCACGTGCGACACAGCAGCAACCAACCCAACGTTAGAACAAGGCCGCACGCGAGGCCTTGCATGAGCTCTGTTTCAGCACGTGCGACACAGCACCAACCAACCCAATGTTAGAACAAGGCCGTACTCGAGGCCTTGCATTAGCTCTGTTTCAGCACATGCGACACAGCACCAACCAACCCAACGTTAGAACAAGGCCGTACTCGAGGCCTTGCATGAGCTCTGTTTCAGCACGTGCGACACAGCACCAACCAACCCAACGTTAGAACAAGGCCGTACTCGAGGCCTTGCATGAGCTCTGTTTCAGCACGTGCGACACAGCACCAACCAACCCAACGTTAGAACAAGGCCGTACTCGAGGCCTTGCATGAGCTCTGTTTCACCACGTGCAACACAGCAGCAACCAACCCAACGTTAGAACAAGGCCGTACTCGAGGCCTTGCATTAGCTCTGTTTCAGCACGTGCGACACAGCACCAACCAACCCAATGTTAGAACAAGGCCGTACTCGAGGCCTTGCATGAGCTCTGTTTCAGCACATGCGACACGGCAGTAACCAACCCAACGTTAGAACAAGGCCGTACTCGAGGCCTTGCATGAGCTCTGTTTCAGCACGTGCGACACAGCAGCAACCAACCCAACGTTAGAACAAGGCCGTACGCGAGGCCTTGCATGAGCTCTGTTTCAGCACGTGCGACACAGCAGTAACCAACCCAACGTTAGAACAAGGCCGTACTCGAGGCCTTGCATGAGCTCTGTTTCAGCACGTGCGACACAGCAGCAACCAACCCAACGTTAGAACAAGGCCGTACGCGAGGCCTTGCATGAGCTCTGTTTCAGCACGTGCGACACAGCAGTAACCAACCCAACGTTAGAACAAGGCCGTACTCGAGGCCTTGCATGAGCTCTGTTTCAGCACGTGCGACACAGCAGCAACCAACCCAACGTTAGAACAAGGCCGTACGCGAGGCCTTGCATTAGCTCTGTTTCAGCACGTGCGACACAGCAGCAACCAACCCAACGTTAGAACAAGGCCGTACTCGAGGCCTTGCATGAGCTCTGTTTCAGCACGTGCGACACAGCAGCAACCAACCCAACGTTAGAACAAGACCGTACTGGAGGCCTTGCATGAGCTCTGTTTCAGCACGTGCGACACAGCACCGACCCACCCAACGTTAGAACAAGGCCGTACTCGAGGCCTTGCATGAGCTCTGTTTCACCACGTGCAACACAGCAGCAACCAACCCAACGTTAGAACAAGGCCGTACTCGAGGCCTTGCATGAGCTCCGTTTCAGCACGTGCGACACAGCACCAACCAACCCAATGTTAGAACAAGGCCGTACTCGAGGCCTTGCATGAGCTCTGTTTCAGCACATGCGACACGGCAGTAACAAACCCAACGTTAGAACAAGGCCGTACTCGAGGCCTTGCATGAGCTCTGTTTCAGCACGTGCGACACAGCAGCAACCAACCCAACGTTAGAACAAGGCCGTACCCGAGGCCTTGCATGAGCTCTGTTTCAGCACGTGCGACACAGCACCAACCGACCCAACGTTAGAACAAGGCTGTACTCGAGGCCTTGCATGAGCTCTGTTTCAGCACGTGGAACACGGCAGTAACCAACCCAACGTTAGAACAAGGCCGTACTCGAGGCCTTGCATGAGCTCTGTTTCAGCACATGTGACACAGCAGCAACCAACCCAACGTTAGAACAAGGCCGTACTCGAGGCCTTGCATGAGCTCTGTTTCAGCACATGTGACACAGCAGCAACCAACCCAACGTTAGAACAAGGCCGTACGCAAGGCCTTGCATGAGCTCTGTTTCAGCACGTGCGACACAGCAGCAACCAACCCAACATTAGAACAAGGTCTTACTGGAGGCCTTGCATGAGCTCTGTTTCAGCACGTGCGACACAGCAGCAACCAACCCAACGTTAGAACAAGGCCGTACTCGAGGCCTTGCATGAGCTCTGTTTCAGCACGTGCGACACAGCAGCAACCAACCCAACGTTAGAACAAGGCCGTACTGGAGGCCTTGCATGAGCTCTGTTTCAGCACGTGCGACACAGCAGCAACCAACCCAACGTTAGAACAAGGCCGTACTCGAGGCCTTGCATGAGCTCTGTTTCAGCACGTGCGACACAGCACCAACCAACCCAACGTTAGAACAAGGCCGTACGCGAGGCCTTGCATGAGCTCTGTTTCCGCACATGTAACACAGCAGCAACCAACCCAACGTTAGAACAAGGCCGTACGCGAGGCCTTGCATGAGCTCTGTTTCAGCACGTGCGACACAGCAGCAACCAACCCAACATTAGAACAAGGTCGTACTGGAGGCCTTGCATGAGCTCTGTTTCAGCACGTGCGACACAGCACCAACCAACCCAACGTTAGAACAAGGCCGTACTCGAGGCCTTGCATGAGCTCTGTTTCAGCATGGGCAACACAGCACCAACCAACCCAACGTTAGAACAAGGCCGTACTCGAGGCCTTGCATGAGCTCTGTTTCAGCACGTGCGACACAGCAGCAACCAACCCAACGTTAGAACAAGGCCGCACGCGAGGCCTTGCATGAGCTCTGTTTCAGCACGTGCGACACAGCACCAACCAACCCAATGTTAGAACAAGGCCGTACTCGAGGCCTTGCATGAGCTCTGTTTCAGCACATGCGACACAGCACCAACCAACCCAACGTTAGAACAAGGGCGTACTCGAGGCCTTGCATGAGCTCTGTTTCAGCACGTGCGACACAGCACCAACCAACCCAACGTTAGAACAAGGCCGTACTCGAGGCCTTGCATGAGCTCTGTTTCAGCACGTGCGACACAGCACCAACCAACCCAACGTTAGAACAAGGCCGTACTCGAGGCCTTGCATGAGCTCTGTTTCAGCATGGGCAACACAGCACCAACCAACCCAACGTTAGAACAAGGCCGTACTCGAGGCCTTGCATGAGCTCTGTTTCAGCACGTGCGACACAGCAGCAACCAACCCAACGTTAGAACAAGGCCGTACGCGAGGCCTTGCATGAGCTCTGTTTCAGCACATGCGACACAGCACCAACCAACCCAACGTTAGAACAAGGCCGTATGCGATGCCTTGCATGAGCTCTGTTTCAGCACATGCGACACAGCAGCAACCAACCCAACGTTAGAACAAGGCCGTACGCGAGGCCTTGCATGAGCTCTGTTTCAGCACGTGCGACACAGCAGTAACCAACCCAACGTTAGAACAAGGCCGTACTCGAGGCCTTGCATGAGCTCTGTTTCAGCACGTGCGACACAGCAGCAACCAACCCAACGTTAGAACAAGGCCGTACGCGAGGCCTTGCATGAGCTCTGTTTCAGCACGTGCGACACAGCAGCAACCAACCCAACGTTAGAACAAGGCCGTACTCGAGGCCTTGCATGAGCTCTGTTTCAGCACGTGCGACACAGCAGCAACCAACCCAACGTTAGAACAAGACCGTACTGGAGGCCTTGCATGAGCTCTGTTTCAGCACGTGCGACACAGCACCGACCCACCCAACGTTAGAACAAGGCCGTACTCGAGGCCTTGCATGAGCTCTGTTTCACCACGTGCAACACAGCAGCAACCAACCCAACGTTAGAACAAGGCCGTACTCGAGGCCTTGCATGAGCTCCGTTTCAGCACGTGCGACACAGCACCAACCAACCCAATGTTAGAACAAGGCCGTACTCGAGGCCTTGCATGAGCTCTGTTTCAGCACATGCGACACGGCAGTAACCAACCCAACGTTAGAACAAGGCCGTACTCGAGGCCTTGCATGAGCTCTGTTTCAGCACGTGCGACACAGCAGCAACCAACCCAACGTTAGAACAAGGCCGTACTCGAGGCCTTGCATGAGCTCTGTTTCAGCACGTGCGACACAGCACCAACCAACCCAACGTTAGAACAAGGCCGTACTCGAGGCCTTGCATGAGCTCTGTTTCAGCACGTGGAACACGGCAGTAACCAACCCAACGTTAGAACAAGGCCGTACTCGAGGCCTTGCATGAGCTCTGTTTCAGCACATGTGACACAGCAGCAACCAACCCAACGTTAGAACAAGGCCGTACGCGAGGCCTTGCATGAGCTCTGTTTCAGCACATGTGACACAGCAGCAACCAACCCAACGTTAGAACAAGGCCGTACGCGAGGCCTTGCATGAGCTCTGTTTCAGCACGTGCGACACAGCAGCAACCAACCCAACATTAGAACAAGGTCGTACTGGAGGCCTTGCATGAGCTCTGTTTCAGCACGTGCGACACAGCAGCAACCAACCCAACGTTAGAACAAGGCCATACTCGAGGCCTTGCATGAGCTCTGTTTCAGCACGTGCGACACAGCAGCAACCAACCCAACGTTAGAACAAGGCCGTACGCGAGGCCTTGCATGAGCTCTGTTTCAGCACGTGCGACACAGCAGCAACCAACCCAACGTTAGAACAAGGCCGTACTCGAGGCCTTGCATGAGCTCTGTTTCAGCACGTGCGACACAGCAGTAACCAACCCAACGTTAGAACAAGGCCGTACGCGAGGCCTTGCATGAGCTCTGTTTCCGCACATGTAACACAGCATCAACCAACCCAACGTTAGAACAAGGCCGTACGCGAGGCCTTGCATGAGCTCTGTTTCAGCACGTGCGACACAGCAGCAACCAACCCAACATTAGAACAAGGTCGTACTGGAGGCCTTGCATGAGCTCTGTTTCAGCACGTGCGACACAGCAGCAACCAACCCAACGTTAGAACAAGGCCGTACTCGAGGCCTTGCATGAGCTCTGTTTCAGCACGTGCGACACAGCAGCAACCAACCCAACGTTAGAACAAGGCCGTACTCGAGGCCTTGCATGAGCTCTGTTTCAGCATGTGCGACACAGCAGCAACCAACCCAATGTTAGAACAAGGCCGTACTCGAGGCCTTGCATGAGCTCTGTTTCAGCACATGCGACACAGCAGCAACCAACCCAACGTTAGAACAAGGCCGTACTCGAGGCCTTGCATGAGCTCTGTTTCAGCACGTGCGACACAGCACCAACCAACCCAACGTTAGAACAAGGCCGTACGCGAGGCCTTGCATGAGCTCTGTTTCAGCACGTGCGACACAGCAGCAACCAACCCAACGTTAGAACAAGGCCGTACTCGAGGCCTTGCATGAGCTCTGTTTCAGCACGTGCGACACAGCACCAACCAACCCAACGTTAGAACAAGACCGTACTCGAGGCCTTGCATGAGCTCTGTTTCAGCACGTGGAACACGGCAGTAACCAACCCAACGTTAGAACAAGGCCGTACTCGAGGCCTTGCATGAGCTCTGTTTCAGCACATGTGACACAGCAGCAACCAACCCAACGTTAGAACAAGGCCGTACTCGAGGCCTTGCATGAGCTCTGTTTCAGCACATGTGACGGAGCAGCAACCAACCCAACGTTAGAACAAGGCCGTACGCGAGGCCTTGCATGAGCTCTGTTTCAGCACGTGCGACACAGCAGCAACCAACCCAACATTAGAACAAGGTCGTACTGGAGGCCTTGCATGAGCTCTGTTTCAGCACGTGCGACACAGCACCAACCAACCCAATGTTAGAACAAGGCCGTACTCGAGGCCTTGCATGAGCTCTGTTTCAGCACGTGCAACACAGCAGCAACCAACCCAATGTTAGAACAAGGCCGTACTCGAGGCCTTGCATGAGCTCTGTTTCAGCACATGCGACACAGCAGCAACCAACCCAACGTTGGAACAAGGCCGTACTCGAGGCCTTGCATGAGCTCTGTTTCAGCACGTGCGACACAGCACCAACCAACCCAACGTTAGAACAAGGCCGTACGCGAGGCCTTGCATGAGCTCTGCTTCAGCATGGGCAACACAGCACCAACCAACCCAACGTTAGAACAAGGCCGTACTCGAGGCCTTGCATGAGCTCTGTTTCAGCACGTGCGACACAGCACCAACCAACCCAACGTTAGAACAAGACCGTACTCGAGGCCTTGCATGAGCTCTGTTTCAGCACGTGCGACACAGCACCAACCAACCCAACGTTAGAACAAGGCCGTACTCGAGGCCTTGCATGAGCTCTGTTTCAGCACCTGCGACACAGCAGCAACCAACCCAACGTTAGAACAAGGCCGTACTCGAGGCCTTGCATGAGCTCTGTTTCAGCACGTGCGACACAGCAGCAACCAACCCAACGTTAGAACAAGGCCGTACTCGAGGCCTTGCATGAGCTCTGTTTCAGCACATGTAACACATCAGCAACCAACCCAACGTTAGAACAAGGCCGTACTCGAGGCCTTGCATGAGCTCTGTTTCAGCACGTGCGACACAACACCAACCAACCCAACGTTAGAACAAGGCCGTACTCGAGGCCTTGCATGAGCTCTGTTTCAGCACGTGGAACACGGCAGTAAGCAACCCAACGTTAGAACAAGGCCGTACTCGAGGCCTTGCATGAGCTCTGTTTCAGCACATGTGACACAGCAGCAACCAACCCAACGTTAGAACAAGGCCGTACTCGAGGCCTTGCATGAGCTCTGTTTCAGCACATGTAACACAGCAGCAACCAACCCAACGTTAGAACAAGGCCGTACTCGAGGCCTTGCATGAGCTCTGTTTCAGCACGTGCGACACAGCACCAACCAACCCAACGTTAGAACAAGGCCGTACTCGAGGCCTTGCATGAGCTCTGTTTCAGCACGTGGAACACGGCAGTAACCAACCCAACGTTAGAACAAGGCCGTACTCGAGGCCTTGCATGAGCTCTGTTTCAGCACATGTGACACAGCAGCAACCAACCCAACGTTAGAACAAGGCCGTACTCGAGGCCTTGCATGAGCTCTGTTTCAGCACATGTGACACAGCAGCAACCAACCCAACGTTAGAACAAGGCCGTACTCGAGGCCTTGCATGAGCTCTGTTTCAGCACGTGCGACACAGCACCAACCAACCCAACGTTAGAACAAGGCCGTACTCGAGGCCTTGCATGAGCTCTGTTTCAGCACGTGCGACACAGCACCAACCAACCCAACGTTAGAACAAGACCGTACTCGAGGCCTTGCATGAGCTCTGTTTCAGCACGTGCGACACAGCACCAACCAACCCAACGTTAGAACAAGGCCGTACTCGAGGCCTTGCATGAGCTCTGTTTCAGCACGTGGAACACGGCAGTAACCAACCCAACGTTAGAACAAGGCCGTACTCGAGGCCTTGCATGACCTCTGTTTCAGCACATGTGACACAGCAGCAACCAACCCAACGTTAGAACAAGGCCGTACTCGAGGCCTTGCATGAGCTCTGTTTCAGCACGTGCGACACAGCACCAACCAACCCAACGTTAGAACAAGGCCGTACTCGAGGCCTTGCATGAGCTCTGTTTCAGCACGTGGAACACGGCAGTAACCAACCCAACGTTAGAACAAGGCCGTACTCGAGGCCTTGCATGAGCTCTGTTTCAGCACATGTGACACAGCAGCAACCAACCCAACGTTAGAACAAGGCCGTACTCGAGGCCTTGCATGAGCTCTGTTTCAGCACATGTGACACAGCAGCAACCAACCCAACGTTAGAACAAGGCCGTACGCGAGGCCTTGCATGAGCTCTGTTTCAGCACGTGCGACACAGCAGCAACCAACCCAACATTAGAACAAGGTCGTACTGGAGGCCTTGCATGAGCTCTGTTTCAGCACGTGGGACACAGCAGCAACCAACCCAACGTTAGAACAGGGCCGTACTCGAGGCCTTGCATGAGCTCTGTTTCAGCACGTGCGACACAGCAGCAACCAACCCAACGTTAGAACAAGGCCGTACGCGAGGCCTTGCATGAGCTCTGTTTCAGCACGTGCGACACAGCAGCAACCAACCCAACGTTAGAACAAGGCCGTACTCGAGGCCTTGCATGAGCTCTGTTTCAGCACGTGCGACACAGCAGTAACCAACCCAACGTTAGAACAAGGCCGTACGCGAGGCCTTGCATGAGCTCTGTTTCCGCACATGTAACACAGCAGCAACCAACCCAACGTTAGAACAAGGCCGTACGCGAGGCCTTGCATGAGCTCTGTTTCAGCACGTGCGACACAGCAGCAACCAACCCAACATTAGAACAAGGTCGTACTGGAGGCCTTGCATGAGCTCTGTTTCAGCACGTGCGACACAGCAGCAACCAACCCAACGTTAGAACAAGGCCGTACTCGAGGCCTTGCATGAGCTCTGTTTCAGCACGTGCGACACAGCAGCAACCAACCCAACGTTAGAACAAGGCCGTACTCGAGGCCTTGCATGAGCTCTGTTTCAGCACGTGCGACACAGCAGCAACCAACCCAATGTTAGAACAAGGCCGTACTCGAGGCCTTGCATGAGCTCTGTTTCAGCACATGCGACACAGCAGCAACCAACCCAACGTTAGAACAAGGCCGTACTCGAGGCCTTGCATGAGCTCTGTTTCAGCACGTGCGACACAGCACCAACCAACCCAACGTTAGAACAAGGCCGTACGCGAGGCCTTGCATGAGCTCTGTTTCAGCACGTGCGACACAGCACCAACCAACCCAACGTTAGAACAAGGCCGTACTCGAGGCCTTGCATGAGCTCTGTTTCAGCACGTGCGACACAGCAGCAACCAACCCAACGTTAGAACAAGGCCGTACGCGAGGCCTTGCATGAGCTCTGTTTCAGCACGTGCGACACAGCAGCAACCAACCCAACGTTAGAACAAGGCCGTATGCGAGGCCTTGCATGAGCTCTGTTTCAGCACGTGCGACACAGCAGCAACCAACCCAACGTTAGAACAAGGCCGTACGCGAGGCCTTGCATGAGCTCTGTTTCAGCACGTGCGACACAGCAGCAACCAACCCAACGTTAGAACAAGGCCGTACTCGAGGCCTTGCATGAGCTCTGTTTCAGCACGTGCGACACAGCAGCAACCAACCCAACGTTAGAACAAGGCCGTACGCGAGGCCTTGCATGAGCTCTGTTTCAGCACGTGCGACACAGCAGCAACCAACCTAACGTTAGAACAAGGCCGTACTCGAGGCCTTGCATGAGCTCTGTTTCAGCACGTGCGACACAGCAGCAACCAACCCAACGTTAGAACAAGGCCGTACTCGAGGCCTTGCATGAGCTCTGTTTCAGCACGTGCGACACGGCAGTAACCAACCCAACGTTAGAACAAGGCCGTACTCGAGGCCTTGCATGAGCTCTGTTTCAGCACATGTGACACAGCAGCAACCAACCCAACGTTAGAACAAGGCCGTACTCGAGGCCTTGCATGAGCTCTGTTTCCGCACATGTAACACAGCAGCAACCAACCCAACGTTAGAACAAGGCCGTACGCGAGGCCTTGCATGAGCTCTGTTTCAGCACGTGCGACACAGCAGCAACCAACCCAACATTAGAACAAGGTCGTACTGGAGGCCTTGCATGAGCTCTGTTTCAGCACGTGCGACACAGCAGCAACCAACCCAACGTTAGAACAAGGCCGTACTCGAGGCCTTGCATGAGCTCTGTTTCAGCACGTGCAACACAGCAGCAACCAACCCAACGTTAGAACAAGGCCGTACGCGAGGCCTTGCATGAGCTCTGTTTCAGCACGTGCGACAGGGCAGTAACCAACCCAACGTTAGAACAAGGCCGTACTCGAGGCCTTGCATGAGCTCTGTTTCAGCACGTGCGACACAGCAGTAACCAACCCAACGTTAGAACAAGGCCGTACGCGAGGCCTTGCATGAGCTCTGTTTCAGCACGTGCGACACAGCAGCAACCAACCCAACGTTAGAACAAGGCCGTACTCGAGGCCTTGCATGAGCTCTGTTTCAGCACGTGCGACACAGCAGCAACCAACCCAACGTTAGAACAAGGCCGTACTCGAGGCCTTGCATGAGCTCTGTTTCAGCACGTGCGACACGGCAGTAACCAACCCAACGTTAGAACAAGGCCGTACTCGAGGCCTTGCATGAGCTCTGTTTCAGCACATGTGACACAGCAGCAACCAACCCAACGTTAGAACAAGGCCGTACTCGAGGCCTTGCATGAGCTCTGTTTCCGCACATGTAACACAGCAGCAACCAACCCAACGTTAGAACAAGGCCGTACGCGAGGCCTTGCATGAGCTCTGTTTCAGCACGTGCGACACAGCAGCAACCAACCCAACATTAGAACAAGGTCGTACTGGAGGCCTTGCATGAGCTCTGTTTCAGCACGTGCGACACAGCAGCAACCAACCCAACGTTAGAACAAGGCCGTACTCGAGGCCTTGCATGAGCTCTGTTTCAGCACGTGCAACACAGCAGCAACCAACCCAACGTTAGAACAAGGCCGTACGCGAGGCCTTGCATGAGCTCTGTTTCAGCACGTGCGTCAGGGCAGTAACCAACCCAACGTTAGAACAAGGCCGTACTCGAGGCCTTGCATGAGCTCTGTTTCAGCACGTGCGACACAGCAGTAACCAACCCAACGTTAGAACAAGGCCGTACGCGAGGCCTTGCATGAGCTCTGTTTCAGCACGTGCGACACAGCAGCAACCAACCCAACGTTAGAACAAGGCCGTACTCGAGGCCTTGCATGAGCTCTGTTTCAGCACATGTAACACAGCAGCAACCAACCCAACGTTAGAACAAGGCCGTACGCGAGGCCTTGCATGAGCTGTGTTTCAGCACGTGCGACACAGCAGTAACCAACCCAACGTTAGAACAAGGCCGTACGCGAGGCCTTGCATGAGCTCTGTTTCAGCACGTGCGACACAGCAGTAACCAACCCAACGTTAGAACAAGGCCGTACGCGAGGCCTTGCATGAGCTCTGTTTCAGCACGTGCGACACAGCAGCAACCAACCCAACGTTAGAACAAGGCCGTACTCGAGGCCTTGCATGAGCTCTGTTTCAGCACATGTAACACAGCAGCAACCAACCCAACGTTAGAACAAGGCCGTACTCGAGGCCTTGCATGAGCTCTGTTTCAGCACGTGCGACACAGCAGTAACCAACCCAACGTTAGAACAAGGCCGTACGCGAGGCCTTGCATGAGCTCTGTTTCAGCACGTGCGACACAGCAGCAACCAACCCAAAGTTAGAACAAGGCCGTACGCGAGGCCTTGCATGAGCTCTGTTTTAGCACGTGCGACACAGCAGCAACCAACCCAACGTTAGAACAAGGCCGTACGCGAGGCCTTGCATGAGCTGTGTTTCAGCACGTGCGACACAGCAGCAACCAACCCAACATTAGAACAAGGTCGTACTGGAGGCCTTGCATGAGCTCTGTTTCAGCACGTGCGACACAGCAGCAACCAACCCAACGTTAGAACAAGGCCGTACTCGAGGCCTTGCATGAGCTCTGTTTCAGCACGTGCGACACAGCAGCAACCAACCCAACGTTAGAACAAGGCCGTACTCGAGGCCTTGCATGAGCTCTGTTTCAGCACGTGCGACACAGCACCAACCAACCCAACGTTAGAACAAGGCCGTACTCGAGGCCTTGCATGAGCTCTGTTTCAGCACGTGCGACACAGCAGCAACCGACCCAACGTTAGAACAAGGCCGTACTGGAGGCCTTGCATGAGCTCTGTTTCAGCACATGCGACACAGCAGTAACCAACCCAACGTTAGAACAAGGCCGTACTCCAGGCCTTGCATGAGCTCTGTTTCAGCACGTGCGACACAGCAGCAACCAACCCAACGTTAGAACAAGGCCGTACTCGAGGCCTTGCATGAGCTCTGTTTCAGCACGTGCGACACAGCACCAACCAACCCAACGTTAGAACAAGGCCGTACTCGAGGCCTTGCATGAGCTGTGTTTCAGCACGTGCGACACAGCAGCAACCAACCCAACGTTAGAACAAGGCCGTACTCGAGGCCTTGCATGAGCTCTGTTTTAGCACGTGCGACACAGCAGCAACCAACCCAACGTTAGAACAAGGCCGTACTCGAGGCCTTGCATGAGCTCTGTTTCAGCACGTGCGACACAGCAGCAACCAACCCAAAGTTAGAACAAGGCCGTACGCGAGGCCTTGCATGAGCTCTGTTTCAGCACATGCGACACAGCAGCAACCAACCCAACGTTAGAACAAGGCCGTACTCGAGGCCTTGCATGAGCTCTGTTTCAGCACGTGCGACACAGCAGCAACCAACCCAACGTTAGAACAAGGCCGTACTGGAGGGCTTGCATGAGCTCTGTTTCAGCACGTGCGACACGGCAGTAACCAACCCAACGTTAGAACAAGGCCGTACGCGAGGCCTTGCATGAGCTCTGTTTCAGCACGTGCGACACAGCAGCAACCAACCCAACGTTAGAACAAGGCCGTACGCGAGGCCTTGCATGAGCTGTGTTTCAGCACGTGCGACACAGCAGCAACCAACCCAACGTTAGAACAAGGCCGTACGCGAGGCCTTGCATGAGCTCTGTTTCAGCACGTGCGACACAGCAGCAACCAACCCAACATTAGAACAAGGTCGTACTGGAGGCCTTGCATGAGCTCTGTTTCAGCACGTGCGACACAGCAGCAACCAACCCAACGTTAGAACAAGGCCGTACGCGAGGCCTTGCATGAGCTCTGTTTCAGCACGTGCGACACAGCAGCAACCAACCCAACGTTAGAACAAGGCCGTACTCGAGGCCTTGCATGAGCTCTGTTTCAGCACGTGCGACACAGCAGCAACCAACCCAACGTTAGAACAAGGCCGTACTCGAGGCCTTGCATGAGCTCTGTTTCAGCACGTGCGACACAGCAGCAACCAACCCAACGTTAGAACAAGGCCGTACGCGAGGCCTTGCATGAGCTCTGTTTCAGCACGTGCGACACAGCAGCAACCAACCCAACGTTAGAACAAGGCCGTACTCGAGGCCTTGCATGAGCTCTGTTTCAGCACGTGCGACACAGCAGCAACCAACCCAACGTTAGAACAAGGCCGTACGCGAGGCCTTGCATGAGCTCCGTTTCAGCACGTGCGACACAGCAGTAACCAACCCAACGTTAGAACAAGGCCGTACTCGAGGCCTTGCATGAGCTCTGTTTCAGCACGTGCGACACAGCAGCAACCAACCCAACGTTAGAACAAGGCCGTACTCGAGGCCTTGCATGAGCTCTGTTTCAGCACGTGCGACACAGCATCAACCAACCCAACGTTAGAACAAGGCCGTACGCGAGGCCTTGCATGAGCTCTGTTTCAGCACGTGCGACACAGCACCAACCAACCCAACGTTAGAACAAGACCGTACTCGAGGCCTTGCATGAGCTCTGTTTCAGCACGTGCGACACAGCACCAACCAACCCAACGTTAGAACAAGGCCGTACTGGAGGCCTTGCATGAGCTCTGTTTCAGCACGTGCGACACGGCAGCAACCAACCCAACGTTAGAACAAGGCCGTACTCGAGGCCTTGCATGAGCTCTGTTTCAGCACGTGCGACACAGCAGCAACCAACCCAACGTTAGAACAAGGCCGTACTCGAGGCCTTGCATGAGCTCTGTTTCAGCACGTGCGACACAGCATCAACCAACCCAACGTTAGAACAAGGCCGTACGCGAGGCCTTGCATGAGCTCTGTTTCAGCACGTGCGACACAGCAGTAACCAACCCAACGTTAGAACAAGGCCGTACGCGAGGCCTTGCATGAGCTCTGTTTCAGCACGTGCGACACAGCAGCAACCAACCCAACGTTAGAACAAGGCCGTACTCGAGGCCTTGCATGAGCTCTGTTTCAGCACGTGCGACACAGCAGCAACCAACCCAACGTTAGAACAAGGCCGTACGCGAGGCCTTGCATGAGCTCTGTTTCAGCACATGCGACACAGCACCAACCAACCCAACGTTAGAACAAGACCGTACTGGAGGCCTTGCATGAGCTCTGTTTCAGCACGTGCGACACAGCACCAACCAACCCAACGTTAGAACAAGGCCGTACTGGAGGCCTTGCATGAGCTCTGTTTCAGCACGTGCGACACGGCAGCAACCAACCCAACGTTAGAACAAGGCCGTACTCGAGGCCTTGCATGAGCTCTGTTTCAGCACGTGCGACACAGCAGCAACCAACCCAACGTTAGAACAAGGCCGTACTCGAGGCCTTGCATGAGCTCTGTTTCAGCACGTGCGACACAGCATCAACCAACCCAACGTTAGAACAAGGCCGTACGCGAGGCCTTGCATGAGCTCTGTTTCAGCACGTGCGACACAGCAGTAACCAACCCAACGTTAGAACAAGGCCGTACTCGAGGCCTTGCATGAGCTCTGTTTCAGCACGTGCGACACAGCAGCAACCAACCCAACGTTAGAACAAGGCCGTACGCGAGGCCTTGCATGAGCTCTGTTTCAGCACGTGCGACACAGCAGCAACCAACCCAACGTTAGAACAAGGCCGTACTCGAGGCCTTGCATGAGCTCTGTTTCAGCACGTGCGACACAGCACCAACCAACCCAATGTTAGAACAAGGCCGTACTCGAGGCCTTGCATGAGCTCTGTTTCAGCACGTGCGACACAGCACCAACCAACCCAACGTTAGAACAAGGCCGTACTCGAGGCCTTGCATGAGCTCTGTTTCAGCAGGTGCGACACAGCAGCAACCAACCCAACGTTAGAACAAGGCCGTACTCGAGGCCTTGCATGAGCTCTGTTTCAGCACGTGCGACACAGCAGCAACCAACCCAACGTTAGAACAAGGCCGTACTCGAGGCCTTGCATGAGCTCTGTTTCAGCACGTGCGACACAGCAGCAACCAACCCAACGTTAGAACAAGGCCGTACGCGAGGCCTTGCATGAGCTCTGTTTCAGCACATGCGACACAGCACCAACCAACCCAACGTTAGAACAAGGCCGTACTCGAGGCCTTGCATGAGCTCTGTTTCAGCACATGCGACACGGCAGTAACCAACCCAACGTTAGAACAAGGCCGTACGCGAGGCCTTGCATGAGCTCTGTTTCAGCACGTGCGACACGGCAGTAACCAACCCAACGTTAGAACAAGGCCGTACGCGAGGCCTTGCATGAGCTCTGTTTCAGCACGTGCGACACAGCAGCAACCAACCCAACGTTAGAACAAGGCCGTACTCGAGGCCTTGCATGAGCTCTGTTTCAGCACATGCGACACGGCAGTAACCAACCCAACGTTAGAACAAGGCCGTACTCGAGGCCTTGCATGAGCTCTGTTTCAGCACATGCGACACGGCAGTAACCAACCCAACGTTAGAACAAGGCCGTACGCGAGGCCTTGCATGAGCTGTGTTTCAGCACATGTGACACAACAGCAACCAACCCAACGTTAGAACAAGGCCGTACGCGAGGCCTTGCATGAGCTCTGTTTCAGCACGTGCGACACAGCAGCAACCAACCCAACATTAGAACAAGGTCGTACTGGAGGCCTTGCATGAGCTCTGTTTCAGCACGTGCGACACAGCATCAACCAACCCAACGTTAGAACAAGGCCGTACGCGAGGCCTTGCATGAGCTCTGTTTCAGCACGTGCGACACAGCACCAACCAACCCAACGTTAGAACAAGGCCGTACTCGAGGCCTTGCATGAGCTCTGTTTCAGCACGTGCGACACAGCACCAACCAACCCAACGTTAGAACAAGGCCGTACTGGAGGCCTTGCATGAGCTCCGTTTCAGCACGTGCGACACGGCAGTAACCAACCCAACGTTAGAACAAGGCCGTACTCGAGGCCTTGCATGAGCTCTGTTTCAGCACGTGCGACACAGCAGCAACCAACCCAACGTTAGAACAAGGCCGTACTGGAGGCCTTGCATGAGCTCTGTTTCATCACGTGCGACACAGCATCAACCAACCCAACGTTAGAACAAGGCCGTACGCGAGGCCTTGCATGAGCTCTGTTTCAGCACGTGCGACACAGCAGCAACCAACCCAACGTTAGAACCAGGCCGTACGCGAGGCCTTGCATGAGCTCTGTTTCAGCACGTGCGACACAGCACCAACCAACCCAACGTTAGAACAAGGCCGTACTGGAGGCCTTGCATGAGCTCTGTTTCAGCACGTGCGACACAGCACCAACCAACCCAACGTTTGAACAAGGCCGTACTGGAGGCCTTGCATGAGCTCTGTTTCAGCACGTGCGACACGGCAGTAACCAACCCAACGTTAGAACAAGGCCGTACTCGAGGCCTTGCATGAGCTCTGCTTCAGCACGTGCGACACAGCAGCAACCAACCCAACGTTAGAACAAGGCCGTACTCGAGGCCTTGCATGAGCTCTGTTTCAGCACGTGCGACACAGCAGTAACCAACCCAACGTTAGAACAAGGCCGTACTCGAGGCCTTGCATGAGCTCTGTTTCAGCACATGCGACACGGCAGTAACCAACCCAACGTTAGATCAAGGCCGTACTCGAGGCCTTGCATGAGCTCTGTTTCAGCACGTGCGACACAGCAGCAACCAACCCAACGTTAGAACAAGGCCGTACGCGAGGCCTTGCATGAGCTCTGTTTCAGCACGTGCGACACAGCAGCAACCAACCCAACGTTAGAACAAGGCCGTACTCGAGGCCTTGCATGAGCTCTGTTTCAGCACGTGCGACACAGCAGCAACCAACCCAACGTTAGAACAAGGCCGTACGCGAGGCCTTGCATGAGCCCTGTTTCAGCACGTGCGACACAGCACCAACCAACCCAACGTTAGAACAAGGCCGTACTCGAGGCCTTGCATGAGCTCTGTTTCAGCACGTGCGACACAGCAGCAACCAACCCAACGTTAGAACAAGGCCGTACGCGAGGCCTTGCATGAGCTCTGTTTCAGCACGTGCGACACAGCAGCAACCAACCCAACGTTAGAACAAGGCCGTACTCGATGCCTTGCATGAGCTCTGTTTCAGCACGTGCGACACAGCAGCAACCAACCCAACGTTAGAACAAGGCCGTACTCGTGGCCTTGCATGAGCTCTGTTTCAGCACGTGCGACACAGCAGCAACCAACCCAACGTTAGAACAAGGCCGTACTCGAGGCCTTGCATGAGCTCTGTTTCAGCACGTGCGACACAGCAGCAACCAACCCAACGTTAGAACAAGGCCGTACTCGAGGCCTTGCATGAGCTCTGTTTCATCACGTGCGACACAGCAGCAACCAACCCAACGTTAGAACAAGGCCGTACTCGAGGCCTTGCATGAGCTCTGTTTCAGCACGTGCGACACAGCAGCAACCAACCCAACTTTCGAACAAGGCCGTACTGGAGGCCTTGCATGAGCTCTGTTTCAGCACATGCGACACGGCAGTAACCAACCCAACGTTAGAACAAGGCCGTACGCGAGGCCTTGCATGAGCTCTGTTTCAGCACGTGCGACACAGCAGCAAGCAACCCAACGTTAGAACAAGGCCGTACTCGAGGCCTTGCATGAGCTCTGTTTCAGCACGTGCGACACAGCAGCAACCAACCCAACGTTAGAACAAGGCCGTACGCGAGGCCTTGCATGAGCTCTGTTTGAGCACATGCGACACAGCACCAACCAACCCAACGTTAGAACAAGGCCGTACTCGAGGCCTTGCATGAGCTCTGTTTCAGCACGTGCGACACAGCAGCAACCAACCCAACGTTAGAACAAGGCCGTACGCGAGGCCTTGCATGAGCTCTGTTTCAGCACGTGCGACACAGCAGCAACCAACCCAACGTTAGAACAAGGCCGTACTCGAGGCCTTGCATGAGCTCTGTTTCAGCACGTACGACACAGCAGCAACCAACCCAACGTTAGAACAAGGCCGTACTCGAGGCCTTGCATGAGCTCTGTTTCAGCACGTGCGACACAGCAGCAACCAACCCAACGTTAGAACAAGGCCGTATGCGAGGCCTTGCATGAGCTCTGTTTCAGCACGTGCAACACAGCAGCAACCAACCCAACATTAGAACAAGGCCGTACTCGAGGCCTTGCATGAGCTCTGTTTCATCACGTGCGACACAGCAGCAACCAACCCAACGTTAGAACAAGGCCGTACTCGAGGCCTTGCATGAGCTCTGTTTCAGCACGTGCGACACAGCAGCAACCAACCCAACGTTAGAACAAGGCCGTACTGGAGGCCTTGCATGAGCTCTGTTTCAGCACATGCGACACGGCAGTAACCAACCCAACGTTAGAACAAGGCCGTACGCGAGGCCTTGCATGAGCTCTGTTTCAGCACGTGCGACACAGCAGCAACCAACCCAACGTTAGAACAAGGCCGTACTGGAGGCCTTGCATGAGCTCTGTTTCAGCACGTGCGACACGGCAGCAACCAACCCAACATTAGAACAAGGCCGTACTCGAGGCCTTGCATGAGCTCTGTTTCAGCACGTGCGACACAGCAGCAACCAACCCAACGTTAGAACAAGGCCGTACTCGAGGCCTTGCATGAGCTCTGTTTCAGCACGTGCGACACAGCACCGACCAACCCAACGTCAGAACAAAGCAAATGTGTGTCCCTCGTCCATCTCTGCCCCGGGTTGCGAAACAATCCAAAGAGGAGGTAGGAGTGGAGCACCAACGATGCACCATGGACTGCCTGCACAGCACGTTGAGGGTCGCCCATGTGGCCCTTTGTGGCGGAAGATGGCTCTGGTGCCCTCCCCGTTGCTGCTGCATTCTTCAGACCACCCCAAAGCTGACGGAGGTGAACTTGCACGACACCATGGTCGTGTTGCCCATCACCAACAAGGTGTTGTGCCTTGTGCTGCAGACCTTCGCCCGCTATATCCCCGTCCTTGCGTTGATGGGTGGAGGCAGGGCTATCCCCAAACAAGAGCGCTCGTGCGGTCTCACGGTTCTTGAAGGTTTTGCGGCTGGTGGTGCAAGGCAGTGGGACTGGGGCTCTAAGGGTGCAAGGTTGTGGGACTGGGTTTACGGGGGTGCAAGGCTATGGGACCAAGCTGTGTGACAACAAGGCAATCCGACCAGGGCTGTGAGGGTACAAGGTTATCAGACTGGGCCTCTAGGAGGGTGTCGCACACACCGCGTGCATCCAGTGCAAAGGATTCCTGTTGTTACCGCTGTTGCTCGCTGCCGCTGCACCCTTCATGCAGAGCAGGAAACCACTGACCATCTTCTCAAGAGTATCCTGCAGGAAGCACCCCATTGCTCATCTCAAGATATCCTTCAGACGACACTCTGCCTCCCATTCTGCGATGTTCTATTCTCTTGGCGGTGTCATTCCCAGTGTCCAATCGTCCACCTGATGCACAATGGTTCAAGGAATGGGGCTGTGATGCAAATGTTACTGTTTCTGCTTGAGGGAGATGCTGCTGCCGCCGCCGCTGCTGTTGTTGTTGTCGTTGTTGCCACGCGATGGCCAAAGGGCTGCGTGCCTGCAGTGCCCCGTCGTCCACACGGCATGTGGTCATTGCTCCCATGCTTCACAAACGCCCCCGTGTACTGCGTTGTCCGCCAGATCAAAAGGCTCACGGCACAAAACCTCACGAATTTGGTGGCCCTGAACGTGACGCCCCTCAGCCAAGCCATCATCCAAGACCTTCCAGAGGAGTGGGTATGCCCTACCCACGCGGCACAGTGCCTTTCGGCTGGTGGCTGTGCTGTGTCAAAGGGCAGCTCTGTGATATAGGGGGGGGGGGGGGCAAACCTGCCATCACACCCACACCCGCCTGCGCCCCACGCCAAAGCGCGCCCCCCCCTACTTACGAGTTTGAGGGGGAGGGTATGGGGGGCGTATCGGGGGGAGTAGGGGTGGGTGTACGGGGAAGAGGTATGAGAGGGGGTTAGGGGGGGGATTGGTGTGGGAGTGAAAGGGGGGGGGGAGGGTATGGGGGGTGGTATGGGGGGTGGTATGGGGTTCAGGGGGGGATGGCCCGCCCTGGGCCGCGCCCCACACCCACACCCCCTGGGCCCTGCCCCCCTTTTTCGGTGCCCATCCCTGTCGACCGGAATGGGCGGGCCCACCCCCCCGCCCTGGTTTGAGTGCCAGGGAGGGACCCCTCCAAACCGCTTGTGCCTGTTGGATGCGTGGCAGCCCTGCCACAGTCCCCCCCCCCCCCTAGGCTGCACTGCGCATGCGCTGCGAGTTCCCTTCGTATCCCCCTCTGGGGCAGTGGCCCCGCGCGCGCTCAAACGCACCCAATCCCAGGGACGGGCCAACGGCCGTGCCCCCCGCCCCCCCCCCCCCCCGCCAGGGATGCATTAGAAGGGAAGGGACCTCAGAGGCGGCCCCAGAGGCGGGTAATCAGGCGGTTGGAGGAGGTTGCCAAAGCGGTTGGGTGCGGGTACTGTCGGTTACAAACGCCATTGACGCCGTCAGGGAGACAGTGGCTGGGCATAGGCAGGGCGCCCTGGAGGGGGGCTCCCCCCATTCCAACGCATCCCTGCGCCCCCCACCCCCGTGTTCTGCCATGCCGGTAATGCATGGCTTCTTGATCCGACACCGATTGCTGATGTCTGACTGACTGTAGTCAGACATGATGTTCTGTTTTCTGTTTCAGACACAGCGTGTGTCTTGAGGGTCAACCAGGTTTGGCACGGAGAAGACGGATGCACGCATGCCTTACGGTGGAGTGCATTACCTCTGGTCTGCATTTGTGTCTGTTTCTTTTATTAGGTCTCACCCCCCCCCCCCGTGTCCTGCCGAGTGCAGTCGCCCGCGCACCCACCCTCCGTGTCCCGCAGGTGTATGACTGCCTGGAGGCCGTGGCCGCCGCGCTTTTCAAGCACCGGTATGCGTGGACCAGGGCCCGAGCGCGGGGGAGAGATACGGGGGCGGCCCAACTGTGCTCCGGCGCCGCTCCCGCACACGGCCCGTGCGCGTCGACGCGTCGCGTCCCGGTGGGCCCTGGCGCGGGCCGTTAGAGGGGCCCGGGTCCGTGGGCACGCGCGACCGACCCCTCCTCCTCCGCCGCACCCCCGCGTCCTCAGGCATCACATGCAGGACATCTGGAGCATGTTCGAGGCCGACGTCACCCACGGGGTCCCCCTGGCGAAGTTCACCAAAATCCTGCGGATGATCGACGCGGACGCGCTGCTTGCGGGTGTGGGGGGGTTGTGCTCGTCCGGTGGCGGGGCGGGGGGGGGGGGGCGGAGGGGAAACAGTCGACGAATAATGAAAACCGGGAAACAGTCGACGAATAATGAAAACCGGGGAGGCCCCCCCCAAACCGAACGCGGATGAGATGACTGTTGGCTGCATCGCTACTCCCCTGACGTACCCATGCGGCTCCGCCCCGATCGACGCGGCCGCCCGGCGCAACAGGTCGGCGTGCCGCACACTGCGTTGCTAAGCGGCGGGGGCGGGGGTCCGCCCTGCCCAAGCGGACCCTCTCCCAAAGCCACAGGACGGGATGGGCTGTCGGGGAGCGGGGGGCGGCGGGTCCACACCCGTGAAGCGTGCGGGACCGGGGCCCGGGCGTGACCGTCCCCGACGCCCCGCGGGTCGGGCACGGACGCGCGCGCGTCCGGACGTAACAATGTTGTGGGTGGTGCTGCGGGGTTCCCTTGGCTTTTGCAACCCGCGTCTGTCGCAAGTTTTGCAGCCCAAGTGGCAGCCAGAATGCATTTTGCCGTGCCAGGGACAGTCCCAATACCGCTGAACCAGTGTATTGTGATGTAGCTCAGCTGGCAGAGCATCAGACTGGATGTCTGACGGTGCCCGGTTCGACCCCGGGAGTCGGCAATCGTACGCCGGAATGAAGTGCAGCTGCTGGTTCACGGGAAGTACCGCAGTGGCCCCACGAGGTTCTAGTTAGGGCTGAGGGGGGTCCCGACGATGTGGCCCGTGAACGCAGCAGGCTGAACCATAGGGGGGGGAGGGGGGCAGGTTGTGGACGGCCTGTGGACAGAGGTGTGTGGGCAGCAAAAACAGTCAAACGACCCCCGCCACAACCAGCACACCCTCAATACGCCAATTATTGGGCGCCGCTGACGCGCACACGGCACATCCCGCCACATTCAGCACAGCTCCCGGCACACCAACGACTGGGCTCCGCGAACGCGGAAACGACATGAGCAAGAGCACCGGCCGCAGCGGCCGACAGAACGCAGCGACCCAACGCAACATGCGAAGGGACGAACGGGTGACTGTTCAGGGCCCCGTAAAGAAACAACAACCCGACGGAATGTCACACGGGGGGTGGGGGGTGTTGTCCTTTTGCCGGCTGACGGACGCCACCTGCATCAAGACCCTTGCCCCCCTATTGGCCTACCTCCTGCCCCGGAGGGGGTGGGGTGGGGCGGGGGGGACACACCCACCATTCGAAAGCAGGCCGGCAGGCCCCCAACCCCCTCCCGTGGGGGATCCGACCCGTTCCACTCAACATTCTGACAGTACCGTGGGTTTGGTCCCCCCCTGTCCTCTGTCCCATGGTGAGGGGATGCTATAGGCAGTGCCCACCTCCGAGACAAGAGCCACCCCCCCCCCCCCCAAGTGATGTATTTGAACGGCCGTACACCGTAGGAGGAGGGGGGGTACCCCCCCCCCCTGGACCTCCCCCCCCTCCTCCCCTTCCAATGTTTGAGGCTGACGGCCAAACTTTTGCTTCGGCGCCTTCGGTGCCAAGAGGATTTACGCTTCAAAATTCTCGGCCCGCCTTCGACGGGGACCATAGGGGGACCCTCGGAGGAGGGGGGGTCCCAGCCAACCCCCCCCCCCCTTCAGACCCCCCCTCCCCCTCCCCCCCCATTCTAATACATCCCTGCCCCCCCCCCCCCCTGGGGCTGAGGTTCAATCAGGTATGGCATAGAGAATAAAGATGCACCTTTGCCCTACTGAGGAGTGCATTACCTCAATTTGTATTTGCTGTACTGTCTGTCTGTCCGTTTGTCTTCTTCTTCTCCATTTCACACATATCCCAATCCACACTCTTTAAGTAGGCCTCCCCCCCCTCCTTGGGGTGGGGCCATAGGCAGTGCCTGCCTCCTGGGCTAGCCCCCCCCCCCCCAAGGCTAGGCCATAGGCAATGCATACCTCCTCCGGGATTCGAACCCCCCCCCCCTCACCCACTGTCCCCACGGGGTTTTTGAGCCTCAGGACCCCAGACAACGCCCCACGTTTGTGTGGTCAACTGGGCCCAGGGGGAGCACAACCAGGGCCTGACCTGTGAGGGCCTGACGTGTTTGGGCGTCGACATGCCAGTTCGGGTGGGTCCCGCCCCAACCCCCGCCGGGCCTCGAAGACACAGTCAGAGAATGTGCGCCAGGCTCCTGCGCCGAAGGCAATGGGGTGCCTGTCCTGAAGGTGTTGTCTGCCATTGAGGGGGCACTGTAGATGGGCCCCTGCGTGCCTGTGGGGGCCAGGCACGCAGGGGGAGGTACCCCCCCCCCCCCTCCAGGGCGCCCAGCCTATGCTCAGCCACTGTCCCCCTGACGCCAAGTGCCAGGCTCAATGGCATTTGTAACCGACAGTAACCGCCCCCCAACCGCTTTGGCAACCTCCTCCAACCGCCTGCCTAACTGCCTGTGGGGCCGCCTCTGAACCCCCCCCCTCCCCCTTCTAATGCATCCCTGGGTCCAGGGCGAATCTCACACCCACTCCACCGTCGCCTCGCAGGGACCGCGGAGGAGGTGGAGCGCCGGCTGACCACTATGGCCGAGGTCCTGGGCCTCCGAGGGTGTGTGCCCCCCTTCCCCCTGCGCCGCGCGGCTTTGCCCACGGCCCCCACCCGCCGCTCGTGTGATGTGGTCTGGATCGGGGGGGTGGCCGGGCGGGGCTTGGGCCGCCGGGGGCTTTGACGAGGGTGAGGGCCAGTGGCGAAGGGGGAGAGAGAGGCTGGTCTCGCCGCACGACCCCCCCCCCGCCCCCCCATCGACAGTGCGTTTCTCACACATCGATTTGCATCGCCCCCCCCCCCCTCTTCGAAGTCATGTGCCGTTGAGCGGGTGCAATCCTGCAGCTCTGGGGAGGGGGCGGTGTTGCACAGGGTACGTCCACCAAACGTCTGAACTACGCCTTCGCTCAGCTCATGTTTCCATGTGTCTTTTCTGCGTCAACGTGTTCCGATGCGTGATACGGGCAGTGGTGTGTGCAGTGCGCGCCGACTGCCTGCACGCATGGGGGGCGGGGGGGGCGCTCGGGGAGCCCCCGTGCGCACCGGGTGTGCGGGCGACGGGCACGATGGTCGCGCGTGCGAAGCGAAGGGCCCGTGGGCCCCGAAGAGCGGATTACTCCCCACCCCTCTTCGAAGTCATGTGTCTTTGTGTGGGTGCATTCCAGCGGCTCTTAGGAGCTGTGGCACTTGCGACGGCGGTGTGGGGGAGGATTTGCGCTGCGCAGGGCTGTGCTGGTGCTGTTCATGTATGCCCTGAGTGAAGAGGCTCTGGGTGTTGTACTGGAGGTTGTACTGGAGGTTGTACTGGAAGTTGTACTGGTTGTACTGGTTGTATTGGAGGTTGCCCCCTGTGTGTCGGTCCATTTCAGGAAGGACGGCATCTTCGTGCGCGACATGTTTGCCAAGCTGCGTGTGCACGCGACCTTCCGGCCGTACGCAGGTGTGGGCGCCACCACTGCCCGCCACCCAAGGCCTCTACCTTCCCTCCCCTTTGTTCAAGTGGTTCCGATTGGTGAGTGTCACTTCGGCAAGTCGTAGCTCAGGCCCAACCAACAGATCAACTTGACCTTTGATGTCATGGATTGGACATGGGGCACGCAGAGTCCAACCGCTGGAGTTGCCTTCTCAAGCCAATCAGAACGATTCCAGAGTAAACCCCGCCTTAGGCTCGGGCAAGGCCTTCCCCCGGTGTTTGAGACGGAGCAAGGGTTGGCGGCGCCCAGGTAGCGATCCACCAAACATAACTCGCAGAAAGGACGGCAAGTTTCATCCACCAACAATACCTCTTTGGGCAAGGTTTTTTTCCAAGGCACCCCAACAGACTAAAAAGCATCCGGGCCCCATGATTGTGACAGGTTCCAGCCTTCATAAGAGGATGGTGCATGACACACTGAGTGCAGCGCTGTCTTTGTCAGCTTTTCAACTTTTGGACCTGGACAAATGCTGTGACCGTGCAAAAGTGGTCAGAGAGGCATGCATATTGGAGCACTGGCATGTATTTATCCTGGGTTGTTCCACCAAATTTAGCAGTTGGGGGGATATGTGGCGCTTGGAATTCAGACTTTGACAGCTTGACAGCCCCCACCAGTAGTTGTGCAGGTAGTGGTTGTGCCTGCCAAGGGAACTGACCGTGCAATATGTGTGTGTGGTACACTAATGATGGTGTGCTTGAATGTGTGTTCATCAACTGAGTCTATACCAGGGCACTATGAAGTAGAGCGGTGGATTGTCTCTACGAGCATTCGGTGAGGCATGCCTTCTCAACTCTTTGAAAGAACGAAGCACGTCCAGGGCTGCTCTGCGGCTCTTGAGGAGTTCTCTCCAACCGCTTTCCTTGTGCCTTTGCTTTGTTTTGTTTCTGCGGTTCCCGCTGTGTGTGTGCGCGCGCGCGCGCGCGTGCGCACGGGTCCGGGTGCAAATGCGGGTGCAGGTGCGAGTGCGGGTTCGGGTGTGTGTATGCGTGCGCGTACGTGTGTGTGCCGCCGCCGCAGTTCCATCCGATGAGATACAGCGGACGGGGCTGGATCATACTGAGATGGCCAGGGGGCAGGGCTGGGTCTTACTCTTGTGCTCATGGGCCCTGCGGTTACCCGGTTTTGCAGGAAAAATGACGGATGAGCTCCAGAGCCTTTTGGATGGCATTTTCGACCATGTGCCTTACCTCACGGATGTGTACGCGGACAAGGCCCCCTCAGGTCTGGGCCGTGATATGGGGCTGATGCTGTGGGTTAGGGGCATAAGGCTGCGGCGATGTGTGCTGCACGCTGCGGCATGTGCTATTGTGCGGTGTGCCTCCCTCGAGTGGTGGGGAACGCCGCCCAACGGGGGTCAACGCCTGCCCTCCGCTTCGGAGGGATGCTTGTGGGCCCCGTCCAATACCGATAAAGTGGTGCATGCGACACACAGACGACCCACTGCCGATCGAATTGTTCAAAAATAGGGAGCGGCGGTGTCGAGTGATGGTGGAAAGAGCAACACTACAGAGTGATGCGAGTAATGGGGGGTATTAGGGAGTATTCGACGCGAGTATTAGGGAGTATCAGGGAGTATGAGGGAGTATTCGATGCGAGTATTAGGGAGGATTAGGGAGTATTACGGAGCATTCGACGCGAGTATTAGGGAGCATTAGGGATTATTCGAGAGTATTCGACGCGAGTATTAGGGAGTATTAGGGAGTATGAGGGAGTATTTCGACGTGAGCATTAGGGAGTATTAGGGTGTACTCGGGAGCATTCGACGCGAGTATTAGGGAGCATTAGTGATTATTCGAGAGTATTCGACGCGAGTATTAGGGAGTACTAGGGAGTATGAGGGAGTATGAGGGAGTATTCGATGCGAGTATTAGGGAGTATTAGGGAGTATGAGGGAGTATTTCGACGTGAGCATTAGGGAGTATTAGGGTGTACTCGGGAGCATTCGACGCGAGTATTAGGGAGCATTAGGGATTATTAGGGAGCATTTGACGCGAGTATTAGGGTGTATTAGGGAGTATTAGGGAGTATTTGACGCAAGTATTAGAGAGCATTAGGGTATATTAGGGAGCATTCGACGCGAGTATGAGGGAGTATTAGGGAGTATTAGGGAATATTTCGACGTGAGCATTAGGGAGCAATAGGGTGTACTCGGGAGCATTCGACGCGAGTATTAGGGGGTATTAGGGGGTATTAGGGAGTATTAGGGGGTATTAGGGGGTATTAAACGCGAGTATTAAGGGGGTATTAGGGGGTATTAGGGGGTATTAGGGGGTATTAGGGAGTATTAAACGCGAGTATTAGGGAGTGGCAGAGTGTGTGGCAAGTGCATTGAGTGACTGTGCACAGTAACGCTGTGAAGCAGCGGGCAGCTTCAGCATCCACATGTCACCCCTATCGGTTGGCCCCTCCATGGAAGGCCCGGTGCGGCCTCGTTGGGCGGTTCAAGGGCCTGGGGCTGCGGCCATCCCACTGCCCGCCCGCTCGTGTCCCTTGGCGCTCTGTAAGTCCGTGGGGCGGGTTCGCCGCACGAGAGGCACAGACACAATGAGGGACGGGGGGGGGGCGTTTCTGCGTTCTTGGCGGCGCCGTCGCTCACCAACTCGCCGCGCATCACCTCCGAAAGGTTCGCATTGAGTCACGAGAGTGAGTGTACCAGAGATGTGGAAGTCCCGTCGGCGTGAGGGAGCGGGGGGTGAGGGTACGTACAGCCCTGGCCCGCAGACCCCCTGTGTCGGCCTGCGCCACAGCAAAGGCATGCGCGCATCACAATACGTGCACGACCAGGTCGGTGTGCGTCGCGCACTCGGCTCCAGTACCCATTCCACAA